>CM029407.1:31292477-31712731 GCA_017139565.1 Luffa aegyptiaca | reverse complement strand
GAAATTGTCAGGTTTGCATGGGGTTCCAGTAAAAATTGTTTCAGATAGAGATCCCCGTTTCACCTCTAATTTCTGGATCGGTGTTCAGAATGCTTCGGGCACCCAGTTGAATTTTAGTATAGCTTTTCATCCCCAGACCGATGGTCAGACAGAGAGATTGAATCAGACGTTGTAAGACATGTTGCGAGCTTGTGCATTAGACTTTGCAGGCAGTTGGGACAGCCACTTGCATCTGATGGAATTTGCCTATAACAACAGTTATAAAACAATTATTGGCGTGGCTCCGTTCGAAGCCCTGTATGGAAAGAGATGTAGGTCGCCTATTTATTGGGATGAAGTTGGTGAGCGGAAATTGCTTGGACCTTAGTTGGTTCAAGTTACTAATGAAGTAGTCCAGAAGATTTGAGCGAGGATGAAGACGGCTCAAAGCAGGCAAAAGAGTTATGCAGATACCAGATGAAGAGACTTGGAGTTTGCGTTTGGAGACTTCGTGTTTCTGAAGGTTGTACCTATGAAGGGAGTTTTGAGGTTTGGAAAGAAAGGAAAGTTAAGTCCCAAGTTTATAGGTCCATTTGAGATTCTGGAGAGAATTGGTCCAGTGGCTTATCGGTTGGCCTTACCACCATCACTCTCTTCAGTTCATAACGTGTTTCATGTATCTATGCTTCGGAAGTACATGGCAGACCCGTCTCTTGTGATTGATTTTGAGCCTTTGAGACTGGATGGAGGCTTGAGTTATGAAGAGAAACCAGTACAAATCCTTGCTAGAGATCGCAAGACCCTTCGTAATAGGGAGATAACACTGGTCAAAGTGCTTTGGCAGAACCATCAAATTCAGGAAGCAACATGAGAGCGAGAAGATGAAATGAGAACGAAGGACCCAGAGCTATTCCGGGGCTAGCAACTTTCGAGGACGAAAGTTTTAAGGGGGGGAAGATTGTAACGTCGACTTTCATAAGGTGACTCTTTAATTTGAGTTAATGAGTTTATTTTTTTTTTGTAAGTGAGGATGGAAAGATTTTAATTTTTGAATAAGGTCTTGGAGGGCAGTTTTGTAATTAAATGGGGTTGTGGTCAAGACCTAACCCTAAGCCAATTTATTCTTTTTTTTTTTTTTTCAGCCTCCACTTTTCCTCCCGTTCAGCAAGCGTTCTTCTTCATAACCGGCGGTTCAAGTAGCGGGTCTTCATGTTTCTGTGTAGTTGGGAATTATCGACAGTGGGTAAGTGCTTAAGCTTGTGTTTTGGTTGGTTTTATGGTGCTAGAGGCTTACCCATTGATTGTAGCTATCGTTTCCAAGGTTTTCGTGGCATTCGGGATTGTATTTGTCGTGTTGGAGCAGAATTTGAGGGCCTGGACAACAAGCTTAGTTTCTGTTTATGTAAGTAGCTTTTGGACATGAAGTAGTTGCTTTTGAAATCATTGTATGCTTATTAGTAGTGAATTGAAGTTTGGGATAAGTTTTCATGCTTTGGTCAAATGTTCCTTGGTATGTTGTATGCTTACTTGAATATGGTTTAAGTGTTGTTTACTTGGACATGACTTAAGTGTTGCTATGCTTGCAGGATTAAGTAAGTATGTTTGGAATGTTTGATTCATGATTGTTCTGGATTGTGTTCATGTTGTTGGAGGATGGGTTAAATGTTCATTGGAGTTGTGATTGGAGTTGGGTTGTGATTCTGACTCAATTATGTTTATAGAAGTGCATCGTTATTTTTTCTAGGTGTAGAAAATTTTGGGTTCCCTATATGTATGTCGTTATGCTGCCGATTTTTCGGTAGCCTCATAGTGGTTTAGGGATCATAATTACCTTTGAGGAAAGGCTTAGAATAGGGACCTCGACTACGTTTTAGGGCCTCAGGTAGACTTATTAAATTCCTTAAGTCTTACATAACTAGACTGTGTTCCTTCCCCATTTCAGGACTGATAGAACTTAGTTGCCAGGCACGTTTACGTGTGTTCTATTAGTTGACTGTTAGAGCTCAGCTTCAGGCACGCTAGCGTGCGCTCTCTCAGTTCAGGACGGTGTTGAGCTTATGATTAGGCACGTTGTACGTGCGCCAGATGGCACCAGGCATGTTTTCATGCGTCAGTTGCTACAACGTATTTTTATCTTTACATTCAGGGGTGTTGTGTTGGGATAGGTGTAGTTCTGCTAGAGGTGCCCCTTGTTCATGCACTAACTCCAACCTGCAAAAGCAAAACAAATGCAAATCGAAGTCAAATTCCCTTTGAGACAGAAATGCGGTCGCAATCTGATCGCAATTTCAGAAACAAATCTGGTTTCACTTTTGGTCCCCGGCAACGATGCCAAAAACTTGGTGCGCAGTCAAGTATACACTGTCGCACGTAGTAATAAAAAAAACCTTAGAAGTATTCCAAGGATATCGATCCCACGAGGACTAAATTGGAAATTCATATTTGATGAAGAAACTTCTCAAATGATTGCTTTTGAAAAAGGTAACCAAAGAAAATAAGTTGGTTGATTGGGTTTTTGAAAAGATAGATAAAACATGCAAATAACTAATAAAGAATAACAATAATAAACAACAAGGTATTCAACATGGATTCATCCCTAAAGTAACAACCATACTCATGCAATATTTAACTTAAGCGTATTCAATGCATTGGGTCAGATTTAACTTCCATTTGGCACTTGTTCCCAAGAACCGTTAGAAGGCTAAGCGAGTACCATTGTGCAGATTTCTGTGACTCGACTCCGACATAGATAATTCACGAATGAAACCTATAACCCTATAGTCGATATAGAGTTCCTTAGGCAGCTTGTTCTATACCACCGAACAATCTCTTTTGAGTTTTTTCTCCTATATCACCTTTATGAGAACCGATATCGTTTGTCCCTTTCGAGATCAAACTCACATAGCATGCAAAGTCTAAGTGATCATGTTAAACTCAGCAAGATTAGAGTGATAATCAATAAAGAATGACATGCATTGGACACAACTTAAGCAAATAAGACACTTTCAAGCCATTAAACCATAAGGGAATTCACCACATTGAACCCTTCAACGGGATTTAGCTACTCATGATGGGATAAAAAGAAAATGAACGCATTTTCATTGAAATAAGAATGTAAGTAATACAGAATAATGAAAAGATTCAAGAGCTGGAAATAAAGGAGATAACTAAATATTATGGGTTTTTCAATTTACACAATCCTTTTAGAGTTCGCTAAGACACTCCACTCTCTCACTTTTACAAGGTGGGAATGGGTGAAACTCTCTACAAATCACAAGGTTTGATGTCTAACTCTCTCTAGGATTAGAATTTGGTCATCTAAGAAGGACCTCCGGCATCCTTACTCATTGGCGTCGAGCCAGGGTTTTGTCACCATCCTTTTCTTCCAAGTGAGTTCTGCTTGAATTTGACTTCGAATCTCAAGCTTTTATAGTGTAGAAAGTGGTTGAGGAGCTGCGAAATAGGTGCTGGAAGGTTGCCCAGTTGGTTTCGGGGTCAAAACAACCAGTTAGGTGCGAAGAAGACTCGTCAACAACGACCCACGCACGACTCGGAACGGTCTCTGTTTTTCCAGAAATGTGGTCGCATTTCAATTTTGCCTTCCCAGAAATGCGGTCGCATTTCTGGGGAATTTCAGCTTTTCCTCTGTTTTTCTGCAGAGCAACAAACTAAGTCAAATTCTCTTAAAATCAAGTCTTTTTAAGCACAAATAAGCATAATTTGACAAAAGTGACTCTCAACACCCTAACTTATCAAAGTAAGCATATTTTGAGCTCGGGAATAGTAAAATTGACCAAAACATACAACATTTGACCAAGAAATGAGCTAAGAATAAGGGCAAAATAGGTATATTTTTTAGCCTTATCAGGTTCACTACCTTTCAAGCGTGGAATTCTTTTTTGTCTAAGAAACCGTTTCCTAAGACACCTCAAGAAGTTAAGGAGATGAGACGAATGCCCTATGCAACAGGGATTGTCAGTAAGTATCAATCTAATCCAAGATTTAATCATTGGAAAACCGTTAAGAATATCCTCAAGTATTCGAGGAGAACGAGGAACTATATGCTCGTGTATGGGACTAAGGATTTGACCCTTACAGGATACACTGACATAGATTTTAAGACTGATAAGGATTTGAGGAAATCTGCATCAGTATCTGTGGTCAATCTTTACGATGAAGCTATAGTATGGCATAGTTACAGTCTTGACCGTATAGGATGAAAACATAGCTGCTTGTGAAGCGGCGATAGAGACTGTATGGCTTAGGAAGTTCTTGATTGATTTGGAATGTGTTCCAAATGTGAACTTGCCCATCACACTTTATAGTGATATAGTGATATTGTGGCAAATTCAAAAGAATATCGCAGCCCGAGACAAGCAGACACATTAAATTGAATGAAATATTGTTGATTCATTTACGAAGACTCTCTCGGCTAAGGTGTTTGAGGGTCATCTAGAAGGTCTAGATCTATGAGATATGTACGAAGATGAAATCTAGGGCAAGTGGAAGAAATGTAATGGGTATAGTGATGCCCTAAGATACGACCAGCTTTGTATTTGATACAGACGTATTGATCCAAAACGTCCATGTAGCAGACATGCGAGCAGGGGTATCCTATGCAATGAGTTTGCATAAGACCTGACCACGAAATAGTAAACCACTAGATGTAACACCGTTAACTAGTTAGGTTAATGTTTCAATAGGATGACCTAGGTAACTCAATCTTAATCTTGAGTGTGTCATGAACTCTTTCTCACGAGGGATTGTCCTTTGATTAGTATGGGTGAGAGTGGCCTGCACGCCAACTCAATAAGCCTACCTTCTTGGGGACAAGACCGAGTGGGGGGCTGGGGACATGACAACACAAGATGGAATTCACTCCTTCCCACTTCTAGAGAAGTAGATGACTGTTCCCTTAAGTGGTGACTCCGGGCCCGAGAGGGACTTTCTGTTTACTGGTTGGACCATAAACAGGTTGTTCATTAGAGGAGCACTGGTACTTAAGGAGCCAGAGGTAACTCAGGGGGTAAAACGGTAATTTGACCCAGCTGAAGTTACAAAAACTTGTGAAGGCATTGACTTACCGTTATTGGTCAATATCCGTGGACACAGAAATGTTCTACAGTAAGAAGAGTTCAGCTGTGGGTCTTTAGTGGAATGACCCACAGTTAATGAATATTGGTTAACCTGATTAATGAGTTTAATCGGTTAACCTCATATCATTGGAGCTTCTGATCTGTAGATCCATTAGGCCCCTCTGCTAGCTCGTAATGAGTAATTAGGAACAATTATATCTTGAGAATTTGAATAGTTCAAATTCATATTGGGAATTAAGTTAATTGTATGAGATACAACTTAATATAATGTATAATGATACATTAAAATGTAAAGTCTAATTTGAAACTAAACTTTATTATTATGAGAGAAATAAATATTTGAAGAAGTTCAAATATTTATATGAATTTGATTCATATTAAATTTATAGGATATAAGAGAATTGGAAGGAGTTCCAATTTTAATATGAATTTGATTCATATTATAGAATTAATTAATTGAAGACCTGAAATTAAATATATGATATTTAATTGGGTAATTAATTAATTAGCTAATAGAAAGTCAGAAATTAAATATATGATATTTAATTGGTGATTAATTAATTGGAAAGTGATAAATTATGGAAATGATTAATCACTTATGGAAGTAATTAATCATTTATGGAAATGATTTAATCACTTATGGAATTGATTGGTTAAGGAATTGATTAATTATTCCAGTTGATTTTGTCTGTGTGCGCTTGTAGAAACCCTTAGTTTGTAAGTGTGCTAAAAAGAAAAATAAATCAATTGAATGTCCCAGAAAAAAAAACATAACTATTTTTCAATAGAGAATTTAAACTAAATTGATTGTTGTAATCTATTTTTTACTTAGTAATAATCGACTTATTCCCCTTGCATCTTACACAACGATAGACTCTAATACGAAAAAATGGTACTCCTATAAATAGTACATTTTGACACATATTTGAAGGTGGCTTGTCCGACCCTTCAATAAAAAAAATGGCCGTTTTGGCACTCAAATCGAATTACACAGTGTTTTACTTCAACATTTAATATTTTTGAAGTTTGAAACCAACACCTAACAGTTTTATGATTATTCAATTTTTCTGATCTTCGTTCACTTATGTGAATGTACAATGCAAACACATGTAAGCCAAAATGGACAAGATGATGATAGGAGATGTTCCATCACAAACAGAAGAGAAAGGGCCTCATCTACAAGAATTAAAATAAAACAGTTCTTGAAGAGAGATATAAACCTCACAATTTTATTTATCTTTTTTATTGTTATATTTTTTATTTTCTCTTCCTTTCCTTACACTCATCTTCTCCCAATCATCTCTCCATGACCAGACACACCAAAACCATTTACAAAATTTTGGCGCAGTTGTTGTAAAGGCCGAATCTTCCATTCTTATTCTTAGCCT
This sequence comes from Luffa aegyptiaca, assembly GCA_017139565.1. NCBI lineage: Eukaryota > Viridiplantae > Streptophyta > Magnoliopsida > Cucurbitales > Cucurbitaceae > Luffa > Luffa aegyptiaca. The sequence goes on along the minus strand of CM029407.1, from coordinate 31,706,268 downwards.
TCAATTTTTGTCGCGTTTCAAAACGAACTCCTTTATGGCCAATAACACATTAATCTCTTATTTGTCAACTCTTACAATTATTTCATGTCGAGATGGGGTTAAAATAAGCATATAAAATTCTCAAATAGTTAATACAAGTTATGTATAGAATAAGTTCGTTTTAACTATAGTGTCCCACTCGAGATCAAATTTATTTCCATGTGCGTATTTAAATATGTTGAAATATTATTAAAAAAAAGAAGAAGTTAAATAAATGAATTCATTGATCACATGAAACAAACGAACATTTATAAGTATGTTATTTATTGAGCGAAGACGTAAAAGCTAATCTTAAGGCTTAAAGTTTCTTTGGTGCATGCGCAGATAATCTTGTAACACAATCTTTGTAAAGCTTCTTGGGGTTAGGCTTGAAAGCTTCTAGATCAGGAAAGGAGAACCAAAACTCAAAAGCTGAAGCACAACGCTTGCCCATGGTTTTGACAAATTTGCAACAACTTAGATCCAATTCCTTTTTGCTGATGTTGAAGTAATAATTATAAAGTTCCTCCTGACATTGATCACTCTTCATTTTACTTAAGCATGGCCTTAAAGTAAACCATCTATCTTCATCTACCCATCCATCCCATATCGGAGACACGTAGATGTCGTCTTCCGTGGAAGGTTGAGCTGAGACCAACAAATTTACTACCAATAAAAGAACCACCACTAGTAGCCCGCCAATTGCATTAGTCTCTTTTGCCATTTCCTTGTTGAAAGTTGGTCTTTTACTTCTTTTTCGTTTACCTTTGAAACTTGCTTTTGCCCTTCCAAATACAAGATGAAAGGCCATTTATAGATACCATGGTATGAAACTGTCAATAAAGTGAGAAAAATAACATAGACAACTTACATTATGTGCATTGATTGACTAAGTAGTTTCTCCCATCTTAAGATTTTATGAGTTATTATTCATTGGGTTAGTAAATATAGAATTTAAAACGAAATTGATTTTAACATTCAGTAAATTAAAATTGTAACCCACATTGTTATATAACTATATGACTAATTTTGCTATAAAGAAAGACGAAGAAAAAAGAAGTAAAAGTACGTTTTCTTTCCTTTTTGTTTAATAAACGTTTATAAGCATAGCCTTATGTTTACCAGGGTTTATTTTCTTATATAGAATGAAATTATCTTTTTCTACTTGAACAAAACATGCTATATATCGTATATAAAATAACTATTAAAATTTCTTTCACAAACCAAAAAATCGGTGAATAAGAAAAAAAAACATTGTGTTCTAAAAGATGTAAGTAAACTAACAATAGAATAAAATTCAAAATAAAATGAATCCTTGAATATTCAATTATAGAAAATAAAATAAAATAAAACTAAAATAAATTTATTCCGGTTGATTTTGTATGTGTGCGCATGTAGAAACCCTTAGTTTGTAAGTGTGCTAAAAAGAAAAATAAATCAATTGAATGTCCCACAGAAAAGACAACTATTTTTCAATAGAGAATTTAAACTAAATTGATTTTTGTAATCTATTTTTTACTTAGTAATAATCGACTTATTTCCCCTGCATCTTACACAACGATAGACTCTAATACAAAAAATGGTAGTCCTATAAATAGTACATTTTGACACATATTTGAAGGTGGCTTGTCCGACCCTTCAATAAAAAAAAAATGGCCGTTTTGGCACTCAAATTGAATTACACAGTGTTTTACTTCAACATTTAACATTTTTGAAGTTTGAAACCAACACCTTACAGTTTTATGATTATTCAATTTTTCTGATCTTCGTTCACTTATGTGAATGTACAATGCAAACACATGTAAGCCAAAATGGACAAGATGATGATAGGAGATGTTCCATCACAAACGGAAGAGAAAGGGCATGATCTACAAGAATTAAAATAAAACAGTTCTTGAAGAGAGATATAAACCTCACAATTTTATTTATCTTTTTTATTATTATATTTTTCATTTTCTCTTCCTTTCCTTACACTCATCTTCTCCCAATCATCTCTCCACGACAAGACACACCAAAACCATTTACAAAATTTTGGCGCAGTTGTTGTAAAGGACGAATCTTCCATTCTTGTTCTTAGCCTTCAATTTTTGTTGTCGTTTCAGAACGAACTCCTTTATGGCCAATAACACATTAATCTCTTATTTGTCAACTCTTACAATTATTTCATGTCAAGATGGGGTTAAAATAAGAATATAAAATTCTCAAATAGTTAATAAAAGTTATGTATAGAATAAGTTCATTTTAACTATAGTGTCCCACTCGAGATCAAATTTATTTCCACGTGCGTATTTAAATATTTTGAAATATTATTAAAAAAAAAGAAGAAGTTAAATAAATGAATTCATTGATCACATGAAACAAACGAACATTTATAAGTATGTTATTTATTGAGCGAAGACGTAAAAGCTAATCTTAAGGCTTAAAGTTTCTTCGGTGCAGGCGCAGATAATCTTGTAACACAATCTTTGTAAAGCTTCTTGGGGTTAGGCTTGAAAGCTTCTAGATCAGGAAAGGAGAACCAAAACTCAAAAGCTGAAGCACAACGCTTGCCCATGGTTTTGACAAATTTGCAACAACTTAGATCCAATTCCTTTTTGCTGATGTTGAAGTAATAATTATAAAGTTCCTCCTGACATTGATCACTCTTCATTTTACTTAAGCATGGCCTTAAAGTAAACCATCTATCTTCATCTACCCATCCATCCCATATCGGAGACACGTAGATGTCGTCTTCCGTGGAAGGTTGAGCTGAGACCAACAAATTTACTTCCAATAAAAGAACCACCACTAGTAGCCCGCCAATTGCATTAGTCTCTTTTGCCATTTCCTTGTTGAAAGTTGGCCTTTTACTTCTTTTTTGCTTACTTTTGAAACTTGCTTTTGCCCTTCCAAATACAAGATGAAAGGCCATTTATAGATACCATGGTATGAAACTGTCAATAAAGTGAGAAAAATAACATAGACAAATTACATTATGTGCATTGATTGACTAAGTAGTTTCTCCCATCTTAAGATTTTATGAGTTATTATTCATTGGGTTAGTAAATATAGAATTTAAAACGAAATTGATTGTAACATTCAGTAAATTAAAATTGTAACCCACATTGTTATAACTATAAGACTAATTTTGCTATAAAGAAAGACGACGAAAAAAGGAGTAAAATTACGTTTTCTTTCCTTTTTGTTTAATAAACGTTTAAAAGCATAGCCTTATGTTTACCAGTGTTTATTTTCTTATATAGAATGAAATTATCTTTTTCTACTTGAACAAAAAATGCTATATATCGTATATAAAATAACTATTAAAATTTCTTTCACAAACCAAAAAATCGGTGAATAAAAAAAAAACTTTGTGTTCTAAAAGATGTAAGTAAACTAACAATAGAATAAAATTCAAAATAAAATGAATCCTTGAATATTCAATTATAGAAAATAAAATAAAATAAAACTAAAATAAATTTATTAGGGTTGATTTTGTATGTGTGCGCTTGTAGAATTCCTTAGTTTGTAAGTGTGCTAAAAAGAAAAATAAATCATTTGAATGTCCCACACAAAAGACGTAACTATTTTTCAATAGAGAATTTAAACGAAACTGATTTTTGTAATCTATTTTTTACTTAGTAATAATCGACTTATTTCCCCTGCATCTTACACAACGATAGACTCTAATACAAAAAATGGTAGTCGTATAAATAGTACATTTTGACACATATTTGAAGGTGGCTTGTGTAACGCCGACTTTTATGAGGTGACGCTTTAGTTTGAGTTAATGAGTTTATTTTTTTTTCATAAGTTTATTTTTGAATAAGGTCTTGGAGGGCAGTTTTGTAATTAAATGGGGTTGTGGTGAAGACCTAACCCTAAGCCAATTTATTCTTTTTTTTCAGCCTCCACTTCCCCTTTCTCACGTGTTGCTGCAGTAGAAATCCCCTTTCTTTTCTTTTTTTCTGCGATTTCTCCTTCGTGTAACAGCCGCCCAAGTAATTCAGTCACAAGCAGCCATTTGAACTAACCTCAGCCGACAGCCCCTCTCCTTCATCGCGTGTCGTCGGTTGAGCATCCCCTCCGGTAGCTCCCTGTTTTCAGCTACAGTAGGTTCGTTTCTCTTTTCTCTTCTTCGTGGCTTGCGTTTAAGCATTTCTCGCCCTTGATCTCTCACCCTTGGACCATTCTCCCTCTATTGCTATCGTTTTCCAGCATTCACCGACAGGTCAGTGGCTGGTAGGCAGAAGTTTCGGTTGTTGTGCAGCGTAGTCACGCGACAGCAAGCTTTCGGGTTGTCTCTTCATCATTTTCGGCGTGCGATCAGTGTGGGTAAGTGAGAAAATTCGTCCTTTTGATTGTTGGCCACATTTAATCGATTACCCATTCACTTTTCCTCCCGTTCAACAAACGTTCTTCTTCATAACCGACGGTTCAAGTAGCCGGTTTTCAAGTTTCTATGTAGTTGGGCATTATTGACAGTGGGTAAGTGCTTAAGCTTGTGTTTTGGTTGGTTTTATGGTGCTAGAGGCTTACCCATTGATTGTGGCTATCGTTTCAAGGTTTTCGTGGCATTCGGGATTGTATTTGTGACGTCCGAGGTTAGGAGGGGTACATGAATGAACTGATACCACATCCGAATGAGAGGGATCCTGAGGACATGAAAGTATAGTCAAGATAAGCTTAAAAGAATTGATAGATACTACCTATACCAACAAGGTGCACCTTCCTTTTCTGTGGTTCAATCATAGGAACTTTGAAGTTAAGCGTGCTTGGCTTGGAGAAGTTCTATGTTGGGTGACCTCCTGGGAACTTTCCTAGGAAGCATGTGAGTGAGGACAAAGCATGCTAAAAGGACCCCGTGTTGGTTTGTGGGGACAGTCTTCACTCTTAGAAGCGGTTTAAGACGAGTATGGTAACGTGGTCAGGTCGCAGGGGAATGCCGGGGCCGTCAGGTGCCGAATCTGGATTCCGAATCCTGGGCTTGGGGCGTTTCAGTATTTGTCGTGTTGGAGTAGAATTTGAGGGCTTGGACAACAAGCTTAGTTTCTGTTTATGTAAGTAGCTTTTAGACATGAAGTAGTTGATTTTGAAATCATTGTATGCTTATTAGTGGTGAATTGAAGTTTGGGATAAGTTTTCATGCTTTGGTCAAATGTTCCTTGGTATGTTGTATGCTTACTTGAATATGGTTTAAGTGTTGTTTACTTGGACATGACTTAAGTGTTGCTATGCTTGTAGGATTAAGTAAGTATGTGTAACAACCCTATATTTCATGCCTAGATCCTAGGGCCATTACTACGAGCATTTCATTTCACTTATAAAGAAAGACGAAGGAACAACATTTAGAGTAAAAGCATGCTTGGAAAATACATGAAACTTTTCAGCCTGGGATCCCAGTTAAAACAAACAAGAAGAAGTTTTGATCATTCAAGTAAAAGTTTTAAGTGGAAATAAATCTTAAAACGTCACATAACAAATTCAAAAGAAGAAATTCGAAAACATAAAATGCGGAAGACCATCCTAAGGAAATCCATGGCTCGTTCAGCTGCACTCCGTCGCGCGTTCTGTACACCCTTGCCTTTACCTGCAGTTACATGTTAGGGAAAAGAATGAGTATTTAAGAAAATACTCAGTAAGTAACAGTACTGGTAGACACATGCAACATCCAAGGTTTCAAAAGATCATTCGAGCTAAGGGCCTAAAGGGTTAGGTCATCTCACTCTCATTCATTTCATTTCATTTATCAGGAGTTCGGGCCTCGGGATCAATTAACTCACCTATATATAAGTTTGCCAACTCACTGGTAGTGCACAGGTGGGTGTTTTGGGAGATCTCTACTCCTACTGATGGTAGAAGGCACCCAGTCAGTGGAGCTGAGTCTCATCCCTCAAGGCACTAATGTGTGCGTAGCGCTCTAAACTACCATTTCACTGGTGGGGCGTTCATGGGTTTAAGTCAGAAATTAACTTCCATAGTTAGTAAATGGCACCTAGTCTGCGAAGCAAGGTCCCGCCCATTAAGCCCCTCATTTCAGTCTAATACATCTCAGTCCTAGGTGTTTAATTGACACGACCCTCTACTAAGGCAACCATCTTATTCTTTTCCCTTTCTTAATCCTTTTCCCTTTAGGACCCCTTAACACTTGCTAATTTTAACTGCAACCCAGTTAACCAAATCTTTTTCTTATACGGAGAATCCTGACAGGCTAAACCGATATGCACCATCCCAACTCAATCAATCTCAAGAACAAGAAACGAAGGCGACAACAACACTCCTAAACAGAGAAAAACCACAAACTTCCCGTTGTCCACAAACAATGCCAGTCAACTTATGATACGTAACAGTCAAGCACTCTCACCTATCACTCAGCACAAGTACACAATAACCAAAACCTTGAAGACAAGGCATTCACACCATCTCAATCTCAACTCAAATATTTGATACCAACTCATGCTAGCAGTAAACTATCATTTCAATGCATAAACATTTTATTCCAATGCAGCAAGTTACTTACCTTGAGGTAACTAAGCTTGATTGAAATCACCCAAACAACTTGATATAACGCCAACCACGTGATGCGAAATAATAGTCTATTAACACATAAAATATATTCACACATTAGAGGCATATCAATCTCAATAATTTCCTAAAACACAAGACTTGAGAGGGTCGAAAACTCACCCAAGTGAAACTACTGCTCGCTGTCCAATTTCCAATTTCGCTTCGCCTTTACGAATTCGACCACCACTCACTACGAACACCTTGGATTAAGCCTCAACATTATTGGGTATTCCATTAAAGGATAAAAGACTAATTAGATCTGAAACTTACACCCTTCTTACCTACTGTTCAATTAATCGAACCGTCGAACGCTCAAGATCTCAAACGACTCGAGGCGGCGTACAGCTGTTTGGTTGAAGACGACAGCGGCGGTACGGACGGTGGCGACGGCGATTCGACGTGCGGCGGTAGCGGTCCGCTCAGAGAAGGCGGTAGCGGCACGGCGGCTTGCGAACGGAGAGAGAAAGTTGAGTTAGAAAGAGACAGAGACGAGAGGGAGAGGGGAAATACGTGAAACCGAGAGAGAGAGAGAGAGAGAGAGATATTACCGGCGGCGGCGGCTTGTGGCGATGAACGACGACGATGGTGGCAGCACGGTGGCGGGTTGCAGAGAGGGAGAGAGGACCGAGAGGGAGAGAGAACCGAGAGGGAGATATTACTGGCGACTCACAGCGAGGCACGACGGTAAGACGACGGAGGCGGCGTTCTGGGCGACGGCGAGGCGGCATGGATCGACGGCGTGCGGCGGGCGGTGTCGGCGTCGCGAACAGACGACGACGGCGTGGCGAACGAACGGCGGCAGTGAGCGGCGCTGGTATACAGATGGGAGAGAGAGAATGGTGAGGGAGAGAGAGAGCTATCAGGGAGAAGGGATGAAAGAAAAATCTGATTTTTTTTTTTTTTTTTTTTTTTTAAACCCCTTTTTGACCGAAAATGTGGGGGGAAAATTTCCCCCCACTCCCCCTTTGACCGGGCATTTAGCCCATTTCCCTCATTTTTTTTTTTGAAAACAAAGTTGCTGTTACATCATACTAACCTTAAAAGAACTTTCGTCCTCGAAAGTTGCTAGTACTGGAACAACACGGGATACTTGGTCATCATTTCGTCTTCTCTCTCCCATGTTGCCTCTTCAGACAAATGGTTTCGCCAAAGGACCTTCACGAGAGCTATATCGCGATTACGAAGGACCTTCACCTCTCTATCAAGAATTAGTACAGGTTTCTCCTCATAAGTCAAGTTCTCACTAAGTTGCAAAGGTTCATAGTCCACTCTGTGGGCTGGATTCGCCAAATACTTACGCAGCATGGAAACATGGAAAACGTTGTGAACCGCTGAAAGCGAAGGTGGTAAGGCTAAACGGTAGGCTACCGGACCGATCCGTTCTAAAATCTCAAACGGCCCAATAAAACGTGGACTGAGCTTGCCTTTCCTTCCAAACCTCAAAACTCCTTTCATTGGAGCTACCTTCAAGAAAACATGGTCACCCACGTCAAACTCTAAATCCCTTCTCCTTGTATCTGCATAGCTCTTCTGTCGGCTTTGAGTCGTTAACATCCTCGATCTGATTGTGCAAATAGCCTCGCTAGAGGCTTGAATCAATTCAGGTCCCAACAACTGACGTTCTCCGACCTCATCCCAATAAACAGGGGACTTGCATCTTTTCCCATAGAGGGCCTCAAACGGTGACATACCGATGGTTGCTTTATAACTGTTGTTATAAGTGAACTCCATTACATCTTTGCCTTTACCTACAATTACATGTTAGGGAAAAGAATGAGTATTTAAGAAAAATACTCAGTAAGTAACAATACTACTAGACATGCAAGAACCAAGGATTCAAGAGGTTATTTGGGCTAAGGGCCTAAGGGTGAAGTCATCTCGTTCCATTCCATCTCATTTCATTTCATTCTGTAGTTTGGGTCTCGTGATTAATTAATTCACCTACTGAAGTTTGCCAACTCACTGAAGGTGCACAGGTGGGTATTTTGGGAGATCTCTACTCCTACTGATAGTAGAAGGCACCCAGTCAGTGGAGTCGAGTCTCACCCTTCAAGGCACTAATGTGTACGTAGCGCTCTAAACTACCATTACAGTGGTGGGGCGTCCATGGGTTTTAAGTCGGAATTTAACTTCCACAGTTAGTAAATGGCACCTAGTCTGCGAAGCTAAGTTCCAGCCATCTAGCTCCTCATTTCAGTCTAATACATTTCAGTCCTAGGTGATTAACTGACATGACCCCCTACTAGCGTAACTAGCCTATTCTTTTCCCTTTCTTGCTCTTTTCCCTTTAATGCCTCTTAGCATGCATGCTAAGTTATACTGTAACCTAGTTAATAAAAATTCTTTTCTTTTTCAGAGATTACTGACAGGCTAAACCAATATGCACCATCCCAACTCAGTCAATTTCAAGAACAAGAACGACAAACAACACTTCGAAACAGGGAAACCACAAACTTTTCACCGTCTACATATGTTGCTAGCCAACTATAATGAAACACTATCATTCTCTCGCATCTATATCATAGCACAAATTACACAACAGCCATACTCTTTAAAATAAAGTGTTCATAACATCCCAGTCTCAACTCAAACATATATACAAAAGTTTCATGCCCGAAGCACAACCAATACATAAATTATAGTTAGTTCAGCTAGTTAACTTACCTTGAGGTAACTAAGCTTCATTGAAAACACCAAACAACTTGATATAGCGCCAACCACGTTATGCGAAAAAGTAATCGTTTAACACACGTAAAAGGTTCTCACATCAGAGGCATCCCAATCTCAATATTTTTTCCTAAAGACACAAGACTTGAGAAGGTCGAAAACTCACCCACACGAAACTAATGCTTGCTGCCCAGTTTCCAAATTTTGCTCCGCCTTTAATGATTTGACCACCACTACTACAGATACCTTAGATTAAGATCCAACGTTAATGGGTATTCCATTAAGGCATAAAAGACCAATAAATCTCAACTTACAAATTCCTTACCCACTAGCTGAAATCGTTGAACATTCAAGATGTGTGCGGCTGTTTATCTTAAGGGGATGGCGGCGGCGATCGATTCTGAGCGACAGAAATGAACAGATTTGAACGGCAGCAGCGTACAGATTCGTGCGGCGGCGGCGGCATGCGACTGATCGGCTGAACGTTGCGGCGGCGGTCCCTGGTGCATGGTGGCGGAGCTACACCCAGAGAGAGAGTAAGGTCGAGAGTGAGAGAGAAAAGGGAGAGAGAAAGAAACGAGAGAGAGAGAGAGGAAAGCTCACAGGCGACAATTCACAGCGATTCACGACGACGGTGGCGGCGAGAATCGACGACAGAGGCACGTGGAGGCTGCACACAGTAGAGAGAGAAATAGAGAGTGAGGCCGAGAGAGAGAAACAGACGAGAGAAAGAGAAAATGCGTAGAGCTTATCGGCGGCAGACGAGAGGCGACGGCGGTGCGGCGAAAATCGACGGGGGACGACGGCAGCGTGACAGAGATCAATGGATGAGGAGCGGCGGTCGATACACAGATCGGAGAGAGAGAGAGTTGAGAGGGAGAGAGAGAATGGTGAGAAAGAGAGAGAGTATCGGGGGGGAAAGAATAAAACTCATAATTTTTTTTTCTTAACCGATCCCTTTGACCGAATGTTTGGGGGAAACTTTCCCCCCTTTCCCCCTTTTGACCGGGCAAGCCAACCCACTCTCCCCCGTTTTCTTTTGTTTTTTCTTTTTTTTTTTTGATAAATATTGGGATGTTACATAATTGTTCCTAATTACTCTTTATGAGCTAGCAGGGGGACCTAATGGACCTACAGATCAGAAGCTCCAATGATATGAGGTTAACCAATTAAACTCATTAATCAAGTTAACCAATATTCATTAATTGTGGGTCATTCCACTAAAGACCCACAGCTGAACTCTTCTCACTATAGAACATTTCTGTGTCCACGAATATAGACCTATACCGGTAAGTCAATCCTTCACGAGTGTCCGTAATCACAGCTGGGTCAAATTGCCGTCTTACCCCTGTGTTACATCTGTCTCCTTAAGTACTAGTGCTCCTATAATGAACAACCTGTTTATGGTCCAACCAATAAACATAAAGTCCCTCTCGAGCCAGTGAGAGGGCGGGATCCCTTTGTTCAAGTCCCAGAGTCACCACTCAAGGGAACACTCATATACTTCTCCTATAAGTATGAAGGAGTGAAGGAGTTCATGACACACTTAGGATTAAGACTGAGTTACCTAGGTCATCCTATTGAAATAGTAACCTAACTAGTTAACGGTGTTATATCTAGTGGTTTACAATTTCATGGCCCGGTCTAATGCAAACTCATCGCATAGGATACCTCCGCTCGCATGTCTACTACATGGATGCTTTGGATCAATACGTTTGTATCAAATACAAAGTGGGTCGTATCTCATAGTGTTACCAGGATAAGGTACCCAACCTTATCCTTGTACTATAGACCATTTAGGTTGTTACTTGAACATCGATCACCGTATGTCCCCACATACTAGTTCAAGTTACATACAAACAACCTTGGATCTTAGTTTATTGGATTTGGGTCAAATTGTGCAATATTTAACAATAACACTTTATTGTAGAATCTCAATAACACTTTATTGAAACAAGTATACAATTTGTTTACATTCACAATCTACAAGTTTTAGGGCATAAAACCCAACATTAGTTACATCAATTTCATGTCTCTAAGTCCTGTGTAGGCATCTCTTCATGTACATCGATTTCATGTACACTTTCGAATATTTAAGAAAACTTACAAATAATTTAAACTCATACATATAATAAATTTGAGAGACCACCAACTCAATTATTTCAAATATCAACAAATGCAAGCAAGAATAATAAATTTCATGTTTTCGACAATTTTCCTAAACGCATACGTAATTAAAATAATAAATCTGTCATGCACAATTTTCATGCTTTTAACAATAATAATAAATTACAAGAACAACTCATAAGCACGAGAATTTTAGAAAATCAAACAAGCGCACCAAATTAAAAAGTTCAACAATAAAGCTACTTACCTTGGCTTAACTAACCCCAAACTAATCCTTTTCAAAACTTCTTGATTCAAAGACTTTGGCAAGCCAAATAAACCTTTAGCTTGCGAGTGGAGAGTTCCAATTCCACTCTAATGCCAAAATTCAACCTCCTAACGCTATGGGTACCTTGAAATCGATAACCAAAATTAATGGGTACATATCTAAATTGCTTAAAATAACCAAAACTAAAATTAATTCTCTTGCCCAATGTTGAAATTGCCTAAAGCCAACGAAACTCGAAGACCTACTACTTGAATCGACGAAACTTGAACGGAGAGCTTGATGAGCTAGACAAAAACGAGTGGGTAAATACAAGGTGGGCCGTATCACATAGTGTCACCAGGATAAGGTACCCAGCCTTATCCCTATACTATGACCATAAGATTACCCTAAACAGTCCAATGGAAACCATACATACATTATGCATTAATCAATCCCACCAATATTCAATGCAAATTTTAGAGAAACAAAATTAGATCTACGATCGGCTCTGATACCAATTGAATGATTGGAATTCCGTAATTTCGTAAACCGGAAGAGTAATTGGGACTGGTTCGTAATTAATTTTGTTTAATCTAAAATACCAATACATTGGCAATAATCTTAGAACTATTCTAAATTTATATTAAGTCTAAGCATACAAAAATATTAGATCAAAATCTAATTTGTATAGTAATAAATTACTTACTCTCGTTGACGACTCAGATTAAATTCACCAACTGCTTGTGAAATAATCACGAACTACTGCGAACACCACCACTATGGCTACACCGGTATGACTCTAAGACTGGTGGGAGTCTAGAGGGAGCCTTCAAGGGAATTCTCTGAGAGTAGGAGAATGAATGAGATGTCTTTCACCCCACCCTAGAGATCCTATTTATAGGAAAATGCCATGAATAAAATAAAATATATTATCTTATTCATATCTAATTTTAATATATAATTAATTCATTACTAAATTAAATATCACATATTTAATATTAGGGATTTTATTAAATTATATATATTAATATAATTATTTGAACTCTTTCAAATATTTTTCTCAAGAATTAATTTTGAAATTAATTCAAAGTTATATTATAAAGTTTCATAAACTTTATATTATAATGTATCAATATACATTATATGATTCCCCTAAATAAATTGAATGCTTTCAATTTACAATTTATACTTAATTGTCTCAAGTCTCTTTACGAGCTACCAGTGGGACCTAATAGACCTACAGATCAGAAGCTCCAACGATACGAGACTAATTTGCTAAACTCATTAACCAAGTTAGTCAACATTCATTAACTGTGGGTCACTACACTAAAGACCCACAGCTGCACTTTTCTCACTGTAGAATATTTTTGTGTCCACGGATATCGACCAATGCAGTAAGTCAATCCTTCACGTGTGTTCGTAACACCAGCTGGGTCAAATTATCGTTTTATCCTTAGGTTACCTCTAGTTCTTTAAGTACCACCGATCCCTGAAATGAATAAGTTGTTTAGGGTCCAACCACCAAACAGGAGTTTCTCTCGGGCCAGGAGAGGACATAGCGCCTTTGTTTAAGCCTCGGAATCAGACCTTAAGGGAACACACATCTACTTACCTCAATAGGGAAAGGAGTGAATTCCATCTTGTACTGTTATGTTCCCAGCCCCCATTCGGTCTTGCCCCTGAATGTAAGGATTTGGAATTCCCTAATTCCGATAAAGCGGAAGCGTAATTGGGACCGAATCGTAGTTAATTTTGTTTATCCAAAAAATATCATTACATTGGTAAAAATCATAGAACTAATTCTATAGAAACTTAAGGCTAAGCATACAAAATTTAGATCTAAATCTATAATAAAGAAAAGAGAAGCAAACCTCCGTTGACGTCTCTGAAAATCAAGAATGATTCTTGATTGCTCTGCAACAACGAAGAACACCACCATTTGATCTTCCCTGCTATAACTCTGAGATTAGGAACGCAGTTGTGGGACTACCTAATCTTGAATGGGAAAAACTCTAGAAAGAAAATTCTCCCTAGAGTTCTTGAGTTGAGAGAATATGAGAGGGGCTTATGGTGGCCATATGTTGTCATCCCTAAACCCTAGGGTTAGTGTTCTATTTATAGGAGAAAGGCCATGAATAAAATATTCATTTAAAATCAATTATTTCCATAACTGATTTAATCTTTTCCATAATTAATCAATTCCATAACCAATCAATTCCATAATTGATTAATCTTTTCCATAAATGATTGATCACTTCCATAAGTGATTAAATCATTTCCATAAATGATTAATTACTTCCATAAGTGATTAATCATTTCCATAATTGATTAATTTCTAATTAATTAATTCTTTAAATTAATTAATCACCAATTAAATATCATATATTTAATTTCAGACCTTCTATTAGTTAATTAATTAATTACTCAATTAAATATCATATATTTAATTTCAGGCCTTAAATTAATTAATTCTATAATATGAATCAAATTCATATTAAAATTGGAACTCCTTCCAATTCTCTTATATCCTATAAATTTACTATGAATCAAATTCATATTAATATTTGAACTTCTTCAAATATTTATTTCTTTCATAATAATAAAGTTTAATTTCAAATTAGACTTTACATTTTAATATATCATTATACATTATATTAATTTGTATCTCATACAATTAACTTAATTCCCAATATGAATTTGAACTATATTCAAACTCTCTCAAGATATAATTGTTCCTAATTACTCTTAACGAGCTAGCAGGGGGACCTAATGGACCTACAGATCAGAAGCTCCAATGATATGAGGTTAACCGATTAAACTCATTAATCAGGTTAACCAATATTCATTAACTGTGGGTCATTCCACTAAAGACCCACAGCTGAACTCTTCTCACTGTAGAACATTTCTGTGTCCACGGATATAGACCTATACCGGTAAGTCAATCCTTCACGAGTGTTCGTAATCCCGACTTGGTCAAATTACCGTTTTACCCCTGTGTTACATATGTCTCCTTAAGTACCAACGCTTCTCTAATGAACAACTTGTTTATGGTCCAACCATTAAACATAAAGTCCCTCTCGGGCCAGTGAGAGGGCAGGATCCCTTTGTTCAAGTCTCGGAGTCACCACTTAAGGGAACACTCATCTACTTCTCCTAGAAGTGGGAAGGAGTGAATTCCATCTTGTGTTGTCATGTCCCCAGCCCCCCACTCGGTCTCGTCCTCAAGAAGGTAGGCTTATTGAGTCGGCGTGCAGGCCACTCTCACTCATACTAATCAAAGGACAATCCCTCGTGAGAATGAGTTCATGACACACTCAGGATTAAGACTGAGTTACCTAGGTCATCCTATTGAAACAGTAACCTAACTAGTTAACGGTGTTACATCTAGTGGTTTACTATTTCGTGGTCCGGTCTTATGCAAACTCATTGCATAGGATACCCCCACTCGCATGTCTCCTACATGGACGCCTTGGATCAATACGTCTGTATCGAATACAAAGCGGGTCGTACCACATAGTCTTACCAGGATAAGGTACCCAACCTTATCCTTGTACTATAGACCTTTTAGGTTGTTATGTAACGACCCTACTTTTTATGCCTAGATCCTAAGGCCGTTACTACATGCATTTCATTCTACTTCTAAGAACAGCGAGGAAATATCATTTAAAGAAAACATACTTAGAAATTTTGCAAAACTTTTCAACCTGGGATCCCAGTTAAAACAGAACAAACGAAACCTTTAGTTATTCAAACAAAACTTAAAGCGGAAAAAACCTTAAATCATTCACAATACAAGTTCAAAATAAGAATTTCAAAACACAAAATGCGGAATACTATCCTAAAGGAGATCCATGGCCCAGCAACTCTCCGTCACGCGTCCTGTACACCTTTACCTCTACCTGCAGTTGTATGTAAGGGAAAAGAATGAGTATTTAAGAAAATACTCAGTAAGTAGCAATCAAGGTTTTAACATTTTATTCGAGTTAAGGGCCTAAGGGTTAGGTCATCTCATTCCCATTCATTTCATTTCATTTATCTGCAGTTCGGGTCTCGTGTTCAATTAGTTCACCTATATATATAAGTTTGCCAACTCACTGATAGTGCACAAGTGGGAGTTTTGGGAGGTCTCTACTCCTACTGATTGTAGATGGCACCCAGTCAGTGGAGCTAAGTCTCATCCCTCAAGCCACTACTGGGCGCGTAGCGCTCTAACCTACCATTTCACTGGTGGGGCGTTCATGGGTTTAAGTCAGAAATTAACTTCCACAGTTAGTAAATGGCACCTAGTCTGCGAAGCCAAGTCCCGCCCATTAGGCCCCTCATCTCAGTCTAATACATCTCAGTCCTAGGTGTTTAATTGACACAGCCCTCTTGTAAGGCACTAGCCTATTCCTTTCCCTTTCTTAATCCTTTTCCCTTTAGGGCCCCTTTAGGACCCCTTAACACTTACTAATCTTTAACTGCAACCTATTTAATACAATCGATTTCTTTTCCTAGATTACTGACAGGCTAACTGATATGCACTCTCCCAACTCAGTCATAACACAAGAATAAGAAATGGAGGCGACAACCGACACTCCTAAACAGAGAAAACTACAACTTCTCGTCGCCCACAAACAATGTCAGCCAGCTTTAAAAAAATATATAATAGTCATACACTCGCTTCTATCACAATACTCAGATATATATATGCAGTAGCCATGATCTTGAAATTAACGCAACATATCACCTCAGTCTCAATCCGAACAACTTATACACATGCTCATGCCAGAAGTAAACAATAATTTCAAACATAAACATTTCATTCCAAAGCGGCAAGCTACTTACCATGTTCAGCTACCACACAATACACTTAAAACATGGAATTTGAATCCAATTAGCTACTTAGATTCCAAGGGGCAACTTAAGGATTAAATCCAACTCATGCTATTGTAAACCATACTCAACTTAAATGAGTTTAAAGCAGAGAATTTATTCCAACGGCTACTTACATTGAGATACTACGCTTGACTGAAAATCACCCAACAACTCGATAAGACCAACCACGTTATGCGAAAACGTAATCTAAGCGAACCTAACGCTTGCTGTCCAGTTACCAATTTGCTCCGCCTTCGATGATTCGACCACCACCTACTACGGACACCCCAAATAATTCTTTAGAAGCAAAGCTGAAGCTTCAAGTGGCGGCGACGAACAGATCTGAAAAGAGCGAACGAGCAGATATGAAAAAGACAAGCAAGCCCGAGAGCGGCAGTGGCTGCTCGAATCTGAACGGAAAAAGTGCGGCCATTATTAACACAGTAGAGAGAGAAATCTGAGAGAGAGAAAGATCTGAGGGGAGACGTTACCGGCGACGGCTTGCGGCGGTCTGCTACGGAGGAGGCGGCGAGCGGCGGCGTCGGCGTCGACGAGCGACAGTGGCGGCAGGTGGCGCTCGACGGCGGGCTGTGGTGAGGAGAAAGAGAGGGAGCCGAGTGAGAGAGAGAGAGAGAAAGAGAAAAACTGAGAGAGAGAGAGAAAAATACCGGCGGCAGCGGCTTGCGCGACGGCGGCGGGCTGCGGCGAGCTGCGACGGAGGGAGACAGAGAGCGCGCGAGGGCAAGAGAGAGAGAAGCTGTGAGAGGGAGAGAGAGAGAGAGAAAGCTACGAGAGGGAGAGAGATTCCTATTTTTTTTTTTTTTTTTTAAATCGGTCAATTGACCGAATTTGGGGGGGAAGTTTCCCCCTGTTGGGTTCCTAGAGTGAGTAAAAATATGGTATAAAAGGACTCTAGAACTCTGTGCAAGTATACACAGTCCGCAGCAAGTAATAAGTATTATCAATCCAAGGCCTGTACTAGCTTCCACTTTATCTATTTTGTATAATCCCTTAATGGTTTCAAAGATGGTAAAAATGATTGGTTTTTTTATAAGAATAATGCTGAAGCAAAATAAATGACAGAACAAAAAGTAAACAAATAGGCAGATAAATTAGAAACAGGCGCTGGTCAGGATTTAGTAATTGTTTTAAAAGATGCTCTAGCAATATTATTGATCATGCAAACTCTCGCAGTATTATTAGCGGATTCCTCTCAGAACTCTTTTGGAATGTGTTTCAGCCCCAATGAAGTACGACCGATCAAGCACTAGGCAACTGGCTATCCCTAGCTCAGTCACTGGCGTTCACCAATACACAATGATCGTAGTGTGATTAATCGCCACACACTCTCTAAATCATCCCTGAAACTAGAGAGAGGTATTCATACCGGCTGGCCAAGCGGGCATAAAATAGAAATGAACACAACAATTAATCAAGATGCATAGAATCAATATTCATTACTAGAGTTAAGCACGACAATCACATTGTTCCTAACCAACGCCTAAGCTACTTAGTTCATAATATGCATGGAAACACACGTTACAATCTGAGTAGGCACGTCCATAATTACAAGATAATAAAAGGAAATATTAATCTCCTCGATCAGCTTGCAATGATGGTCTTCTAGGTGGTCTCCAATCTCTCTCCTCTATTCGGCTCCCAAAGGTGGAAGGAACTTCCCAAGAATGGAATGTTTTCTCCCAAAAGTGGAATGATCTTGACTTGGGCGGCTACTTCCTTTTATAGAAGGATAGGAGGCTTGAATTAGGTCAACATGGACACGTGTAGGGCTCTCCTTGCTCCTTTATCCCGAAAATAATTCAACAGAAGTCGGTTCATGAAGTTGGCTAACGAGCTGTGACATGGCAGTTCTGCTCCCAGTTTTGCTGCAGCACAGAATTTGCTCCCTCAAGTCGCCCAGCAACAGATTTTGCACAAAATGATTTCCAAAGCTTCCATTCTTCCAAATGGGTTAAAACATGTAATATATATCTAAACCAACCCTATTAAGCACAAAAGACACACAAATCAATATAGAAATGAGGCCTAAATAACTACCTTTTGGGCAGTTATCACACCCCCAAACTTGAACAATTGCGCGTCCCGAGCAATACTAACCAACCTTCCCTTCAAGAATTCAAAACATTAGACAAAAACACAGCTTAGTCAAACCAGACAATCCAACACTACCTTCAACCTTTACCTGAGCACTCTGCAAAACCAAGCTCTGCTGCAGCAAAATAATTCTTCCGGCATGGACAAATAATCACCACTTTTAACTCAATTCTAAGAACTTGCCACAGCTTAGCTCTATTATCAGACATATCAAAACACATTTTCAAGGGCTTTATATTTTTGTTTTTCAGACTTAAAGCAGCCCTACAGTCATAAGCTCTTAAGCATGGGACGACCCACTTTATGGTGCAGTATACCCCTGCCCCAAACTTATCACCAACTAGGCTCAATACTCTTTGTAGAGCTCAAAAATCCTTAGTTATTCCATCTCTTGCCCCTTAGAATGACAACATTTTATGATGAAGCTCACCTAAGTTCTGGGAGACAGAAAAACTGCTGGACTATCATTCATCCTTCAAAACTTTTGCTCCATGAATTTTCTCAGCAAAATTTTCAACAATCATTTTTTTTCAGCAAATAATTTTTCATAATTTTTCATATTTCCTAGGTCACCTTTTGACGCGAAGACAAACTGTGGGTATCACAAATGTCCCCGGTTACTCAATAACCTAACAAATTATTTAATGAAGGAGAGGAATGCTCGAGCAAAACAATTGGAGTAGCAAAAAGTCCCCCAAACTTGAATTATTCATTGTCCCCAATGAATTATTAATTTTAAATGACACCCCCAAACTTAAATTTTTCTATCTGAATTTTCAACCTAAGCGTGGGACTAGAACTAAGCGTAAAGTGGATCAAATAAGTCAACACTGCCTCCAGAATCTTCTTTGCCGCAGCAACAGACCAGGCGAGAAGAAATGCTCAAGCAAAAGGTTTCTGGAGATCAGAATACCTTCATCTAATTAAGCTTAACCAGTCCAAGCTTCAAAAATTCAGAAGAAAATGGTTAAGTTAGTAATGCTCAGATGTGCCAAACAAAACAATATTTGATTTCATTAAAGATCAAGATCACATATTTACGTAATCATGACAGAGATAGATTTTAAAGCAACAGATAAAAACAAAGAAACAGAACATAACAAAAGCAGAACGAACAAAGCACAAGCAAGACGAGCACACAAAATCATTCATCAAAATATTTGCTCGCAGAAACTAAAACTTCCCTTTAATTCTTCTTCATCTTCAGGCTCTGGGTTTTCTTCTTCCTCTCAAATGATGGGCGGGGGTGGAATGCATAAGTTCATAAAATCATCAATGAAAATTAGGAAGGCTTGATATGGTTTAGAAAAATTTGCTTGCATAGCCCTCCTTAGTGCGGTGTCTCTTCTATGAGCATAGCTCCAGTAGGTTTGAAGTTGTCTCTCAGTGAATTCTAGCCTACTGAGAACCATCTCAAGTTGCTCCAACTGTAGCAATCAGTTTTGTAAAAAAAAAAAAAAAAAAAAAAAAAAGAGAAGGAATTGGCTTTTTCAGCCGGTCAAAAAGGAGGGAAAAAGGGGGGGGGAAACTTTCACGTTTCGCCCCAAAAATTCGGTCAACTGACTGTATTTTAAAAAAAAAAAAAAAGTCTAAATGCCTCTCTCCCTCTCGTGACTATCTCTCTCTCCCTCCCTCAGCTCTCAGCCACTGCCGCACGCCACCCGCCACCGTCGCGCCGCCGCCCCCATCCGTCGACGCCTCCGCCGCACGCCTCCGTCCGTCGCAAGCCGCCGCCGCCGGTAACGTTTCCATCTTTCTCTCTCTCGGTTTTCTCTCTTTCGTCTCTTTCTCCCTCGATCTCACTCTCTCTCAGCCCACTATCTCTCTTTTGTAGTAGATCCGTGCACCGCCGCCGCCCTTCCCCGACTCCAGATCTGCACGTCGCCGCCGCCGCCGCCGCGAACCGCTGTCGGTAAATCTCGTCTCCCCTCAGATCTTTCTCTCTCTCATATTTCTCTCTCTACTGTGTTAATAATGGCCGCACTTTTTCCATTCAGATTCGAGCAGCCACTGCCGCTCTCTGGCTTGCTTGTCTTTTTCAGATCTGCTCGTTCGCTCTTTTCAGATCTGTTCGTCGCCGCCACTTGAAGCTTCAGCTTTGCTTCTAAAGAATTATTTGGGGTAAGGGAGTTGTAAGTCAAAGCTTATTGGTCTTTTATGCCTTAATGAAATACCCATTAACGTTGGATCTTAATCTAAGGTGTCCGTAGTAGGTGGTGGTCGAATCATCGAAGGCGGAGCAAATTGGTAACTGGACAGCAAGCGTTAGCTTCGCTTAGGTGAGTTTTCGATCCTCTCAAGTCTTGTGTTTTAGGAAATTTGTGGAGATTGGTGTGCCTCTGATGTGTGAATATAAATTTATACATTTTTATGTGTTGATAGGCGATCGTTTTCGCATAACGTGGTTGGTCTTATCGAGTTGTTGGGTGATTTTCGATCAAGCGTAGTATCTCAAGGTAAGTAGTCGTTGGAATAAATTCTCTGCTTTAAACTCATTTAAATTGAGTATGGTTTACTATAGCATGAGTTAAATTGTGAACCTTGGACTCGTTTTGGATTTCTATGCGGTTAATAGTTATTGCATTGTAAAACACGTTGCGACATGGAGGTTGAGTTTTCTTTAGCATGTCTGATACTGTTTTGGGGTGGAATTGTATTTCTTAGTTGTTTTGGAAGCATGCTCGATTGTATGGTTTGGTTGTTCTGCGTATCTGAATGGTTGTGGATGCAGGGTCTATCTCGCTCTGGCTTTTAGCAAATTGTGGTGCCTTGCAGCTTGTGTGGTTGGATAATCTGAATCGTAGAAGTGTTTATTTCCCCTTTCAGGTGAATAGGAAAATTTTGGGTTCCCCATATGCATGTCGTTATGCTGCCGAATTTTCGGTAGCATACGAGTGGTTTCAGGATTAGGAGTGTCGGTTGTCGCCTCCATTTCTTATTCTTGTGATATGACTGAGTTGGGAAGGTGCATATCAGTTAGCCTGTCAGTAATCTAGGAAAAGAAATCGATTGTGTTAAATAGGTTGCGGTTAAAGATTAGTAAGTGTTAAGGGGTCCTAAAGGGAAAAGGATTAAGAAAGGGAAAGGAATAGGCTAGCGCCTTACAAGAGGGCCGTGTCAATTAAACACCTAGGACTGAGATGTAATAGACTGAAATGAGGGGCTTAATGGGCGGGTCTTGGCTTCGCAGTCTAGGTGCCATTTACTAACTGTGGAAGTTAATTCCTGACTTAAACCCATGAACGCCCCACCAGTGAAATGGTAGTTTAGAGCGCTACGCGCCCATTAGTGCCTTGAGGGATGAGACTTAGCTCCACTGACTGGGTGCCATCTACCATCAGTAGGAGTAGAGAACTCCCAAAACTCCCACTTGTGCACTATCAGTGAGTTGGCAAACTTATATATATATAGGTGTACTAATTGAACACGAGACCCGAACCGCAGATAAATGAAATGAAATGAAATGAAATGAATGAGAATGAGATGACCTAACCCTTAGGCCCTTAACTCGAATAAAATGTTAAAACCTTGATTGCTACTTATTGAGTATTTTCTTAAATACTCACTCTTTTCCCTTTCATATAACTGCAGGTAGAGGTAAAGGTGTACTGAACGCGTGACGGAATGCTGCTGAGCCATGGGTTTTCTTTAGAATAGTCTTCCGCATTTTTTTTATGTTTCGAAATTCTTCTTTTGAATTTGTACTGCGTTGTTTTAAGGTCATTTCCGCGTTAAGTTTTGTTTTGAATAACTAAAGCTTTCGTTTGTTCTGTTTTAACTGGGATCCCAGGTTGAAAAGTTTCGCAAAATTTCTAAGTACGTTTTACTTTAAATGTCATTTCCTCGCTGTTCTTAGAAGTAGAATGATTTGTAAGTGGTAACGGCCCTAGGATCTAGTCATGCAAAGCTGGGTCGTTACACCAACGCTCTGTGGACACCTCACAACAAACCACCCTGGCGTGACTCACCTCTCTGGATTTATATCACTAGAACTCTCTGGGACTCTGAACCTTCATGTGAACTCGATCACAGGGGATAATGGAGTCGTATGTTGTAGGCAATAATCTCTTCTTGACAAAGCTGAGCCAAGTGTTAGTCTCACTCTTCAAGTATGCTGACTGAATGTTCTTGCCTTCGTCCTAGACAACCTCCACTAGGCATTTAGTTGCTCATTTGAGGAAGCAACTAATATTTCATTGAAAGCAGCGTGAGAGAAAGTCTTGCAAATTAAATAGGGAATTAATCACTACATGACTCCAGTCGAGAACAACTCCACAAACAATAACCAAGAACCCTTAATTTTCATCGATGTTGGCGTAAAACTCCCGTTCTTATTTGATCAACTGTGGGCTCCGGCTTTGCGCACAACCGTTCCCAACTGTGATTAGAGATGTTTGCTCAAGGAAGATGTGCGAGCTCTTTACCACCATCGAAGCCGCGCTCCATTAGAACATCTCGCTTCAGGACTTCTTGATATTTCTGTCTTGCCTCTTCATGGATAAATCTCCCATACTGAAATCTTTCATTAAGCTCAACTTCTTCACTCAGTTCCATCTCAGTCTCAACAGTCTCAACGTTTTTTTTCTTGCTCGTGTTTTTTTCCTCACAATAATTATACACACAGAGAAAAAAAAAACCACATCAGTAGTAATAAAAGATGAGAGTGAAAAACGTACCTGATGGGAGATCGTATAAATAGGGCACTAACTCAAAGATCTTCAACAAATAATTAGCCCCTAATTATCTCTTAATTAATTTAAGTTACCGTTTTAACTTCATGGTTTCATGGAAAATTTTTATTAACTGTCAAACGGTAAGATCTTCCATTTACTGTGCTCCCTCTGTGTGTAACAACCATAACGCCAGCTGCCCTCTGCTCAACACATAACATCTTTGGTAATTAACTGCATGCCCACTTAATTATCCTGCTAACAACAATAAAATCTCAACGGTAAAATTTTTAATTCACAACCAAATCCCGTAATATTCTGATGATATGGTTGCTCTAACCAAAAGATTGCAAAGACAAACTGAGCAACAAAATCTCCTTCTAGAAGAATCTTTTCACACGGGAAAATTCAAATTCAAACCGCCAAAATCAAATCATATCTTTTTATCTTAAACCGAATAAATCAGGAAATCTATTATTAAACCTAATCTAAACATAAATTTAAATAACGGAAATACAACCTAAAATCTAAACTAATTAAGCCGATTAAATCAATTAAATTAAACTAACGAAAAAAATACGAATAAATAAACTAAAAATAAAATCTACGAAAATATTCCAACGAATTAAATTTAATCAGATAAAATTGAAATCAATAAAAATCCAATTTTAAAATAATTCAAATCAGAATCAAACAAAATCCACAACATAAAATCACAACTAATTCTGGGAGCTAAAAATATTGCAATAAGAACTGCTCCCGCAAAACCTGTGCTCCCCTAATTTGCCAGCAATTTCAGAGAGAGATATTTCGAATGAAACTCCTCCCTCCAGTAATGTTTTATTCGCTGCCCCTTTTTTAAACTTACAGCCATCATCAACACATTGTCCAACCACAGATGCATCATTTGATAAATAAAACTTCACCCCATGGAAAAATTCTTTCATCTGTTCTTTTGATAAACCAGCAGGCAAATTTCCAAAATCAAGGTTATTGGAAATGTCATCATACCAAGGTGTTTTCACTGCCTTAATATGAGCTACTGTAAATAACCGTTCATCAATGAAGCACACTTGGAACACTGATTTGAGAAGAATACACAAAGGCAACTTTATTAAGGCTTCTTCATCCTCCGACATTAAATCTGATGCAACAATAATAGGCAACGTCTCACCTTCCCCAAGATACACATACTTTAGATGATCCGACAAGGGCTTCAAATCTAAAGTAGGTGCCTCAATCAGGGATGGCTTAATCGGGGGAGCCTTTCTTTGATCTAAATCTAAAGACTCAAAAACATCCTCACACCTAAACAATTCTTTTTCATTTTTTCCTTCTAAAACCTCTAAATCTTCTATACTAACCTCTCCATGATTTTCCAAATGTTTATTTGCCGAATCCTGCATTGCTGTCTCAAAAATTGTGCTCTCCAGAATCCTAATGAAAGAGCAATCTTCCATCTCGTCTGGATACTTCATGGCCTTAAACACATTAAATTTTACTTCCTCATTACAGACTCTCATTGTTAATTCCCCTTTTTGAACATCTATTAACGCTCTACCAGTAGCCAAAAACGGCCGTCCTAGAATAATTGGGACATCTCTATCAGCCTCATAGTCTAAGATAATAAAATCAACAGGAAATATGAATTTATCTACCTTTACTAAGACATCCTCAATTTTCCCATCTGGATATGTGATAGACCTATCAGCTAGTTGGAGTGTAACTGTGGTAGGTCTAGCTTCACCAATACCTAGCTTTCGATAGACCGAAAGAGGCATAAGGTTAATGCTTGCACCTAAATCACAGAGTGCTCTACCTAACTCTTTTCCACCTATAGACACAGGTATAGTGAATGATCCTGGATCCTTAGCCTTGGTTGGTAGCCCATTCTTAAGAATAGCACTACATTCCTCAGTAAGAGATACAGTTTCAAACTCACCTAACCTCTTCTTTTTAGTTAAAATATCCTTAAGAAATTTAGCATAATTAGGCATTTGCTCTATAGCTTCTACTAAAGGGATATTTATATGCAATTGCTTAAGAATCTCTAAAAACTTTTTAAATTGACCATCCTGATTCTTAGGCCTTTGCCTTTGTGGAAAAGGTAGAGGTGGTACATAAGGTGGGGGCGGCACATAAGGTGGTTCCACATCTGGAATAGAACCAGATGCTCCAGCATCTTTATTGCTGCCTCCAGCACCCTGACCAGACTCCAACTCTTTCTCAACAACAACAACATTTCTATCACAATTATTATCTATATCCCGGGTTTTACTAGGCTCTTTTCTTTCTTCTAGTGGCTTACCACTCCTAAGAGTCACTGCCTTTACCTGTTCCTTACCTTCCCTTCTAGGGTGTTCAGTATCTGATGGAAGTTTCCCTTGAGGCCTTGCCTTCAGCTCATTAGCTAGCTGACCCACTTGCAATTCCAGGGCTCTCATTGTAGCTTGATTACTTTGAATTGCGGCGTCTGTACGAGTCATAAATTCTTTCATCATTGCCTCGAGAGAATTCCCCGAATTTTGCTGGGGCAAAGCCTGCTTATTTTGCTGGGGCAATACCTGCGCTTTAGCAAATCCCGGCTGGTTCACCTCTTGCTGTGTTTGCACATTACTCCCTTGTCCTCCCCACGCGAAATTGGGGTGGTTGCGCCAACCTGGATTATAAAAGTTAGAATAAGGGTTATTCCTTTGATTACCTACAAAAAACACAGAAGCTGGATTGTTGGGGCAAAACTCGTAGTTGTGATTTTCACCACAATAGACACAAGCTTCCTCTGCAACTTGGTTCACCACTGCAGCAGGCTCCACAACTGGCGGCTGCTGATGACTAATCACTGTCACATTCTTAAGAGCGTTAGCAATCATTGCAAGATCAGCCCTAATGGTGGACACACCATCAACTTCTAATACACTCTTAACCTTTTTATTTGTGCCTCTAACATCCGACCACTGACAACTATTAGTAGATATTCTTTCTAAAATTTCATTGGCTTCGTTAAAAGTTTTTGCCAAAAGGGCCCCTCCAGCCGAAGCATCAACCATACCTTGAGTTACTGCGTTCAATCCATTGTAAAATGTTTCCATTTGAATACAATGTGGTAAGCCATGGTGGGGACACTTTCGCAAAAGCTCCTTAAACCTCTCCCAAGCCTCACTAAAAGTCTCATCTTCAAGTTGCCTAAACCCTACTATTTCACTCCTTAATTTAGCATTTCTATTAGGTGGGAAATATTTACTAAAAAATTTTTCAGCTAACTCATCCCATGTCCTAATTGATCCTGGAGCAAAAGAATTTAACCACGCCTTCGCTCCATCCCTAAGAGAATACGGGAACAAAGTTAATCTAAGAGCATCTTTAGGCACTCCTTGAATTACAAAAGAATCACTAACTCCTAGAAAAGACTTAAGATGTAAATGAGGGTCTTCAGATGACAAACCATGGAACTGACCCACGGTTTGCAACATCTGAAACATTACCGGTTTCATTTCAAAATTTGCCGCTTGAATTTGAGGACGTGCAATCCCTGGATTCAACTCATCAAACATTGGAAAAGCATATGCTCGAATGGCTCTGGTCCTATCGTTCTCTACCAAGATAGGATTCTCAGCCTGATTATTTTGCTGCTCATTTTGCTCCAGCGGCGGGTTTTGCTGCAGCACACGATTCTGCTGGGGGTTCGCTGGATCTTCAGGACCTTGTAGTAGATGCGGCACGTCACCCATTTGATTTTGCTGTCTACTCTGCTCCCTCCTTCTTATCCTGAATGTCCTCTCGATTTCTGGATCAAGCTCGAACCTCACCCCAGGCAGATCGCTCATGCACCAAACTCACACCTGCAAAAACAAAAAAAAACAATCAAAAAGTTCTAGCACCAAACCACCAAAACACATACACAAAATAGATCAGATAAAAACTTATTCAAGTCCCCGGCAACGGCGCCAAAAACTTGTTGGGTTCCTAGAGTGAGTAAAAATATGGTATAAAAGGACTCTAGAACTCTGTGCAAGTATACACAGTCCGCAGCAAGTAATAAGTATTATCAATCCAAGGCCTGAACTAGCTTCCACTTTATCTATTTTGTACAATCCCTTAATGGTTTCAAAGATGGTAAAAATGATTGGTTTTTTTATAAGAATAATGCTGAAGCAAAATAAATGATAGAACAGAAAGTAAACAAATAGGCAGATAAATTAGAAACAGGCGCTGGTCAGGATTTAGTAATTGTTTTAAAAGATGCTCTAGCAATATTATTGATCATGCAAACTCTCGCAGTATTATTAGCGGATTCCTCTCGGAACTCCGGATCTTTTGGAATGTGTTTCAGCCCCAATGAAGTACGACCGATCAAGCACTAGGCAACTGGCTATCCCTAGCTCAGTCACTGGCATTCACCAATACACAATGATCGTAGTGTGATTAATCGCCACACACTCTCTAAATCATCCCTGAAACTAGAGAGAGGTATTCATACCGGCTGGCCAAGCGGGCATAAAATAGAAATGAACACAACAATTAATCAAGATGCATAGAATCAATATTCATTACTAGAGTTAAGCACGGCAATCACATTGTTCCTAACCAACGCCTAAGCTACTTAGTTCATAATATGCATGGAAACACACGTTACAATCTGAGTAGGCACGTCCATAATTACAAGATAATAAAAGGAAATATTAATCTCCTCGATCAGCTTGCAATGATGGTCTTCTAGGTGGTCTCCAATCTCTCTCCTCTATTCGGCTCCCAAAGGTGGAAGGAACTTCCCAAGAATGGAATGTTTTCTCCCAAAAGTGGAATGATCTTGACTTGGGCGGCTACTTCCTTTTATAGAAGGATAGGAGGCTTGAATTAGGTCAACATGGACACGTGTAGGGCTCTCCTTGCTCCTTTATCCCGAAAATAATTCAACAGAAGTCGGCTGATGAAGTTGGCTAACGAGCTGTGACGTGGCTGTTCTGCTCCCAGTTCTGCTGCAGCACAGAATTTGCTCCCTCAAGTCGCCCAGCAACAGATTCTGCACAAAATGATTTCCAAAGCTTCCATTCTTCCAAATGGGTTAAAACATGTAATATATATCTAAACCAACCCTATTAAGCACAAAAGACACACAAATCAATATAGAAATGAGGCCTAAATAACTACCTTTTGGGCAGTTATCACCCCCCATTTTCTCTTTTTCCCTTTTTGACCGAGCCTTTAATGCCCACTTCTTTTTTTTTTTTTTTTCAATGCTTGCCGTTACATGTTACTATAACACCGATCCCCGTATGTCCCCACATACTAGTTCAAGTCACATGTAAACAACCTTGGATCTTAGTTTATTGAATTTGGGTCAAATTGTGCAATATTTAACAATAACACTTTAATGTAGAAACTCAATAACACTTTATTGAAACAAGTATACAATTTGTTTACATTCACTATCTACGAGTTTTAGGGCATAAAACCCAACACTGAAATGGTAGGATTATTGAGTCGGCGAACTGGCCACTCTCACCCATACAAATCTAAGGACAATCCCTCCTAAAAGGGGTTCATAACAGACTCACGATTGAGATTGAGTTACCTAGATCATCCTATTGAAATAGAAACCTAAACTAGTTAACGGTGTTACATCTAGTGGTTACTATTTCGCAGTCCGGTCTTATGCAAACTCATTGCATAGGATACCCCCACCCGCATGTCTCCTACATGGATGCTTTGGATCATTGCATTTGTATCGAATACAAGGTGGGTCGTATCACATAGTGTCACCAGGATAAGGTACCCAACCTTATCCCTATAGTATAGACCTTTTAGGTTGTTACTTGGACACCGATCTCCGTATGTCCCCACATAGTAGTCCAAGTTTCATTTAAACAACCTTGGATCTTAGTTTATTGGATTTAGGGTTTATTAATGCAAGCTCTATTATTTAATAACCAAATTACTGAATCACTCAAATAACGCTTTATTGAGATCGATTAATTTGTTTCATTTACTATCTATGAGTTTTAGGGCATAAAACCCAACACCTTTTATATCTCTCTCTAGATTAGGGTTTTTCCCCTCTTCCCGTCGTTGATTGATCCCTGCTTCACAAATTCCACCTTCCCGACCCTAGGAGGGCCCTCCACATTGATCCAGGTGAAATTCCTGTGAAGGTCGAATAACAAATTGTTTATGTTATGAATAATATATTAATCAAAATTTGTTAGAAGATATAAGTTATTTAATGTGTAACGATAGATCGAACGAACCTTGTTTTTCACTCTTCATGATATCCTCAATGCTCTCAAGTTGTATAATGTTTGATGTTCCTTCTATGGAAACATTGCATAATTCATCGTCACGATTTTTCTTAACATTTCTCTTGATGTCCTGATGCCAGCCAGCTTCTCCATTTGGAAATAGTAAAGGATATTGAAGTGAATCATAACAACTAATTTAATGTTGTATTCTGTGTCGTTTTCAAGAATGTGCATGTACCACAATGCCTCTTTTAAATGGAATGTTGTTATTGTTTCCTTCAATCCAAACAGCAGCTACTTGATCTACTCCAGGCATGTTATAGACACGTTGATCAACTTGTACATCCATATCAATATGTATATGAGCATCTTCAATTGTCTGGCTTTCAAGCTTCTAAAAAATTTTGCATATGGATTAACTTTTAAATTTTCTACCAATTTTCATGTAAGACTTTGATCCAATCCAACATCTCTTAATCTTTCCATGCGATTTGTAATTTCATTCATGGTATCATTAAAATATAGTTGGAAGAATATTGGTTTATCTTCTGGTAATAAACTTGGGATGTCATGATATATTTGTCATTATAATCTGAATGTGTAAACTCCTTTACTCGAAGATGCTAGATATCTATCTAAATCTACCCCAAGTGATGTGAAAGAAAACATACTATTATAAGCTCGAATATTCTTCCAAAATAAAACCCCCTTTTCAGATTGTGACGTAAATAAATAATAAAGGTTCTCAGGTACTACAGATTCAACAAGATGTACCCAGATCATAAATAAAGATCATGAATTAATAATTAATGTGTCTATTAAATACAATATTAAATAGAACATTTTGTCTCTAGAAACTTGTACCTGACCATTGAAGCAACAAAATGTTGGGGTCTCGTGCTCAAATTTTACTGCCTTACAAAATGTATAGGGTCTAATCTTTTTAAGCTCATGTATAGGAGAGTGAAATGGTTGTTGTAGAATTTCAGATCCTATTAGACATCAAAAAACGTATATTAATTTGAATAATCTAAATAAAGGTAGTATTTAAATATATTAGTTTTGAGATATAATAAATAAAAACTTTACCTTGAATTTTATTTTCCATTTTTTGTGTGGTCATATTAAAAGGATTTCTTCTTTTAGTATGATGTTTGCCATTTCCTTCAAGTTGTGTTTTTCTCATTGATTCTATAGACAATTCAATTGTTCTCCTCCTTTCTTCTTGAGAAAGTGTAGAGTATGTCTTTCTTTTTCTATTACAATCCATACTATTCTGTAAACAAAATATATACAAAATTAATGAATATGAATCATGTAGATAAAAAATATTTTAAAGCAATCAATATAAATAATGATGAACTAATATGAGATTTATATAAGATAATAATTAATAATGATTGATTAAAAATATATGAATGATGATTAGTAATCTTAATATGAATTATGTTTAAACATATTAGTAAATTGATAATGATCGATGAAGTTCTTGAGATTAACCAATATGAGATCTATATAAGGCAACAATTTAAGCATAGGTGAAGTGGCAAATAAATTAGTAATCTTATTTAAAGTGATAATTGAAGTGTAGAGTTTTAATTTTATTAGTTATCAAATTGTATCTAAACTTTACCGAATGTAATTCAATTATTACTAAATACATGCATTGTAAAAAAAATATTTATTAATATTTTAAAAATATTTATTAATTTTTTAAAGTATTTATTAATGTTTTTGAACTTTTCAATTTTACTAAACATGTGTGTTCAGACGTAACTTTGAAAATGGAACACATGGAATAAAACGTATATTTGTATTAATATTTGTATGCGTGTGGATGTACAATCTCTAATGTTAATCCTCTGATTCTCTCTCTTGTATGTGGATATGTTTCACTCGAGGACTGGAACGCTTGATCTCGAGTCTGAAGCTTCATTGGATTCTTGGAGCTTGAATTCTTCCAGTCTTGAAGGAGTCTTCAGTCTTCAAGAAGTGTTCATCACTTTGAAACTTATGGAATTCAGGGAGCCTTCAGTCTTCAGTCTTCAATCTTGTTGGAGTTTCTCTGAATTCTCTGACTCTGGCTTGGAGCTTCAAAATTCTGACCGTTGAAATGGTGGAGAACTCCTCTATTTATAGAGTTCTCGCAAGATAGGCCCTGGTGACTTTTGGGCCTAAAAACATGGGTTTGGGTTTTATTGGTCTTGCGCTCAACCATTTAGTCTTGGGTTTGGTTCATATTTGACCCAAAACCATATGACCCAAATATTTAAAAGACCCAAATTTGATCCAAATAATGATTTTTTTAATTAATTGGTCAAATTAATTAATTTGATTAAAATAATTTAATTTTAATTAATTGATCAAATAGAAATTTGGCTCTATAAATGTATAATTGGCCAACTTTGCCTTAAAATTAAATTTGGGACACATGTCAATTTATAATTGATCCCAAATTTAATTAATTTTAATTTCGTCGTTAATTTTATGTAACGACGTGGCAATTCGTGATTGGTCAAAATTTCTCCATCAACAAATGCCCCCTTTTCGAGATTTAGGCACAAATTATGTGTGGATGAATCTCGAAAAGAAATTATTTGGAATCAATTTTTTTTCCTAAATTTTGACTCCGCTTGATGTGTCAATCAAAATATGAAATTTGGTCAAAATTTGATTGATTTTTTTTCTTTTACACATCTATTATGTCGATTTAATCAAAATTGAATCTCAAAGGGATTTGAATTTGAGTAATGTTAAAGTTCTATCTAATTGTGATATGAATTTGAAGCATAACATTTTTTAATTTTGAGTCTCACTCAAGTTTAATTTGAGATTGAGTTATGATTGTAGCCAAATTATCTCAAGATAAACTCAACCTCAAGTCCCTTGAATTTGAAATAAGGCTTGAAAAATTTTAGTTTAGGTAATATTAAATTCTATCCCAAAATTTGGTTTGAGGAATAGAATTCTAATATCCACTTTTTGAATTTGATTTAGGCAAGTGTTTAGCTATACCCAATTTAATTTATATCAAATCGAATCAAATTTGAAATTTATCCAATTTATCTTTACTTTAGAATTGGACAATTTGAATTTTTATTCAAAAATGATTTGAATCAAAATCACACTTGGATTAGGATTTAGATTTTGATTTGAATTTGATTTTGGGGAAGTTGCAAGAATAGCAAAAAATAATATGGAATTTGGAACCATGTCATCAGTTTTTTAATGTTGCAAATATAGCAAAAAAATGTGGGCCCGCCTAAACATTAAAGTTGAAAAGTAAAAAAAAAAAACCCCTAAAACACGCTGGAAGTTTAAAAAGTACATCAATGGTGTTATTGATATACTGTATATCAGGTACATCATTCATTTATTTAGTGTACTGATATACTAGATATTGGGTATATCAATCAACTGATATACTAAATATATAGTATATCATATGTATATTTTGTGAATATAATATACTTCATTTATGAAGTATACACATGAGCTTTCATTAGTTTAGATATCTTTGATATACTTCATCAATAAAGAATTAGATATATTAGCTTTATTTTGGGACAATATGTGTGGTAGGGGATTTAAACCTCTAACCTCTTGGTTGAATGTGTATATCTTATGCTAGTTGAGCTATGCTCATGTTGGCAAATATGACATCAATATACTATACATCATCTTAATAATATACTACTGATACTGTTGGTGACCGCAAGCGTACGGGTCGTCACAAGTAATATAAAACGGAAAGAATTCCGAGTATCGAATCCACTGGGAGGCGAAGCGAAATTTAAGCAAGCAAAAATCTCTTGAGCACTAAAAATAATTAGGAGAAATAATATTTAGGGGGCAGTTCATGCAGTCAAAAAGATTCCAAAAATCAAAGTAGTTAAAGAAAATAATTTTTGATCAATCGATAAAAATAAAATGTGGAGAAAGAGTTTTCTTAATGGGAAGATGGGTCTTGAAAATCAATTATTAGCCAAACAATTGTTATAATTATCCTATCTCACTGCCCAACTAATTATAATCCTAGAATCTCCGTTAATCACATAGGTTCTCCTGTCGGTTTCCCCTAATTGTAATTAATTCATTTTAACAACCTAAGTGTCCTTAGCACTATTAAAAATCATTAATTATTACGCTCTGATTCATTTTAGGAATCTAAGTTTAATCAACTAATCCCGGTGTCACGACAGGCAATTAAACTAGTTGCATGGATTATGATCTATCCTAACTTCTCTCCGTCGAGTTTCCATTAAGAATCGAATCATTACACAATTGGCCAGATTGAATAAAGCATTAAGCACATCCATACAAATAATTAGGAAAAAAGGGCAAGAGACAGGTAATTATAACAACATTTCAACTATAATTTCATTCCAAGACCCCAAATTGGGGTTTAGCTATACATAGCTAAAATATCCACAACATTTACAATAGAAAGCATAATTAAGAGCATAAAAGGAAAGGAATTCACCGTCGAAGAACCCCTTCGCTGATGCTCAGAGCTCCGCCGAACACTCCTTGAGCCTCCTAGGAAGCTCCCCAAAATTCCCCAAATATTTCCCACTAAGAAATCTCTCAAAAAGGCTAGAAAGCCTTGAGAGAGGCTCCAAAGGAGCCAAAGCAAGGAAAGAAAGGATGGATTCAAGAATGATTTGATTGATGCCAAATGAGGCACCCAAGGGTGCCCTTTTATAGGCCCGGATTGGGGGCAGCGTCGCGACGCTACATTGCACAGCGTTGCGACGCTGCAACGCACGCGTCTTGTTGCCCAAGAAATGGGTAGCATCGCGACGCTACCTTCACAGCGTCTCGACGCTGACCCAATTTCCAGAATTTCCCAGCTTCGGTTTGGGCTGATTTTTGGGCCTTCTCTTCACTTCTTTTTGGGCTTTTCTATCATGATTGGCTTCTTTGACTCCCCTATTTATCCAAGCTTGGATTTGGGCTTGATTGGCTTCATTTTGGGCACTTTTTCCCCAAAATCCACAACTTTGCTCCTAAGGACCAAATAACGAAATACATTAAATATTTCCATTAAAAACACGATTAAAGCACAAAAAAGCTTAATAAATTGGGATTAAAATAGCGACATTTTTGCTCTCTATTAGATACACTATTGATATACTTTAAATTAAATTTGTAGTGAGTACTAATACACTAATGATATACTTAAAATTGCATCTTATTGATATACTTATAAAAAAATTTGCATTCCACGACCTTCATAATACACCAACAATTAAAAATATATATCAGTGATTTTTTTTTAATAACAAGTCTATCATTGATGTATTTAGCTACTCATAATCAGGGATATCAATGTTATTAATTATTTGAGTAGTATAAAAATGAGGTAAGTTCAAAAAGAAAAAAAAAAAAAACAAATGAGGTATATCAATGGTATATCAACATTCATAACTGGTATAGAAGACAAACATTTCATTTAAAAGATGTAAATAACACAACATAATTCAATAAAGAGAAAAGAAAACATAACGAATATAAGTAAAGAAAGTAACATATCAGGTATATCATTGGTATATCAACATTTAATCAGGTATATCAAATGTTATGCTTATCAAATCAAGTATATATTAGGTATATCATTGTATTCATTCGAGTATATCAAATTTGGTATATCAGTTAACTGATATACTTTATATTTCGTATATTAGTAAATAAAAAGTATATCAGATATACTACTAATATACCTGTTGATATACCAACAAGGGCAAAACTGGAATAATAAAAAAAACGGAAATCAAATTTTTAAAATTTTGCTATGTTTGCAAATCTAAAAAATCATAGCTAGATTTGCAAATATCCTAATATTTTTTGCTACCCATTGCAATTTCCCTTTGATTTATATTCAAATCAAATTAGGATATTTATCTTGAATATTTGAACCCAGATGCTCCTTCTATAAATAACCATAAAGTATCTCTCTTTTTTTCAACTCACAGTACGGTACGTTCCTTTTGCCCTTTTTTACTTTCTTCTTTTTTTACCATTCACAACAAGCTTTCCTTCTTCTTTCCAAGCTCTTTTTTTTTTTTTTTTGGCTATTCCTTATGGTTCCTCGTCTTTGGTGGAGCTTGGACCAGAGATTATCGTCAATGACTCCGTCTCCCATCTTCTTCAATTGAGAGAGAGAGTTTTTTTATATGCTGCTGCGTTGGGCTGTTAAACGAAAAAAAAAATTGAGGCAACGACGCTAGAATCGCTCGCAGCGCAAGCGGCGTGACGGCGATCGGAGCGCGGGAGGGGGCGGCTGATGGCGAGGGGGAGAGGAGAGTTAGAGAGAGAGACGAGAGAGAGGTCTGTGGGGTTGAGAGAGAGGGAAAAAATGGAGAAGATAGTGAGAGAAAGAATGTGGTGGGAGAGAGAGAAAAGAAAATGGAGAAGAGAAACCGGTGACTTCCTTTTCTTTCTTTTTTTTTTTTTTTACTTTTTTTTTTTGTTTCCTTTTTAACTTTTCACTTTCTGACTTCCTTTTTTTTTTAATATATCCTTTAACTTAATTTTCTTTTTACTTTTCTTCATGCTTTTTTTTAACTCTTTTTCTTTTATTTTCACATTGCTTCATGCTTGTACATATGTAAAATGTTCATATGTAATTTGTTCATGCTTGTTCATATTTAACTTTTTTTTAAAAAAAAAAATGTTCATGCTTGTACATTTTTTTTCTGGCTTCTTTTTTTTTTATTATTTTTTTAATGCTTTCTTTGATATATATACATATGTAAAATTTAATTTAGGCCATATTTATACATATGCATATAATTTCAACACCTTTTTTTTGTAGGAACAATCTTCAAGAGCCTTGCTTATAGAACATAAAGGTTAATTTTCAAAAGAAATTAACGTGGACTAATTTCAACTTTCCATAAATTCAAACACCTTTTATTTAATTTGATTTGATGTTTTTGTTTTCTCTTTGCCCTTTTTTTTTCTTTTAAGGAAAGAAGTTTGACTTGGAGACTCGGAGAATATATATATACTTTGACCGCCTTTGGCCCTCAATTCAAGAGACAAATTTCTAAGTAAACCTCTTTTTTTTTTAATCAATTTTTTTACATTCATTTTTTTTTTCTGAATTAACACCACATCATCAATATTCCAATTGCAGGAACAAAATTTCCATTCACTAAAAGGTAAATTAGGTAAACATTTTTTTTATTTATTTTTTTTCGTAGTGTTGTTTTTTTTTACAGGTACCACGTCATTCAACATTAGTACAAGGACACATGATGTCTTTGGACTTTTGTTGTTATGACGTCCCAAGCCCAAGGACACATGACGTCATTCCCACTTGGGTTCCTTCACTGTTGCAACATCTCTCAGCATTAGTACAAGGACATATGACGTCTTTGGACTCTTGTTGCTATGACGTTTCTCGGCCCAAGGACACATGATGTCATTCCCACTTGGGCTCTTTTACTGCTGCAACGTCGTTCAGCATTAGTACAAGGACATATGACGTCTTTGGACGTTTGTTGCTACGATGTTCCCCGACCCAAGGACACATGATGTCATTCTCACTTGGGCTCCTTTACTGCAGCCACGTCTTTCAACATTAGTACAAGGACATATGACGTCTTTGGACTTTTGTTGCTATGACGTTTCTGAAAGGATTTTGGAATTCCCCAATTCCGTTAAAGCGGAAGCGTAATTGGGACCGATTCGTAGTTAATTTTGTTTATCCAAAAATACTATTGCATTGGTTAAAACATAGAACAAATTCTATAGAAACTTAAGGCTAAGCATACAAAATTTAGATCTAAATCTATAATAAAGAAAAGAGAAGCAAACCTCCGTTGACGACTCTGAATACTTCAACGGATGATTCTTGATTGTTCTGCAACAACGAAGAACACCACCATTTGATCTTCCCCGCTATAACTCTGAGATTAAGAACGTAGTTGTGGGACTACCTAATATTGAATGGGAAAAACTCTAGAGAGAAAATTCTCCGTAAAGTTCCTGAGTTGAGAGAATATGAGAGGGAGGCTAGAGAGAATGCAAGAGTGCATTCTTGTGGCCTTATGTTGTTGTACTTAAACCCTAGGTTTAGTGTTCTATTTATAGGAGAAAGGCCATGAATAAAATATGCATTTAAAATCAATTATTTCCATAATTGATTTAATCTTTTCCATAATTAATCAATTTCATAACCAACCAATTCCATGACCAATCAATTCCATAATTGATTAATCTTTTCCATAAATGATTGATCACTTCCATAAGTGATTAAATCATTTCCATAAATGATTAATTACTTCCATAAGTGATTAATCATTTTCATAATTGATTAATTTCCAATTAATTAATTCTTTAATTAATTAATCACCAATTAAATATCATATATTTAATTTCAGACCTTCTATTAGTTAATTAATTAATTACCCAATTAAATATCATATATTTAATTTCAGGCCTTCAATTAATTAATTCTATAATATGAATCAAATTCATATTAAAATTTGAACTCCTTCAAATTCTCTTATATCCTATAAATTTATTATGAATCAAATTCATATTAATATTTGAACTTCTTCAAATATTTATTTCTCTCATAGACTATAGTTTAATTAAATCTCATTTAATTTAAACTACATTAATTCATAATTAATTAATTGATCTTCTAATTAAATACCCTATATTTAATTAGACATATATTTGAACGCTTTCAAATATATCAATCTCTCAATTTAATAAAGTTTAATCTCAAATTAGACTTTATATTTTAATGCATCATTATACATTATATTAATTTGTATCTCATACAATTAACTTAATTCCCAATATGAATTTGAACTATTCAAATTCTCTCAAGATATATTTGTTCCTAATTACTCTTTACGAGCTAGCAGGGGGACCTAATGGACCTACAGATCAGAAGCTCCAATGATATGAGGTTAATAGATTAAACTCATTAATCAGGTTAACCAATATTCATTAACTGTGGGTCATTCCACTAAAGACCCACAGTTGAACTCTTCTCACTGTAGAACATTTCTGTGTACACGGATATAGACCTATACCAGTAAGTCAATCCTTCACAAGTGTTCGTAACTACAGTTGGGTCAAATTACCGTTTTACCCCTGTGTTACATCTGTCTCCTTAAGTACCAGTGCTCCTCTAATGAACAACCTGTTTATGGTCCAACCAATAAACAGAAAGTTCCTCTCGGGCCAGTGAGAGGACGGGATCCCTTTGTTCAAGTCCCGGAGTCACCACTTAAGGGAACACTCATCTACTTCTCCTAGAAGTGGGAAGGAGTGAATTCCTTCTTGTGTTGTCATGTCCCCAGCCTCCCACTCGGTCTTGTCCCCAAAAAGGAAGGCATATTGAGTCGGCGTATTGGCCACTCTCACCCATGCTAATCAAAGGACAATCCTTCATGAGAAGGAGTTCATGACACACTCAGGATTAAGACTGAGTTACCTAGGTCATCGTATTGAAACAGTAAACTAACTAGTTAACGGTGTTACATCTAGTGGTTTACTATTTCGTGGTCCGGTCTTATGCAAACTCATTGCATAGGATACCTCCGCTCGCATGTCTCCTACATGGACGCCTTGGATTAATACGTCTGTATCGAATACAAAGCGGGCCGTATCACATAGTGTTACCAGGATAAGGTACCCAACATTATCCTTGTACTATAGACCTTTTAGGTTGTTACTTGAACACCAATCCCCGTATGTCCCCACATACTAGTTCAAGTCACATGTAAACAACCTTGGATCTTAGTTTATTGGATTTGGGTCAAATTGTGCAATATTTAACAATAACACTTTATTGTAGAAACTCAATAACACTTTATTGAAACAAGTATACAATTTGTTTACATTCACTATCTACGAGTTTTAGGGCATAAAACCCAACAGTTTCCCGACCCAAGGAAGCATGATGTCATTCCCACTTTGACTCTTTTACTGCTGTAACATATTTCAACATAAGTACAAGGACATATGACGTCTTTGGACTTTTGTTGCTATGACGTTTCCCGGCCCAAGGATACATGATGTGATTCCCACATGGGCTCCTTTACTGCTGCAACGTCTTTCAGCATGAGTATAAGGACATATGACGTCTTTGGACTTTTGTTGCTACAACGTTCCCCGGCCCAAGGACACATGATGTCATTCCCACTTGGGCTTCTTTACTGCTGCCACGTCTTTCAACATTAGTACAAGGACATATGACGTCTTTGGACTTTTGTTGCTATGACATTTCCCGGCCCAAGGAAGCATGATGTCATTCCCATTTGGGCTCTTTTACTACTGTAACGTCTTTTAGCATAAGTACAAGGACATATGACGTCTTTGGACTTTTGTTGCTACGACGTTTCCCAGCCCAAGGACACATGATGTCATTCCCACTTGGGCTTCTTTACTACTACAACGTCTTTCAACATAAGGACAAGGACATATGACGTCTTTGGACTTTTGTTGCTACGACGTTTCCCAGCCCAAGGACACATGATTTCATTCCCACTTGGGGCTCATTTACTGCTGCAAAGTCTTTCAGCATAAGTACAAGAACATATGACGTCTTTGGACTTTTGTTGCTACGACGTTTCCCGACCCAAGGACACATGATTTCATTCCCACATGGACTCCTTTACTGCTGCAACGTCTTTCAGCATAAGTACAAGGACATATGACGTTTCTGAACTTTTGTTCTTACGACGTTTTCCGGCTCAAGGAGACATGATGTCATTCCCACTTGGGCTCCTTTACTACTGCAACGTCTGGAATGAAGAGGTGCTTCAGACTTCTCGTTTATTGGATGCAGTGATGGCTTCCCTTTACACTTACGATCGAAACAACGATATAGTTCGGGCTTTTTGTGAAGCTTGGTGTCTTGCAACCAATACTCTTCATACGTCGTCTGGAGAATTGTCTATCTCCTTATGAGACATGTGGAGATTAGGGGGTCTTTCCATTAAAGGAAAGTTCTATGATGAGTTATTCCTTGCTGCAAGGAATTGTTAGCGTCATCTGACCAAAACAACGAAGGCTTTCCGAAAAGTTTTGAGAATCTTTTTGCTGCTTATTATCATATAGCCTCTCAGAATTGTGATCATTTCCAGATTTCCATTAGTTCATGAATTTCTTTTTGGTTTAAGAGAGATTTGAAGTATGAGAAGCTTCCTTCTCGAAAAGCGAAGAAAACTAGTCGTCCTCGTTCGACTCATAATCCAAATGGAATTCCTATCAAATGTTCTGACTGGTCTGAGATAGAACTCGAGTTCTTTCATGAGTTGGGTGTAGAAGACGAATTGATAGAAAAGATTTACTTGGCTGCTTTTCTTTCTTGTTGGTTATGTGTATTTGTGTTTCCCAACAAGCAGGTTTCTCTTCATCTAGAAGTCTTCAAAGTTGCAAGCCTTATGGCAGAAAGTTATGCTTTTAGTCTTGTTGTCCCTGTTTTAGCTAATATCTATCATGGATTGGGCTAGATTTATAAAGCGTCTCCTCTTCGGCAGGACGTTCAGAGGCTTGTTTTCCAGTGCATTATGTTTATGCTTGGCTTGCTTATTATTTTAACACGCATTATGCAGTTCCAGAAAAAGTTAGGGGCCCAATGATGGTTGAGTTTTCCGGAAAGGGTGGAGCTAAATACTTTGATGATTTTGAGGCTCGAGTACATATTCATAAAGGTAAATATGTATCGTGGTATGCGAATCTCCCTCCCCGCAACAAAGGCATGGTTCTAACAGATGATGACAAGCTATCATTTTGGCATTCCTCATTCTTTATAAGTATTCGATCATGCTTCTTATCTTCCCGATGTGGGTCTTCGATGGTCATTGAATCTTATAATCCTTGTCAATTTAGCCGACAATTTGGATTTTACCAAGACGTGCCAAACGATCTAAGTGAAGAAATTCCTGAAGCCAACTTAGATAATGTATTGCACCTTTGGATGACATGTGTTCAAGCAAAGACATTGTCTCAAGTTTATCTTCCTATACACGCGATGAAACCACACATCCAAATTACCCAATGCTACAGGAGTTTGTGGTTGGCAAAAAATGGAAATTATCTTGAAGAAGGCAGAGATAAATTGGTGGCTAGTGCTATTCCTCTTCCTCCCAAGCCGAAATTTCCAAAAAAGGTTGGTAATGACAACGGAGGAAAAAAGATTCGCATGTTTGAACCTGGTGAATTTCGTTCTAAGGATAATGATGGTAGTCAGAGCAATAACGGCGATCATCATGGGAAAAGGTCTAAAAAGTCCAAACAACCATCAGTATGTGAAGATGAATATTTTGATGGAGTTCCTAGTGCATCACCATTTCCTGAACTCCCTGCACCATTGGTAAGTGTTTTCATTCCCTCTTCATTATAATATTTTACTATTATTATTGTCATTATTACTTACCTTTTTTTTGCAGTCACCATTAAATGATCCCCTTATAGAAGTTGAGGGGCATCATAGTCCTCCTTCCTTTGTGAGTCCAGACGTTTTTAACTCCATAGCTGCGCGTGTGAGCAAGGATAGAGTTGTGATTCAATCTTATCATCCTGTAATTGATGAAATTCTTGGACAAAAGAAGACAACAACCCATGCAGCTGCGTCTGAGATCTCTGATTATTGTGCTGACGATGTGATCTCCATCTATAGGAAATAGGCTGCCCTTACCCTGTGGGAGAGCATACACCAGAAGATCATACGCACTCCCTTCGACAAAATACCTCGCCTTGAACAAGAGACAATCAAAATCCTTCATGCAATTTCTGAGACTCGTGCACCCGGCTTGGATCCTCTTAAAGAAATTGTAAGTGCGTATTTCAAGAAGGTAGAGAAGTATAACCAGCTGTAGTCGTCATTTTCTTCTCAATTAACTTCGGAGAGTAAGAATCGCCAATTGAAAGAGACTAAGTTTAGTTTGGAGAAGATACTATACAGTGAAAGTGAACTACTCACAGCGAAAGGTTCACTTTAGCAACAACATCTGCATGCATTGCAAGAAGAAGAAGAATTGGAAGTTAAGCTTGAAGCTGTGAAAGCTAAGTGAGGTGAGATTTCTAAGTCGATTGTCAAGAAGGAGGATCTTTTAAAACAACATCAACTTGAGGCTTCAAAACTGCAAGGAACTATAAGTAATATTGGAAGATACCCCTGTTCTTACTGATGCTGATGCTAAAACTCTGACGATACTTCGTGGAATGTTGGAAGATGCACAAGAAGAGCTGAAGAACTACAAGTGGATACCGTGATCAGACTTCATTTTTTTTTATCATTGTAGCACCTTTTTTTTTGTCATTTTTTTATCGAAGATATCTCCATTTTTTTTTTTTGTAATAGGCAAGATCTTATATTCAACATCAGACTTGTTTGGCATAATGGAATAATTTTTTTTTTATTTAATGGACTGAGCTTAAAGTTTCATTTAAGTTGCCTACGTACTCATTAGTAAACGGGATCAAGTCATAACGTAGTTCAGAGTACAAATTTGATTTTTTTTGGGCCGTTCACCTTTTTAACTCATGCGGGCCAGGAGTATCATGCAGTTTAGGCTCTTGCGATATGGAGCATTTCACGCATAAATTTTTTTAAGAAACTTGCCATTTATCGGGCCTATTCTTAATTCGTCTTTATCCACGATCTTGTACGCTCCATTTGTGTAGACTTCTTTGACGACGTAGGGTCCATCCCATTTAGGTGTGAACTTGTTCCCTGTGTGTCGTGTTGTGATGATGGGTCTTCGAACAGCAAGTACAAGATCACCAACTTGAAATGATCGAAGCTTCACATTCTTATCAAAGGCGTTAGACATTCGTGCTTGGTAGCATTCCAATGCTTGCTGACCCTTTAATCTTCTTTCATCAAGTGCTTCCAACTCTTAAAGGCGCAACCTAGTATTATCTTCCGTTGTCAACCCTTCTTGGACAACCATCCTTAATGAGAGAATCTCTCTTTCTAATGGGAGGACAGCTTCTACCCCATAGACGAGGGAATAAGGTGTGACCCCTATAGGAGTGCGATGAGTAGTTCGGTAAGCCCACAACACTTCACCGATCTTTTCTTGTCAATCTCTCTTTGTCTTGGAGACTACTTTCTTCAATAAGTTACACAGCGTCTTATTGAATGCCTCTGCCAACCCATTTGCCGCAGCATTGTACATAGAAGACTTGTATTGTTTGAAGTCAAACTTCTCACACAACTTGTCCATTAGACCATTGGAGAACTGTCTTCCATTATATGTCACAATACGATGAGGGATACCGTATCGATAAATTATATGAGTTCGAACGAAATCCACAACATTTTCTTTCTTGGCTTCCTTCAATGCGACAGCTTCAGCCCATCTTGAGAAGTAATTCGTCCCTGCAAAAATGTAAGAATGTCTTGCTGAAGACTTAGGTGTTATAGGGGCAACAAGGTCAAGTCCTCGAGCTTCAAAAGGCCATGAAGCTACACTCGGATGGAGAGGCTCTAGTGGCTAATGTATGAAGTTTGCATGGAATTGACAAGCTTCACACTTCTTTGCATATTCCATTGAGTCTCGAATCATTGTAGGCCAATAATAGCCCATCTTTTTTAATTGAAATTGGAGTTTCAGGCCCGACTGGTGGGCGCCGCAAACACCTAAATGTGTCTCTTCTAATGCCTTCACTGCTTCTTCTTTTCCAAGGGATCGAAGGAAGAGTCCCTCATAAGAACGACGATAAAGGGTCTCCTTGTAGTAGATAAACCGGGCGCCTCTTCTTCGTATATCGGCCCTACGTCTGGGATCTGTGGGAAGTCTTCCCTGTTGCAGATAGTCTATAATAGGTTGTCGCCAATCCTCTTCTTCAATTGCAAAAACAGAAATCATATTTGCTTCTTGGCATTCATCTTCTATTGGCGGCACGATCCACCTCTGACAAAGTGAGATATTCATCGACATATCTTCCGGGATCGTTAGGGCAGTCGCCAAATTTGCTAGAGTATCTGCCTTTTTATTTTCTGATCTCGGAACATGCTCCAGTACTCTAAACCCGAGATTTCCCTTGGATTATTTTCTCTTGTCATCTAAAGTGGAAGTTGGATTAAAGTTGTTGGGAGTTATTAATTTACGATTAAAAGAAGAAAAAAAAGAAAGGAGATGAATAAAGAAAAGAAGAAAAGAAAGGAATAAAAAAAGGAAGCAAAAAAGAAAAAAAAAAGGAAAATGAATGGAACAAGCACTTTCGGTGGGTAGTGCTATATAGGTAAAGACCACCACCGTTTAACTCATTCCAGCCACATTTTTCAATATTTTCCACCCAAAATTTCAGATCACTTGAGGGAGAGAGTGAAGGAGGATGAAGAAGAAGATTTTCGTGGTTTGAGGTTGAAGAAGATAGGAAAAGCTCATGCAAAGCCAGCCATAGCAGAATCTGAGTTCAACCTGTCAACCTCTGGTTGTT
Source organism: Luffa aegyptiaca (assembly GCA_017139565.1). NCBI lineage: Eukaryota > Viridiplantae > Streptophyta > Magnoliopsida > Cucurbitales > Cucurbitaceae > Luffa > Luffa aegyptiaca. The sequence goes on along the minus strand of CM029407.1, from coordinate 31,661,362 downwards.
TACTCGGTTTGAGCTACACAGAAGGAATTAAGAGGTGAGGTTTGATTTTCTTGAAAGTTAATCCATTTTCTAACCAATTTCATGAAGGAAGCTTGAGCTAAATCGTATGATAAGTTAATGGTTTTTGGAATGGAAAACAGAGCACAGGATTTTCGAGCAAAGCAGGAGGATCTCTGGTTTTCTCTGGTGTTTCGAGCATTCTGGGGTGTACAAGTTGAATCAGAAGCTCTATTTGGTAGGGTTGGAAAGCTTATTCAATTTCCTACAACTTTCATGAAGATTTCATGAGAAAAAAATGACGTTGAGTAGGTTTAATTTCAGGAGATAGATAAAGGGTAGCAAAGAACCTCGAATCTGTGTTGTCTGTGTTCGGGGCAATTCTGGACAAAACGGTTGGGAATCTTGTTTTCATTTCTTCAGGTAAGTTGTAGCGTGTTCGCAAATGAAGAGTGTGATGTGTATTTCATTAATTTTAGTTATGTATTGAGGAAGTTATGGGTATTGGAAGTTAGGGTATAGAATCTGGAAAATCTGGAAAGTAGTCTGTGAATGTGGTTCTTAATTCAAGTGTCTAGAATTTATGAGCATGGAAGAATGAGACCATCTATGGTTCTAATGCTCGGTTTTGGTTGTTTGACAGGCCAAGAGGAAATAGGTCGAGTCTACAGACCAGGGAACTAGATAAGACAGTGAGTGGCAAAATGAATTTCGAAAATTGTTTCCAACGATTGTTCATGTTTAGACGTTTTATATGCTTTTCCATGAATGATATATGATTTCTATGAATGGTTTCAAGCATAAGTTTTGAGCTTAGATTTTCTAACGAGGTTTATATACGAGCACGTGGCTAATGACTTTATGAAAAGTAGCTGAAACGATATCTTTTAAAGTAAAGTATGGATTAGCAAGTACTTTTAAACGATATTCAGTTTTTCACGAGCAAGCTGAGTAAGTTTAAGTTTTACAAAAGATAACGATAAGCAGGCATGTTTTAATGTTTTCATGTGATTTTCTGAGATTTCTATTGACTACATGACTGAGATATTGAGCCCGAGGCTATATGCTACCGCGTGCACACAGGTTATATTCCGTTGTTGACGGTGTACTCCGTGACAACGATGCTGTCGTGAGTGCTGGGCGGGCCCCACTACGACAAAGACGATGGGAGTGCTGGGCGGGCCCCACTACATCGTAGGACTAGTAAACGTTGGTTGTACTGGGCGTGCCCTACACAACGTAGATCGGTCATGTTAGTTAAAACGTTTGATGTACTTAATATGCCTTGCTAGATTTTTAATGACGAACTTGCGAGATGTTTTAGAAAGCCTTTATCCTTACACGTTTATGTTAAACGCCTTGATTGAGCATATTTATACGTTTAAAGGTTTATCACGTGTTTTGACTTCCAGATTTAGAGTTTTAAAGTTAGTCACTCACTGGGCTTCGTAGCCCATTCTTTCAAAATGTTTTTCCACTTTCAGGTAGAGATCGAGCTCCCGGTGCCTGATACACTGCCAACGTCTGCTGAAAGTTCCAGAATAAGCTCCAGTACATGGGTGGAGTTGTATATTGAGTCTGTTCATATTGTAAATGTTTTGTAAGGATTGGATAATATCGTCCTAGAGGCTGTGGTTGTATAAACCCTAGTTGTATATATTTTGGTCGTGATATCTTGTTAGGGCGGCACCTCGTGTTTGTTGGAAGTTTTTTTCAGGGATTCTGCTGTGTTCCGTTTCATGTAGAATGTTTTATATCTATGATTAGTATGTTTATCAGGTTCAACGTTCAGGAGGGTCAGCGGGTATCGTTAGAGGAGGACGATGTCCGTTGGCTTCACGCCATCTTTCGGGCTAAGCTAGCAGGTGGTCCGGGAGGGGGTGTGACAATTTGGTATCAGAGTAGTTAGCTCCATGGGAAATAAGACATGGTAGTTAGTGCTAAGAAAAATCCAGGAAGTATATAGTTAGACGCTGGGTTAGTTCAGAAAGAACTAGCGGAGTATGGTCCGAGTATTGTTGAGAGTGAGTCAGTCAGGACTAGAATGTGGGTATAAGTTTAGTATCATGCATCTGAGTTAAGTATCTATAGCATGTCTGATGTGTTGATATGTTATAGGAGTCATGCCACCACGTACCAGTAGACGACGCAGGCAGAATCAGGACGGGACGCAGGATCCTACCCAAAGTCAATCTAAAAGGGGATCCAGTACCCCGAGAGGTCAGAATGAGGCTGGGAGTGAGCGATTTGCTAGATCTGCACAGGAGATCTGTAGGCCAGAGAGAGCAGGGCCTAGTGATCCGGAAAAGATGTATGGGATTGAACGGTTGAAGAAGTTGGGAGCCACAGTGTTTGAGGGTTCTACGGATCCAGCTGACGCCGAGGTCTGGTTAAATATGCTGGAGAAATGCTTCAACGTGATGAGTTGTCCTGATGAGCGAAAAGTTAGATTAGCCACATTCCTTTTGCAGAAGGAGGCGGAGGGATGGTGGAAATCCATTTTAGCCAGGCGCAGTGATGCACGTACGTTGGACTGGCAAACATTCAGAGGCATATTCGAGGAAAAGTACTATCCCACCGCATATTGTGAGGCAAAGAGAGATGAGTTTCCGGAGCTGAAACAAGGGTCACTTTCAGTGGCCAGGTACGAGAGAAAGTATACCGAGCTTTCACGGTATGCCGATGTGATTGTGGCATCTGAGAGTGACCGGTGTCGCGGGTTTGAGAGAGGGTTGTGTTTTGAGATACGTACCCCAGTTATCGCTATTGCCAAGTGGACAGATTTTTCCCAGCTAGTAGAGACTGCTTTACGTGTGGAGCAGAGTATTATAGAGGAAAAGTCGGCAATGGAGCCTAGTCGTGGAGCTCCAACAGCTAGTGGTTTCCGAGGTCGTGAGCAACGGAGGTTCACACCTGGAGTGAATGTTTCAGGCCGTAAGGACTAGAAGCGCCGATCTGGTGGCCAGTTGTCGAGGCAGATGAGTTCGGGTAGTGCTTATCAGAGGCAGAGTCAGAGAGCCCCCAATCAGTCTGCGAGTTCAGTAGGAAGACCATGAACGGGTCAGGAGTTCGTTGCAAGTGAACCCAGGAGAACCCCATGTGTAAGTTGTGGCAAGAATCATCGGGGTCAATGTCTTGTTGGCGCCGGTGTGTGTTACCAGTGTGGACAACCAGGGCATTTCAAGAGGGATTGCCCACAGCTGAGGGCAGCAGTTCAGAGGGACCAGGGAGTTGAGTCCCACACAATTGAGCAGCCGAGAGTCTTAGCAGGCACAGGAGAAGGCACCAGTTGTGCAAGGCAGAAGGGAGTTGTGGGGAGACCTAGGCAGTAGGGAGAAGTCTACGCCATGACTCAACAGGAAACAGAGGATGCACCAGACGTGATTACTGGTACGATTTTGATTTGTAATGTACCTGCACGTGTTATATTAGATCCAGGTGCTACGCATTCCTTTGTTTCTCGTATGTTTTTAACTAAGTTGAATAGGATGCTAGAGCCTTTATCTGAGGAGTTAGTCATATGCACTCCAGTTGGCGACGTTTTATTAGTCAATGAAGTCTTGCGTGATTGTGAGGTTGTAGTAGAAGGTCTCTGTATGTTAGTGGATCTTCTTCCCTTAGAGTTGCAGGCATTGGATGTGATTTTGGGAATGGATTTCTTATTCACTCACTATGCTTCTATGGATTGCCATAGGAAAGAAGTGACTTTTAGAAAACCAGGTTTAACTGAAGTGGTTTTCAGGGGTGAGAGGAAGATTATTCCTACGAGTTTGATTTCAGCTCTGAGAGCTGAGAAGTTGTTGAGGAAGGGTTGCACAACGTTTCTTGCACACGTGGTAGAGGTGCAAGAAGAAAAGCTGAAACCAGAAGATGTTCTTGTGGTGAACGAATTTCTTGATGGTTTTCCAGCTGATCTATCGGGTTTGCCACCTGATAGAGAGGTGGAGTTCACTATTGAATTGTTACCAGGAACAGCACCTTTTTCACAGGCACCATACAGAATGGCTCCGAGCGAGCTTAAGGAGCTGAAGGTGTCGTTGCAAGAACTAGTTGACAAGGGATACACCAGGCCTAGTGTATCACCTTGGGGAGCTGCAATGTTATTCGTGAAGAAGAAAGATGGTACCCTGAGATTAAACATTGATTACAGGCAGTTAAACAAGGTCACGGTACGTAACAAGTATCCTCTACCACGCATCGATGACTTGTTTGACCAGTTAAGGGGAGCAGCGGTGTTCTCTAAGATTGATCTGAGGTCAGGATACCACCAGTTGAAGGTTAGGGAATCAGATATTCCTAAGACAGCATTCAGGACGAGGTATGGGCACTATGAGTTTTTAGTGATGCCATTCGGTTTAACGAATGCGCCAGCAGTTTTCATAGACCTCATGAACAGGATCTTCCATCAGTATTTAGATCAGTTTGTGATAGTGTTCATCGACGACATTCTAGTTTATTCAATTGACAGGAAAGCCCATGAGGAACATCTGAGGATTGTTCTACAGACTCTATGTGATAAACAACTATACGCTAAGTTCAGCAAATGTGAGTTCTGGTTGAATCAAGTAGTGTTCTTAGGGCATGTAGTTTCAGCGGACGGAGTTAGTGTTGACCCGCAGAAAGTGGAAGCTGTTGTCAACTGGGAGAGACCAGCTAGTGCAACAGAGGTTCGTAGTTTCCTAGGCCTGGCCAGGTACTACATACGTTTTGTTGAGGATTTCTCACGATTAGCATGACCCTTGACAGCTTTGACAAGGAAGAACGCTAAGTTTGAGTGGTCGGATAAATGCGAACAGAGTTTTCAGGAGCTAAAGAAGAGATTGGTGAGTAAAAATGAGATATAAAAATGCTCTAGAACACCGTGCAAGTATACACAATCTGCAGCAAGTAATAAGTATTTGTCAATCCAAGGCCTGAACTAGCTTCCACTCTATCTATTTTGTATGAATCTTTTAATGGTTTCAAGGTAATAAAAATGATTGGGTTTTATAAGAATTATGCTGAAGCAAAGTAAATGACAGAACAACAAGTAAACAAATAGGCAGACAGATTAGAGGCAGGCGCTGGTTAGGTTTAGTAATTGTTTTAAAAGATGCTCTAGCAATATTATTGATCATGCAAACTCTCGCAGTATTATTAGCGGATTCCTCCCGGAACTCCGGATCTTTTGGAATGTGTTTCAACCCCAATGAAGTGCGACCGATCAAGCACTAGGCAACTGGCTATCCCTAGCTCAGTCACTGGCGTTCACCAATACACAATGATCATAGTGTGGATAATTGCCACACACTCTCTAAATCATCCCTGAAACTAGAGAGAGGTATTCACACCGGCTGGCCAGGCGGGCATAAAATAAGAATAAGCACAACAATTAACCAAGATGCAATAATCAATAAATATTATTAGAGATGAAGCACGGCAACTACATATTCCTTAACCAACGCCTAAAGCTACTTAGTTCATAATAAGCATGGAAACACGAATTACAATCTGAGTAGGCATGTCCATTAACACAAGATAATAAAGAAAATAATAATCTCCTTAATCAGCTTGCGGATGATGGTGTTCTTGGTAATCTCCAATCTCTCTATACTACTCGGCTTCCAAGGAAAGTTGGAAATACTTTTGACTTGGGCGGCTTTCTTCTTTTATAGAGGTGGTAGGAGGCTTGAATTAGGTCAACCTGGACACGTGTAGGGCTCTCCTTGCTCCTTTATCCCGAAAATAATTCAACAAAAGTCGGTTCATGAATTTGGCTAACGAGATGTGACGTGGCAGTTCTGCTCCCAGGTTTGCTCCAGCATAAAATTCGCTCCCTCAAGTCGCCCAGCAACAGATTCTGAACAAACCGATTTCCAAAGCTTCCATTCTTCCACATGGGTTAAAACATGTAATACATATCTAAAACCAACCCCATTAAGCACAAAAGACAAACAAATCAATATAGAAATGAGGCCTAAATAACTACCTTTTGGGCAGTTATCACACCCCCAAACTTGAACTATTCCGCGTCCCGAGCAATACTAACCAACCTTTCCTTCAAGAATTCAAAACATTAGACAAAACACAGCTTAATCAAACCAGGCAATCCAATTCTATCTTTAACCTTTACCTGAGCACTCTGCAAAACCGAGCTCTGCTGCAGCAAAATGATTCCTCCGGCATGGACAAATAATCACCACTTTTAACTCAATTCTAAAAACTTGCCACAGCTTAGCTCTATTATCAGACATATCAAAACACATTTTCAAGGGGTTTAAATTTTTGTTTTTCAGACTTAAAGCAGCCCTACAGTCATAAGCTCTTAAGAACGAGATGACCCACTTTATGGTGCAGTATACCCATGCCTCAAACTCATCACCAATTCGGCTAAATACTCTTTATAAAGCTCAAAAATCCTTAGTTATTCCATCTCTTGCCCCTCAGAATGGCAACATTTTATGATGAAGCTCACCTAAGTTCTGGGAGACAGAAAAACTGCTGGATCATCATTCATCCTTCAAAACTTTTGCTCCATGAATTTTCTCAGCAAAATTTTCAACAATCATTTTTTCAGCAAATAATTTTTCACAAATTTTCACATTTCCTAGGTCACCTTTTGACGCGAAGACAAACTGTGGGTATCACAAATGTCCCCGGTTACTCAATAACCTAACAAATTATTTAATGAAGGAGAGGAATGCTCGAGCAAAACAATTGGAGTAGCAAAAAGTCCCCCAAACTTGAATTATTCATTGTCCTCAATGAATCATTAAAATTTTCAATGACACCCCCAAACTTAAATTTTTCTATCTGAATTTTTAACCTAAGCGTGGAACTAGAACTAAGCTTAAAGTGGATCATATAAGTCAACACTACCTCCAGAATTCTTCTTTGCCGCAGCAACAGTCCAGGCTAGAAGAAATGCTCAAGCAAAAGGTTTCTGGAGAGCAGAATACCTTGATCTAATTAAGCTTAACCAGTCCAAGCTTCAAAAATTCAGAAGAAAATTAGTTAAGTTAGAATTCTCAGTGCTACAGAACAGAAACATCTTGAAATTTCATTAAAAATATAGAAAAAGAAATTACATCAGCAGATATATTTTTTAGAAGCAGAAATATTAAAAAGAAACAAACAAAACATCAACAGAAAAGGAAAGTAGAATATGCACGAGCAAACAAAAAGTTAGAACAAAAATCATGCTCGCTCAGGGCCACTTCATCCTTCAGTCCTCTTAGCCTGGTTCATTTTCATCTTCCTCTTCTCCTCCTTCCATCGGTGGGGGTGGAATCCAGGGGTTGAATAAATCTTCAGGGAATGCTGGAAGGGCTGGATATGGTTTCGAAAAATTCTCTTGCAGCGCCTTCTTCAGATTGGCATCACGATTTTTAACATAGCTCCAGAAAGTCAAAGCTTACCGTTCAGCAAACTCCTGCCTGCTGGCCGAAAGTGCGAGTTGTTCTAAAATCGTGTTGATGCCGTGGACCAGCCCACCCTAACGTACCTCCTGCATACGCTGGAGCCGTGCCAAGTTAGGCGTATCAATTATTCCCTTATCTGGTAATATCATATCATCCTCACTCTCTGGCACCCCTGCCCTTCGGCATAGCATCGTGATAGTGTTGGGGAAAAACAGCTTCCCCACCTTTTTCCGCCAGCAGTCAAGAATCTCAGACGAAATTATTTTTCCTACATCAATACTCATTGAGCGAAGAATAGCAAAGGCAAGCAATACCCTATCCCGAGATACTGTGGAGTCATGCGTAGTTGGTAGTAAGCGCAACTTAATAAAACCCATCCAGGTGTTGGCCTCGCTTTTCAAATAAGCTGCCTGAAATGTGCGCTTCCGCGTCTGCGACAACCTCCATTGGGCCCCCTCAATGCCAACCTCTCGGACAGCCGTACTTAACTGATCGTTAGATGGGGCAACCACCATCTCATTGAAGACTGCATGCGGAAAATCCTGGAGATCAAACAATTCATTAACAGCTTCTGGGCTCCAATCCACTGGGACTCCTCGAACTATAACCTAAAATTCTTCCTTATCGTCAAGATTTGCGTAAAATTCCCGAACAAAGTTTGAATTCACAGGCTCTGGTTTCGCACAAAATTGGCTCCAGCCGAGGTTTTCTATTCCAGTCCTCAAGAACCGTGGCAACTCATTGCCAAATCCCCGCTCGAACAGAAAGTCCCGTTTCAGCATCTCCTGGTATTTTGCTCGAGCAAGATTGTTGACGAAGCGAATAAAAGGTAACCCTCGTGCCTCAACCTCGTCAGCCGCACCTGATGCCTCGGCAATACCTTTGCCCTTGTCTTCTCTTCACTTGCGCAAAATCTCTTCCTCAGCCTTCTTTGCTTCTTCTCGCACTTTTTCCTCAGCTTCTTTTTTCTCTCTTTCCTCTCGCTCTGCCTTCTCTTTCTCAGAATCCGACGATGGTGGTGATGGGGTATCAGTCCGAATCACCTGAACGCACCCAGCCTTCCGCTTGATGCGGCAGCGCTTTGGTGGTTCAGGCATTATGACCTCAACATGAGCCTCCTGCACCGTTTCCTGTTCATCCCCTTCCTCAGGCACAACCGCGACCTGTTCGTCTCGAACTTCTTCAGCTTGTGTTTCTTGATTCTTCTCAACATTCTCCTCTTGCACCGAATCTTGAACTATCGGTTCTACCTCAGGATTCTGAATTCCTTCCGTATCTGGGTCATTCACTGGTTCTTCTTGGATAGCCTCTTGCTCCGCAACCCTCTGCTGCCTTCTTCTCCGTTTAGCTTCTTTCTCTTCTGGCATTTTCTTCTTCTTGGTTTTAACTTTCTGAACTTCAGGGGTAACGGGCACCTCCTCCTCCTCACTTTCTCTTTCTTTCCTTGCTCGTGTTTTTGCCATGAAGGATTCAAGGATTTTTCCAAAGAATGAAAGGGAAAAAGAAAGAATGCAGAAAGATTGAAACAAGAAGACGAAATGAGAAGAAACTCACCAATGTCTGTGAATAAATAAGGCTTCAGCAAAATGCAATCTCAACCGAAAGGATTTGCTCTGCATTAAATAATATTACCGTTTTAATCGCATGCAACCGGAAAATTTGAAACCAACAACGGTAAAATCGTGAAGTTCAATCGCCCACAGTAAATCACTATGCGCTGTCCACTATCAAAGCCCTTGGATAATTACTGCGTGACACGTGGCTTCATCAGATGACGCTTGCAAATTTACCTGCGAAAATTCAAAGAAAATCCCAACGGTAAAAATAATAAATTCTCAACGAAACCCTTCCTAATTCAGATGATTCTGCTCCAGCCATAACTTTGCCGCAACAACCTTCTGACCCTGAAGAATCTTAGATACGGAATTTTAAATTTCAAAATAGGAAAATCAAATCTTTCAAATTCAAATTTAAATTAGCCAATTCAACTCAAATCTAATTCTTTTTCAAGCGAAGCTGAATAAATTAGAGAAAATCCTTATTAATTTAAACTAGAATTCAAATAACTGAAAATAAAATCTAGATAAAATCTAATCTAACTAATTACAAGATAATTCAAAGATAATTTAAATAAATAACCCGAAAATAAAATAAAATCAAATTCAAAAATGAAATAGATAAAATCTAAACTACCAAAAATGATAAAAATACTTAAAGATAAAATCTAGTAAACCATGCAACATTTAACCTAATCGAAAATAAATCAGCGAAAAATAAAATCAATACAAACTCTGGGAGCTCAAAATTTTGCTCTGTGAAATGCTCCCGTAAAAATCCTGCTCTCTCAATCATCAACCAACTTTAGGGAAGGATATTTCATCTGGAACTCCTCTCCCCAATAATATTTGACACGCTGTCCATTCACTTTGAACATTCTCCCATCCTTCTCGTCTTGCAAAGTCACTGCTCCATGGGGGAAAACCTCAATCACCACAAACGGACCTAACCACTTGAACTTTAGTTTCCCAGGAAACAATTTTAATCGAGAATTATAAAGCAAAACTTTTTGACCTTTGACAAACTCTTTAGGCTTAATTTTCTTGTCATGCCACAACTTAGTTTTTTCTTTATATATTTTTGCATTCTCATAAGAAAATTGGCGAAATTCTTCCAATTCGTTAAGCTGCAGCATTCGCATTGCTCCTGCACGACTCAGATCAAAATTTAATTTTTTCAAAGCCCAAAACGTTTTATGTTCTAGCTCTAATGGTAAATGACAAGCTTTCCCATATACTAACCGATAGGGAGACATACCTAGAGGGGTCTTATAGGCTGTCCTATAAGCCCAAAGAGCCTCATCCAACCTAAAAGACCAATCCTTTCTAGATGGATGGACTACTTTTTCTAGAATTGATTTAATTTCCCTATTACTTATTTCAGCTTGACCATTAGCCTGTGGGTGATAGGGGGTAGTTATCCTATGCTTGATTCCATACTTAGCTAAAAGCTTAGTTAAGATATTATTAACAAAATGTGTACCCTCATCACTTATTAGAGCTCTAGGTGTCCCAAACCGCGCAAAAATGTGCGATTGGAGGAACCTTGAAACCGTCTTGGCATCACTCTGATGGCATGCAATGGCTTCCACCCACTTGGACACGTAATCTACTGCCAATAAGATAAAAACATTGCTATTAGAAGGGGGAAATGGCCCCATAAAATCAATACCCCATACATCGAATAATTCAACTTCTAAAATGTAAGTAAGAGGCATTTCATCTCTAGGCCCCAAGTTCCCTCTTCTTTGGCAAGCATCACATTGCTTGTAGAACCAGTGGGCATCTTTAAACAAGGTAGGCCAAAAGAATCTGCAATGCAAAATCCTCATAGCTGTCCTCTGACCGCTAAAATGGCCTCCATACGACAAAGAGTGACATTGCTCCAGGATTTCCTTTGCTTCATCACCTGAAACACACCTACGAATAATACCGTCAGAGCATTGCTTATACATAAATGGCTCATCCCAATAGAAAAATTTTGCATCATGCTTAAACTTTTTCTTCTGCCTCCAATCCATGTCAATAGGAGTGACTCCTTTTACCAAAAAGTTGGCAATATCAGCATACCAAGGGATCTCCTTTACTACCTTTACCTCAACAGCGAAAAGCTGTTCATCTGGAAAAGAATCGGAAATGGCAGATTGCTCCAACAAAGATGATGATGGATCAAGACGAGACAAATGATCTGCAATGACATTCTCTGATCCCTTCTTATCTTTTATCTCCAAGTCGAACTCCTGCAATAATAAAACCCAACGAATTAGTCTAGGCTTTGCATCTTTTTTAGACATTAAATACCTTATTGCTGCATGATCCGTGAACACCGTGACTTTGGATCCAACCAAATACGGCCGGAATTTCTCAAAGGCAAACACGACAGCTAACAACTCCTTTTCAGTAGTTGTGTAGTTGACATGTGCCTCATTTAAAATCCTGCTTGCATAATATATAGGATGAATAAATTTGCCCTGCTTTTGCCCCAACATAGCACCTACTGCAGCATCACTCGCATCGCACATTACCTCAAATGGTAAATTCCAATTAGGTGCACAAAGGATGGGTGCTGAGATTAAAGCAGCCTTCAATGTCTCAAAAGCCTTCCTACATTATGCATCAAAGTCAAAAACATGATCAGTGCACAATAAGTTACAAAGAGGTTTACTGATTTTGGAAAAATCCTTTATGAACCTTCTATAAAATCCAGCATGTCCTAAAAAACTCCGAATCCCCTTCACTGAATTCGGTGGTTCTAATCTCTCAATAACCTCAACTTTCGCTCTATCAACTTCTAGACCATTCTTAGAAATCCTATAACCTAACACTATGCCCTCCTTCACCATGAAGTGAAATTTCTCCCAATTAAGAACTAGATGGGTATCCTCACATCTTTTTAACACCTGACCTAAATTATCCAAACAACTCTGAAAAGACCCTCCAAAAACTGAAAAATCGTCCATAAAGACCTCAACAGTGCCCTCAATCATATCAGAAAAAATTGCTAACATACACCGCTGAAATGTTGCTGGAGCGTTGCAAAGGCCAAAAGGCATTCGCCTGAAAGCAAACGTCCCATACGGGCAGGTGAAAGTGGTTTTTTTCCTGATCCTCAGGAGCAATAGTAATCTGATTATACCCAGAATAACCATCCAAGAAACAGTAGTAGGCCTGACCAGCCAATCTATCCAACATGTGGTCAATAAATGGCAGAGGGAAGTGGTCCTTACGGGTGGCTTTGTTAAGCCTCCTGTAATCCATGCAAACCCTCCAACCAGTTACTGTCCTAGTTGGGATCAACTCATTGTCTTTATTGCTCACCACAGTGACACCTCCTTTCTTAGGAACACATTGGACAGGGCTCACCCAATTGTTGTCTGCAATTGGATAAATGATGCCAGCATCCAACCATTTAATCACCTCCTTCTTGACCACTTCTTTCATTGCAGGGTTAAGCCTTCTTTGTTGCTCAATACTCCTAAAGGATCCCTCCTCTAGAGTGATTTTATGCATACAAAAAGATGGGCTAATCCCCTGAATGTCAGCCAATGTCCAACCAATAGCCTTGCGGTATTGCTGCAGCAATTTTATTAAGGCCTCTTCATGCTCTGGCATTAAATCTGATGCAACAATAATGGGCAACGTCTCACCTTCCCCAAGATACACATACTTTAGATGATCCGACAAGGGCTTCAAATCTAAAGTAGGTGCCTCAATCAGGGATGGCTTAATCGGGGGAGCCTTCCTTTGATCTAAATCTAAAGACTCAAAAACATCCTCACACCTAAACAATTTTTTTTCATTTTTTCCTTCCAAAGAACAAACTTCTAAATCTCCTACACTAACCTCTCCATGATTTTCCAAATGCTAATTTGCCGAATCCTGAATTGCTGTCTCAACAATTGTGTTCTCCAGAATCCTAATGAAAGAGCAATCTTCCATCTCGTCTGGATACTTCATGGCCTTAAACACATTAAATTTTACTTCCTCATTACAGACTCTCATTGTTAATTCCCCTTTTTGAACATCTATTAACGCCCTACCAGTAGCCAAAAATGGACGTCCTAGAATAATTGGGACATCTTTATCAGCCTCATAGTCTAAAATAATAAAATCAACAAGAAATATGAATTTATCCACTTTCACTAAGACATCCTCAATTTTACCCTCTGGATATGTGATAGACCTATTAGCTAGTTGGAGTGTAACTGTGGTAGGTCTAGCTTCACCAATACCTAGCTTTCGATAGACCGAAAGAGGCATAAGGTTAATGCTTGCACCTAAATCACAGAGTGCTCTACCTAACTCTTTTCCACCTATAGACACAGGTATAGTAAATGATCCTGGATCCTTAGCCTTGGGTGGTAGCCCATTCTTAAGAATAGCACTACATTCCTCAGTAAAGGATACAGTTTCAAACTCACCTAACCTCTTCTTTTTAGTTAAAATATCCTTAAGAAATTTAGCATAATTAGGCATTTGCTCTATAGCTTCTACTAAAGGGATATTTATATGCAATTGCTTAAGAATCTCTAAAACTTTTTAAATTGACCATCCTGATTCTTAGGTTTTTGCCTTTGTGGAAAAGGTAGAGGTGGTACATAAGGTGGGGGCGGCACATAAGGTGGTTCCACATCTGGAACAGAACCAGATGCTCCAGCATTTTTATTGCTGCCTCCAGCACCCTGACCAGACTCCAACTCTTTCTCGACAACAACATTCCTATCACAATTATTATCTATATCCTGGGTTTTACTAGGCTCTTTTCTTTCTTCTAGTGGCTTACCACTCCTAAGAGTCACTGCCTTTACCTGCTCCTTACCTTCCCTTCTAGGGTGTTCAGTATCTGAAGGGAGTTTCCCTTGAGGCCTGGCCTTCATCTCATTAGCTAGCTGACCCACTTGCAATTCCAGGGCTCTCATTGAAGCTTGATTACTTTGAATTGCGGCATCTGTACGAGCCATAAATTCTCTCATCATTGCCTCGAGAGAATTCCCCGAATTTTGCTCGGGCAAAGCCTGCTTATTTTGCTGGGGCAATACCTGCGCTTTAGCAAATCCCGGCTGGTTCACCTTTTGTTGTGCCTGCGCACTGCTTCCTTGACCTCCCCATGAGAAGTTGGGGTGGTTGCGCCAACCTGGATTATAAAAGTTAGAATACGGGTTATTCCTCTGATTACCTACAAAAAACACAGAAGCTGGATTGCTGGGGCAAAACTCGTAGTTGTGGTTTTCACCACAATAGACACAAGCTTCCTCTGCAACTTGGTTTACCACTGCAGCAGGCTCCACAACTGGCGGTTGCTGATGACTAATCACTGTCACATTCTTAAGAGCGTTAGCAATCATTGCAAGATCAGCCCTAATGGTGGACACACCATCAACTTCTCATACACTCTTAACCTTTTTATTTGTGCCTTTAACATCCGACCACTGACAACTATTAGTAGATATTCTTTCTAGAATTTCATAGGCTTCATTAAAAGTTTTTGCCAAAAGGGCCCCTCCAGCCGAAGCATCAACCATACCTTGAGTTACTGCATTCAATCCAATGTAAAATGTTTCCATTTGAATACAATGTGGTAGGCCATGGTGGGGACACTTTCGCAAAAGCTCCTTAAACCTCTCCCAAGCCTCACTAAAAGTCTCATCTTCAAGTTGCCTAAACCCTACTATTTCACTCCTTAATTTAGCATTTCTATTAGGTGGGAAATATTTACTCAAAAAATTTTCAGCTAACTCATCCCATGTCCTAATTGATCCTGGAGCAAAAGAATTTAACCACGCCTTTGCTCCATCTCTAAGAGAATACGGGAACAAAGTTAATCTAAGGGCATCTCTAGGCACTCCTTGAATTACAAAAGAATCACTAACTCTTAGAAAAGACCTGAGATGTAAATGAGGGTCTTCAGATGACAAACCATGGAACTGCCCCACGGTTTGCAACATCTGAAACATTACCGGTTTCATTTCAAAATTTGCCGCTTTAATTTGAGGACGTGCAATCCCTGGATTCAACTCATCAAACATCGGAAAAGCATAGGCTCGAATAGCTCTGGTCCTATCGTTCGCTACCAAGATAGGATTCTCAGCCTGATTATTTTGCTGCTCATTTTGCTCCAGCGGCGGGTTTTGCTGCAGCACACGATTCTGCTGGGGGTTCGCTAAACCTTCAGGACCTTGCGATAGATGCGGTACGTCAGCCATTTGATTCTGCTGTCTACGCTGCTCTCTCCTTCTTATCCTGAATGTCCTCTCGATTTCTGCATCAAGCTCGAACCTCACCCCAGGTGGATCGCTCATGCACCAAACTCACACCTGCAAAAACAAAAGAAACAATCAAAAAGTTCTAGCACCAAACCACTAAAACACACACACAAAACAGATCAGATAAAAACTTATTCAAGTCCCCGGCAACGGCACCAAAAACTTGTTGCGTTCCCAGAGTGAGTAAAAATGAGATATAAAAATGCTCTAGAACACTGTGCAAGTATACACAATCTGCAGCAAGTAATAAGTATTTGTCAATCCAAGGCCTGAACTAGCTTCCACTCTATCTATTTTGTATGAATCTTTTAATGGTTTCAAGGTAATAAAAATGATTGGGTTTTATAAAAATTATGCTGAAGCAAAGTAAATGACAGAACAACAAGTAAACAAATAGGCAGACAGATTAGAGGCAGGCGCTGGTTAGGTTTAGTAATTGTTTTAAAAGATGCTCTAGCAATATTATTGATCATCCAAACTCTCGCAGTATTATTAGCGGATTCCTCCCGGAACTCCGGATCTTTTGGAATGTGTTTCAACCCCAATGAAGTGCGACCGATCAAGCACTAGGCAACTGGCTATCCCTAGCTCAGTCACTGGCGTTCACCAATACACAATGATCATAGAGTGGATAATTGCCACACACTCTCTAAATCATCCCTGAAACTAGAGAGAGGTATTCACACCGGCTGGCCAGGCGGGCATAAAATAAGAATAAGCACAACAATTAACCAAGATGCAATAATCAATAAATATTATTAGAGATGAAGCACGGCAACTACATATTCCTTAACCAACGCCTAAAGCTACTTAGTTCATACTAAGCATGGAAACACGAATTACAATCTGAGTAGGCATGTCCATTAACACAAGATAATAAAGAAAATAATAATCTCCTTAATCAGCTTGCGGATGATGGTGTTCTTGGTAATCTCCAATCTCTCTATACTACTCGGCTTCCAAGGAAAGTTGGAAATACTTTTGACTTGGGCGGCTTTCTTCTTTTATAGAGGTGGTAGGAGGCTTGAATTAGGTCAACCTGGACACGTGTAGAGCTCTCCTTGCTCCTTTATCCCGAAAATAATTCAACAAAAGTCGGTTCATGAATTTGGCTAACGCGATGTGACGTGGCAGTTCTGCTCCCAGGTTTGCTCCAACATAAAATTCGCTCCCTCAAGTCGCCCAGCAACAGATTCTGCACAAACCGATTTCCAAAGCTTCCATTCTTCCAAATGGGTTAAAACATGTAATACATATCTAAAACCAACCCCATTAAGCACAAAAGACACACAAATCAATATAGAAATGAGGCCTAAATAACTACCTTTTGGGCAGTTATCACTTATGCAGGAAGGAAAGGTGATAGCTTATGCTTCAAGGCAGTTGAAGAAGCATGAGTGTAATTACCCTACCCATGATCTTGAGCTAGCAGCAGTTGTTTTAGCACTGAAGGTCTGGAGACATTATTTATTCGGTGAGAAGTGCTACATTTTCACAGATCATAAGAGTCTGAAGTATATCTTTGATCAGAAAGAGCTAAATCTAAGGCAGAGGTGATGGCTGGAACTGATTAAAGATTATGACTGTACCATAGAATATCATCCAGGTAAGGCTAACGTGGTAGCAGATGCGTTAAGTAGGAAGTCGAGACTTCCGAAGAGTGCCTTGTGTGGTATTCGAGCAAGCTTGCTATGTGAGTTAAGAGGTTTCAAGGCAGTTATGACTGCAGGAAGCTCAGGGAGACTTTATCTCAATTTAAGGTTAGGTCTTCTCTAGTAGTAGAGATTGTGAGAAGACAGCCAGAGGATAGTAACTTACAGAAGATGCTTGCAAAGTCCAGGCAATGCCCAGAGGCAGAATTTGAGCTGAGAGCAGACGGAGCCATAGTTAAGCAGGGAAGACTATGCGTTCCGAGTATTAGTGAGCTTAAGAGTGCTATATTAGAGGAAGCTCACAGTTCAAGCCTACGCTATGCATCCAGGAAGCACCAAGATGTACAGAACTCTGAAGAAAACTTATTTGTGGCCTAGAATGAAGTGGGAGATAGCTGAATATGTCGATAGATGTTTGATCTGCCAACAGGTTAAACCAGTGAGACAGAGGCCAGGAGGACTCGTTAATCCACTGCCAGTGCCAGAATGGAAGTGGGAGCATATTGCCATGGATTTTCTGTTTGGATTACCTCGTACTTCTAGTGGACATGATGGTATATGGGTAATAGTGGATAGACTCACCAAGACAGCATGGTTTATACCGATTAAAGCGACGTCTACACTAGATCAGCTGGCTAAGCTATACGTCGACAGGATTGTGAGTCAGCATGGAGTGCCAGTGTCCATAGTTTCAGATAGGGATCCAAGGTTTACTTCTAAGTTTTGGCCTAGTGTGCAGAAAGCAATGGGAACAAAGTTGAAGTTCAGTACAGCGTTCCATCCCCAGACAGATGGTGAGTAAGAGAGGACCATCCAGACCTTAGAGGACATGTTGAGAGCATGTGTCCTTCAATTTAAGGGAAGTTAGGATACCCACTTATCACTTATGGAGTTCGCTTATAATAACAGCTACCAGTCTAATATCGGCATGGCACCATTCGAGGCCTTGTATGGCAGACCATGCAGGACTCCTGTGTGCTGGAACGAAGTGGGAGAGCGAAAGCTAGTTGGTCCTGAGTTGGTACAAGTTACGTTAGACCATATTAAGCTGATTAGGGAGAATCTGAAAATAGCTCAGGATCGACAGAAGAGCTATGCAGATAAGCGACGAAGAGACTTAGAATTCCAGGTTGGAGATCATGTTTTCTTAAAGTTATCTCTGTGGAGAAGTGTTCTTCGCTTTGGGAGGAAAGGTAAGCTGAGTCCTAGATATATTGGTCCTTACTAGATAATAGAACGAGTTGGACCAGCAGCCTATAGACTTGAGTTGCCAGTGGAACTCGCTCGAATACATGATGTTTTTCATGTGCCCATGTTGAGAAAATATATTCCAGATCCATCACATGTGTTGCAAGAGCAACCGATTGAGCTGAAAGAAGACTTGAGTTATAAAGAGGAAGCGGTTCAGATCCTCGACAGAAAGGAGCAAGTTTTGAGGAACAAAACGATCCCACTCTTGAAAGTTCTTTGGAGACATCATGGAGTAGAGGAGGCAACCTGGGAGTCAGAAGATCAAATGAGGAGGAGTTACCCGACACTCTTCACCTAAGGACTTCTAAATTTCGAGGACGAAATTTTATAAGGGGGAGGTAAGTTGTAAACCCGAGATTTCCCTTGGATTATTTTCTCTTGTCATCTAAAGTGGAAGTTGGATTAAAGTTGTTGGGAGTTATTAATTTAAGAATAAAAGAAGAAAGAAAAGATAGGAAATGAATAAAGAAAAGAAGAAAAGAAAAGAATAAAAAAAGGAAGAAAAAAAAAACAAGAAAAATGAATGGAACAAGCACTTTCGATGGGTAGTGCTATATAGGTAAAGTCCACCACCGTTTAACTCATTCCAGCCACATTTCTCAATATTTTCCACCCAAAATTTCAGAGCACTTGAGGGAGAGAGTGAAGGAGGAAGAAGAAGAATATTTTCGTGGTTTGAGGTTGAAGAAGATAGGAAAAGCTCATGCAAAGCCAGCCATAGCATAATCTGAGTTCAACCTGTCAACCTCTGGTTTTTTTATTCGGTTTGAGCTACACAAAAGGAACTAAGAGGTGAGGTTTTATTTTCTTGAAAGTTAATCCATTTTCTAACCAATTTCATGAAGGAAGCTTGAGCTAAATCGTATGATAAGTTAATGGTTTTTGGAATTGAATACAGAGCATAGGATTTTCGAGCAAAGCAGGAGGATCTCTGGTTTTCTCTGGTGTTTCGAGCATTCTGGGGTGTACAAGTTGAATCAGAAGCTCTATATGGTAGGGTTGGAAAGCTTATTCAATTTCCTACAACATTAATGACGATTTCGTGAGCCAAAAATGACTTTAAGTAGGTTTCATTTCAGGAGATAGATAAAGGGTAGCAGAGAACCTCGAATCTGTGTTGTCTATGTTCTGGGAAATTCTGGACAAATCGGTTTGGAATCTCGTTTTCATTTCTTCAGGTAAGTTGTAGAGTGTTTGCAAATGAAGAGTTGGATGTGTATTTCATTAATTTTAGTTAAGTATTGAGGAATTTATGGGTATTGGAAGTTAGGGTATAGAATCTGGAAAATCTGGAAAGTAGAATGTGAATGTGGTTCTTAATTCAAGTGTCTAGAATTTATGAGCATGGAAGAATGAGACCATCTATGGTTCTAATGCTCGGTTTTGGTTGTTTGACAGGCCAAGAGGAAATAGGTCGAGTCTACAGACCAGGGAACTAGATAAGACAGTGAGTGGCAAAATGAATTTCGAAAATTGTTTCCAACGGTTGTTCATGTTTAGACGTTTTATATGCTTTTCCATGAATGATATATGATTTCTATGAATGGTTTCAAGCATAAGTTTTGAGCTTAGATTTTCTAACGAGGTTTACATACGAGCACGTGGCTAATGACTTTATGAAAAGTAGCTGAAACGATATCGTTTTAAGTAAAGTATGGGTTAGCAAGTACTTTTAAACGATTTTCAGTTTTTCACGAGCAAGCTGAGTAAGTTTAAGTTTTATGAAAGATAATGATAAGCAGGCATGTTTTAATGTTTTCATGTGATTTTCTGAGATTTCTATTGACTACATGACTGAGATATTGAGTCCGAGGCTATATGGTACCGTGTGCACACAGGTTATATTCCGTTGATGACGGTGTACTCCGTGACAACGATGCTGTCGTGAGTGCTGGGCGGGCCCCACTACGACAAAGACGATGGGAGTGCTGGGCGGGCCCCACTACATCGTAGGACTAGTAAACGTTGGTTGTACTGGCCGTGCCCTACACAACGTAGATCGGTCATGTTAGTTAAAACGTTTGATGTACTTAATATGCCTTGCTTGATTTTTAATGGCGAACTTGCGAGATGTTTTAAGAGCCTTTATCCTTACACGTTTATGTTAAACGCCTTGATTGAGCATATTTATATGTTTAAAGGTTTATCACGTGTTTTGACTTCCGGATTTAGAGTTTTAAAGTTAGTCACTCACTGGGCTTCGTAGCTCATTCTTTCAAAATGTTTTTCCACTTTCAAGTAGAGATCGAGCTCCCGGTGCCTGATACACTACCAACGTCTGCTGAAAGTTCCAGAACAAGCTCCAGTACATGGGTGGAGTTGTATATTGAGTCTGTTCATATTGTAAATGTTTTGTAAGGATTGGATAATATCGTCCTAGAGGCCGTGGCTGTATAAACCCTAGTTGTATATGTTTTGGTCGTGATATCTTGTCAGGGCGGCACCTCATGTTTGTTGAAAGTTTTTTCAGGGATTCCGCTGTGTTCTGTTTCAGGTAGAATGATTTATATCTATGATTAGTATGTTTATCAGGTTCAACGTTCAGAAGGGTCAGCGGGTATCGTTAGAGGAGGACGATGTCCGTTGGCTTCACGCCATCTTTCAGGCTAAGCTAGCAGGTGGTCCGGGAGGGGGTGTGACAAGTACTATACTGTCAAACCTTTCTAGCAAATGTCTTGTATAGATAAAATAAGGCTTCAAGTCTTTATGCTTTACTTCATACTGAAGTAAGAGTTGACTAACGACCAATTTTGAATCACCATAGACCTCTATATATGTTATGGCAACTTCCAAGGCCATTTGGAGGCTAATTATCAGCGCTTGATATTCAGCAACATTGTTTGAGCACAATTCACCAAGCACAAAGTTGTAGGGGAGCATGTGTTTCTCAGGCGAAATAAAGACAATTCCTGCCCCTGCTCCACTTCTTCTTGCCGCACCATCAAAGTACATGGTCCAGGGTTCCGTGATTTCAACGTAGAAGACTTCTTCATTAGGTAGGTCTTCACATAACTTCCAATTCGACGGGATTGGATGATTTCCCAAGATGGTCCAGAAATAACCGACCTCGATAGAACGTACTTAATACGATCAGCTTTCGCGACCAAGTGCACTGTGAAAGCTTGCTGTAATACCTTAACTTGTCAATAGCGAAGAAAAGAGAAGGGAACATTTTCTCAATGGGTGAGTAATTTATCTCAACACCATTCAGAGTCCTGCTTAAGTAATAAAGGGCTCGTTCTTTTCCTTTCTCACCTTCCTGTGCCAATAACGCTCCAAGTGATCTTTCTTGAGCAGCGATGTATAGTATCAATGGCTTTCCAGCTATGGGGGCTCTTAGGACAGGAGAATTAAGCAAATATTTCTTAATGCTCTCGAAAGCGTTTTGACATGCCTCATCCCACTCGAATTTTTCTCCTTTCCTCATTAGCCTTTGAAAAGGTTGGCATCGACCGGCTAAGTTAGAAATGAATTTTCGAATGGAGGCCAGACGACCTTGCAGGCTTCTCAACTCATATAGGCCTTGGCATCTTTTTAATGTCGTCAATCTTTGACTGGTCTATTTCGATTCCTCGGTGTCTAACAACGAATCTAAGGAATTCCCTAGAAGTAACACCGAATGCACATTTGAGAGGGTTCGTCCTCAATTGATACTTTCTCAAACGATCAAAGACCACTTTTAGATCCTTCAAGTGATCCTGTAGTCTCTTTGGCTTAACAAAAAGATCATCGACATAGCACTCGACATGTTTATGCAGTATATCGTCGAAGACCTTTTGCATAGCACATTGATAAGTAGCACCAGCATTCTTTAATCCAAAGGGCATCACTTTGTAACAATATATCCCTTTTGGAGTTCGGAAAGTTATCATTTCTTCATCAGCAAGAGCCATTCGAATTTGGTTATAACCCGATGATCCATCCATAAAAGACAAAGCTTCATGTCCTGTGGTGGCATCCACCATGATTTCTGTGATTGGTAGTGGAAAATCGTCTTTCGAACATGCCTTATTCAAATCGTGAAAGTCAACGCAAACACGAGGTTGTCCATTTTTCTTTCTAACAGGAACAATGTTGGCTATCCACGTAGGGTATTTCACCTCACGGATGAATCCTGCTTCTATCAACTTATTTCAATCTGAGGGATAAGTTCTAGGCGAAAGCGTCGTTGAGCCTGCTTGACTTGCCGATACCACTCTTTAATTGCGAAATGATGGACAGCTACTTTTGGATCAAGTCTAGGCATCTCTTTATATGACCAGACTAAGTCTCCTGGACCTGCCACCGTTCCTGCAGAACTAGCAGGGACATCATCATCTTCCACCACGTCCACAATGTGACACGTGACAGTTTCAAGTGCCTCTCCTAGACTATCATCAAGAAAGCGCCTTGGGAAGTATTCTGCCAAAGTTATGGGTTATGGAGGGTAAAAGAAATCTTCACTTTCCTCCACGACAGGCTTTGACCTCCTTGACTTCTTTTTTCCCTTCTTCCTTTGAGATTTAATCTTTCTTTTACTGTCTCAAAATAGGCGGGACTCTTTCCATGCGTAACTTTGCTTTTGCTGTTTGCAACGAACGACAAGGGTCCAACCTTCGTTCTCATCTTCGATGGAATCATACTTTTCTTGGGATCCCTTCATTGTGGCTTCTTTTTGGAATTGAACCACTACGGGATCAAGGGTCCCAAATTGAATCAACCTCTCTTCATGATCACATTAGGGGAATTCAACCCCCTACATTTGTCGTTATTGTTGCATGATTTGCTTGAGACACCTCATCAAGGTCCAACTCAATTTTCTTTTCACGAGCCAACTTAAGGATTAGCTCCTTCAATACAAAACATTTCTCCACTGGATGGATAATGACTTGGTGATACTTGCAGTAGTTAGGATCATTGACTTTCCCTAACTCTTCCGATCGTTTGCATTCGGGGAGTTCAATTAATTGCTTCTCCAACAATTGTTCCAAAATATCTAGGACGTCAGAGTCTGGAAACGGATACACTTTTTCTTGTCTTTCTTTTAAAGTTAGGCGACGTCTCTCGCCTGTCTCTATTCGCTTATTGGATTTACTTTCTTTTCCTTTGGAGAAAAATTTCAAAGGGGTCGTGTTGACGACTATAGATTCTTTTGTGGCACTCTTTGTAACTTTCTCAGTGCCTTTGACTTCCTTCTTTTCTTTCCTCATGTCTGGGACTACGGGATCTTTGCTCCCTCTACTAGCGATGTTCAACTCCATATCATGAGCGCGAGTCGCCAATTCTTCAAAGGTTCGGGGTTTTATCCCTTGCAAGATGTAAAGAAGTCCCCAGTGCATGCCTTGGGTGCACATTTCGACAGAGGACACCTCGGAGAGTCTATCTTTACAGTCGAGACTCAAGGCTCTCCAACGGTTAATGTAGTCAATGACTGGCTCACCCTTTCGCTACTTTGTGTTCGTGAGTTCCGCCATACTAACTGTCCACCTCGTACTGTAGAAGCGATTCAGAAACTCTCTCAATCTGTTCCCAGCTGTCAATTGTCTCAGGCTCCAGGTCAGTGTACCAACCGAATGTGTTTCCTTTCAGTGTTCGGACAAATTGCTTAACAGGCAAATCTCCCCGAGTACCAACGTTCTCACAAGATTCAACAAAATGGGCGATGTGCTGCTTTGGGTTGCCTTTTCCGTCAAACTGTTGGAACTTGGGAGGTTGATACCCAGTGGGCAGTCTCAGATTGTCAATCCTCTTTGTATAAGGTTTGGAATACAAGAGGGAACTTTCAGTGAGTCCACCATATTGAGCCCTGATGGAATTCATGATCATGTCCTGCAGTTGTTGGACAGACAAAGAGGCAACTGACGCGGAGTGTTGTGGTTGGTCCTCATGCATGACAGCCTTCCCCTTATCATTCTTTCCTGCAACAGGGGTCTGGCTAGACTCAACTGTTTCTCGGTTTTGCAGCTGGTTCTTCAAATAGGCAATCTCAAGATCTCTTTCATCAACTGCCTTCATTAAGAAATTGAGTTTTCTTTCCATCTCTGCGATTCTTTCATCCTAGTCTACATCAGCCATCATGACGGACATCACATCAGGATTTAGTGTATCCTTTGGTTGCTCAGATGTTGGAATGATAGATTCGAACACCGGGTTGTCTTTGACTGCAACCTTGTCGTTAGAGGATTCTTCAATCAACTTTGAGATCCTGCTTGTAACAGCAAGAGGAGTATGATCCTCCTTGATCTCAATTCCTTAGGAACGACTACAAGTGATAAGACCAGTGTAAGAGTCGCTTGATGTTGTAACCTTCGCGAGAACTTTCTTTGGTGTCGTCGCGTTGGTTGGATCTTTTAACAAGAGAAAGAGATGAGAGGTAGAGATTATCCCACTGGCGTGCCAATTTGTTCACACGTAACTTTGAAGATTGGAACACGTGGAATAAAATGTAGATTTGTATTAATATTTGTATGTGTGTGGATGTACAATCTCTAATGTTAATCCTCTAATTCTCTCTCTTGTATGTGGATATGTTTCACTCAAGGGCTAGAACGCTTGATCTCGAGTCTGAAGCTTCAATGGGGTCAGAATTTTGAAGCTCCAAGCCAGAGTCAGAGAATTCAGAGAAACTCCAGCAAGATTTAAGACTGAAGATTGAAGACTCCCTGAATTCCATAATTTTCAAAGTGTTGAACACTTCTTGAAGACTAAAGACTCCTTCAAGACTGGAAGACTTCAAGCTCCAAGAATCCATTGAAGATTCAAACTCAAGATCAAGCGTTCCAGCCCTCGAGTGAAACATATCCACATACAAGAGAGAGAATCAGAGGATTAACATCAGAGATTGTACATCCACACGCATACAAATATTAATAAAAATATACATTTTATTCCACGTGTTCCATCTTCAAAGTTACGTGTGAACAATGTGTATTTTTAAAATTTATAAGGTACTTCACTTTCACTTAAATTATTTTTATAAGTTTAGGAGATAAATTATTTCATTCTCAAAATGGACATCTAAAAAAAAAACAAATAAACATAATAAACATTTTTTTCAAATATAGTACAAATTGATTTTAACTTTTTAGTGAAGTATAATTTTCTTTCTGATCTCGGAAAAAAAAAAAACTTTTGATTTTGCAATATGCATAAACATAATTCAAACAATATTTGAAAGCGAAATTATTGCAAAAAAACAATAGTTGTGTGAGAAGAAAATGAAATATTTAAAATCACCTCACTTTAAAGGTTTTTTTTTTTATTATTTGGGAATGCAAATTGATTTTACACTTTTTAGGGAATGCAATCTCTTTTTATTGAGAGTGCATGAATTATAAATATATTCTAAAAGAAAAATATTTATATTTAAGAGGAACATATTTGGAAAACTGAAAAGCTATTTTTGTAATGACCCATCTTCTCGTGACTAATTCCTAGAGTCGTTACCACATGCATGCCTAATTACTTCTAGGAAAAGTGTTGTTGGAAAATAAACATTAACACAAAACATTTGACATTTTAAAGAAAGAAAGCCTTTCGGCCTGGGATCCCAAATAAAACAAGAAAGTTGAAAAAACTTCATTAAAACAGAGGCTTTCTAAAAACAATATACAGACATATTTAAACCCTTAAGAACCACCATTTACAAATCTGACTAAAAGAAAAATGAGGAACTAAACTACGTGGAAATCACGTTCACATATTTTTCATGGCTCGTTAGCAGCAATCTGTCACACGCTTTGTATGTCCTTGCTCGTACCTAAAAGGAAACATTTTGAAAAGAATGAGTATTAAAAATACTCAGTAAGTAACACTACTATTGGGAGGTGATTTACAAGCATTACATGGATAACTTGAGGTTAGTTGTTGTTAAACGGCCTAATAGTCATTTCATTTCATTTCGTTTCATTTATCATGACGTACAGGTCACGTGGACAATTAACCAACCTGTCACATGCTTACCAACTTACTAGAGGTGCACAAGTGGAAATTGCGAGAGATCTCTACTCCTGCTGATGGTAGAAGGCACCCAGTCAGTGAAGTCAAGTCTCACCCATCAAGGCACCTATGTGTGCATAGCACTTTAACTACCAACTCATTGGTGAGGCGTCCATGGGTTTTTAGTCGGAACTTTACTCCTACAGATAGTAGATGGCACCTAGTCTGCGAAGCCGAGTCCTGCCTATTTAGCTCCTCATCTCAGTCTATAAACATCTCAATCCTAGGTGTTAAATTGCCATGGTCCCTACTGGGATAAGTAACCTATCCTCATTTCGTATTAGGGCCCCTGTTAAGAGAGTTTGATTTAACTTGCAACCTAACCATCAAGTTTCTTTCCCATAAAGGTTTCTGAAGGGCTAATTTCACATGTACTAACTACCTCGCCCTTTCATCTCATTCAAGCACATATATTATAACTAACATCCAAAACACTAAATAGAAAAAGGCATATGTATAGTTTAAACAGCCAACGACCAAAATCAGAATATCATAATCCAAGTGACATTACTAAACTTAGCCTCGTTATTCACCCGAAAATTCGACAGCATAACGACATATGTATAGTTGACCCCAAATTGTTTTATCACCTGCAAACAAGAGAATACGCTACTATATTCAAACTGCCCAACTACAAACTTCCACAACACTTCTGATCAATAGAATATACTTGGAACTTCCACAAAACAAAGCGAGTCAGGTCTCACATCCACAACCCAACCATATAGAACATCCTATCTTACCCCACATAGAGCATTCAAAGCATTCAAGGTTTACCCAAGCAGAATACTTGATGTGGAATTTTCCTACCGCAAGTGTACGGGTCAAGTAATAATATAGTGAATGTGATATTCGAATGTCGTCCTCTGGATTGGATTTCTAATCAATTTTAATTACCGAAAATACTCTTGCCCAATTTTATTTAGGGAACCAATCAAAGTGAGAATGAATGAAAATCAAACACAAAACAATGAAAAAAGTATGACAATCTAATGGAGACAATGGTCTTAGGGATTTGATTTCACCAATTGGGGTTATGGATTAATTTTTTTTTTTTTTTTTTTAAGAATCGTGAACTCCAAATATAGAATGTCAGCGTCGAGACGCCCAGAGAGCACCGTCGAGACGCTGGTCTGCGGATGGACCTATCTTCAATCTTCCAACTTTGATTCTTTTATCATTCTTCGGCTTCTTTTCGCATCCCAAACATCCAATTGGCTCAAAACTATATTTCCTACAAATACAACACATAAATGCATAATTTTGGCCAATAAATTATAAAAGACTAGCTAAATTAATTAGGGAAAACTAGCTAGCTATGCTCGCTATCAATATTCTATACTTACCAAACAAAAACATTTAGAGCATTCAATATAGACGAACACACGCATAACCAGAAGATTTAGTATCGCCATAACACACAATATCCAACATTGCATATTCCAACCATACATAATCGATGTCTCCTGTTCTATACTATTCAAAGCATGTAAGAATTCATAATAAATAGCCTAGCCTAGCCAAGGCTTTCCAAGTAGTAAGGTTACTTACCTTAGTGAAGAAGAAACTTAATTTAAGCACCAACCAACTAATTCAATGCGACACCGCTCACGCCACAAACAACTCAAATCTAAAATAACAAGAGAGGTCTTAAAATTAGAGGCATCCAATTCTCATCATTTTCTTTAGATCCAACGTAAAAATAAGGAGGTCGAAACTCACCAAAAAGAGATCGATGCTTGCTGTCCGGGCTTCCAATATAATCTTAATTTGAAAATTCAGCCTCCTATCACTATGGGTACCTCGAAATCATTAACCAAACTCAATGGGTATTTCTCTAAAGCACTTTAAACAACCAAAACTAGGCTTAATTCACTGACCCACTGCTGAAGCTCACCGAAAAATGCCCAAAACAGCCCAAAAATGTTGCTGCCCGCGCCACTTGATAACTTGCAAAAAGCAAGTTATTTATCCATTAAACTTAAGCTAAAACAAGGCTAAAAGATACATTGATGCGTTACCTCAACGCAATAAGAAAGAAAAATGCGATGGTTTTCTGCAGTAGACTATATTTATGGATGCGGTACGAAATTATAAAAATATAAGGTGCTAACGCAATTAATTCAGTTGTTTGTTGCCCAAGTTTTTCTCAATGCAGGCACACATCCCAAGACGATCAGGAACAAACAAGATGGATGAAAAGACCGTGCTGGCACAACTGACACGCAAGTGGGCTGAAGATGACTGAAGCAAGTTTCCTAATTCCTTGGAGAAGTAAGTTTCCTTTGCCTATAAATAGAATCCACCTGCTCAAAGGAAGGAGGAGGAGAGAAAAGAGACGAAGATCAAAGTGTTGGGTTTTATGCCCTAAAACTCGTAGATAGTGAATGTAAACAAATTATATACTTGTTTCAATAAAGTGTTATTGAGTTTCTACAATAAAGTGTTATTGTTAAATATTGCACAATTTGACCAAAATCCAATAAACTAAGATCCAAGGTTGTTTACATGTGACTTGAACTAGTATGTGGGGACATACGGGGATCAGTGTTCAAGTAACAACCTAAAAGGTCTATAGTACAGGGATAAGGTTGGGTACCTTATCCTGGTAACAGTATGAGATAAGGCCCGCTTTGTATTTGATACAGACGTATTGATCCAAAGCGTCCATGTAGTAGACATACAAGCGGGGGTATCCTATGCAATGAGTTTGCATCAGACCGGACCACGAAATAGTCAACCATTAGTTGTAACACCGTTAACTAGTTAGGTTACTGTTTCAATAGGATGACCTAGGTAACTCAGTCTTAATCCTGAGTGTGTCATGAACTCCTTCTCATGAGGGATTGTCCTTTGATTAGCATGGGTGAGAGTGGCTAATACGCCAACTCAATATGCCTTCCTTTTTGGGGACAAGACTGAGTGGGAAGCTGGGGACATGACAACACAAGAAGGAATTCACTCCTTCCCACTTCTAGGAGAAGTAGATGAGTGTTCCCTTAAGTGGTGACTCCGGGACTTGAACAAAGGGATCCCGCCCTCTCACTAGCCCGGGAGGGACTTTCTGTTTAATGGTTGGACCATAAACAAGTTGTTCATTAGAGAAGCGCTGGTACTTAAGGAGATAGATGTAACACAGGGGTAAAACGGTAATTTGACCCAGCTGTGATTACGGACACTCGTGAAGGATTGACTTACCGACATAGGTCTACATCCATGGACACAGAAATGTTCTACAGTGAGAAGAGTTCAGTTGTGGGTCTTTAGTGGAATGACCCACAGTTAATGAATATTGGTTAACTTGATTAATGAGTTTAATCAGTTAACCTCATATCATTGGAGCTTCTGATCTGTAGGTCCATTAGGTCCCACTGCTAGCTCGTAAAGAGTAATTAGGAACAATTATATCTTGAGAGAATTTGAATAGTTCAAATTCATATTGAGAATTAAGTTAATTGTATGAGATACAAATTAATATAATGTATAATGATACATTAAAATGTAAAGTCTAATTTGAAATCAAACTTTATTATTATGAGAGAAATAAATATTTGAAGAAGTTCAAATATTAATATGAATTTGATTCATATTAAATTTATAGGATATAAGAGAATTGGGAGGAGTTCCAATTTTAATATGAATTTGATTCATATTATAGAATTAATTAATGGAAGGCCTGAAATTAAATATATGATATTTAATTGGGTAATTAATTAATTAACTAATAAAAGGTCTGAAATTAAATATATGATATTTAATGGGTGATTAATTAATTTAAAGAATTAATTAATTGGAAATTAATCAATTATGGAAATGATTAATCACTTATAGAAGTAATTAATCATTTATGGAAACGATTTAATCACTTATGGAAGTGATCAATCATTTATGGAAAAGATTAATCAATTATGGAATTGATTGGTTATGGAATTGATTAATTATGGAAAAGATTAAATTAGTTATGAAAATAATTGATTTTAAATGAATATTTTATTCATGGCCTTTCTCCTATAAATAGAACACTAACCCTAGGGTTTAGGATATACAACATATGGCCACCATAAGGCCCTCTCATATTCTCTCAACTCAAGAACTCTAGGGATAATTTTCTCTCTAGAGTTTTTCCCATTCAAGATTAGGTAGTCTCACAACTACGTTCCTAATCTCAGAGTTATAGCGGGGAAGATCAAATGGTGGTGTCCGTTGAAGAATTCAGAGTCGTCAGACGGAGGTATGTTTCTCATCGCTTAACTTTTTGCCAATGTATTGGTATTTTGTAGAACAAAATTAACTACGAATCGGTATTTTATTGGAATTACAGAATTCCAAATCCTTTAATTGGTATCAGAGCCGATCGTAGATCTAATCTTGTTTCTTTGAAATTTGCATTGGTTTTTGGTGGGTACCTTTATGCATTTGATGAATGAAAGGTTTGCTAGTAGATGTTTTGGGGTTTTGGCATTAGATTTTGCAATTTTTTATTGATTTGATCAATGTAAGGGCCCGGTGTTTTGGGCGTTTTAATTGCAATCGAGTCTGTAAGTCTGTGTCGCTGTTTTGTATCAATTGATGAAGAAATTCGGAGCAATTTGGTGCAATTTGGGGCAAAATTACAGGAAAATCGCACTGGAAATCGAAGATTTTCTGAAAATCCGAGAGCCAGCGTCCCGACTCTGCCTCAATAGCGTCTCGACGCTATAGGAAAAACCCAGAAACAGAAGAAATCGCGCGGCCATAATAAATCAAATAAAAGAAAATCGGTTTAATGGTCGTGAAGTGCGTGTGCGGCTGGATGGTTTTATCATCAACTGTGAAATTTTTAGCGATTCAGACCGGTTCAAGTTGATTTGATTGGGTTTTGATCGGTTCAATAAATTTTTGACCGGTCTGAGGGGTTTTTGACCCGGTTTTTTGCTCTTTGAGCCATTTTTGGTTCGGTTCGTCGCATTTAAAGCCGGTTCAAGGAGTTTTGAAGCTGGTTTTGCACGGTTCAACATGGTTTAGCTCAATTTTTCACCGGTTCGAAGGGTTTGGATGCGGTTTGAGGCTGTTTTTAGCTGGTTCTCGGCTAGATAGGACATTTTTAGTTTAATTATTGTAATTTTTCTAATTTATTTTGTCCTAGGATGCCAAAACCCGTCTACTAGCTATTTAATTGCTTTATGGATGTCATATAGCTTAAAATCCCACCATAGGTTAAGCATATTCATGCATTATTAATTATAATTGTTATAATATAAGTATTATGCATGAATTTAATTTTCATGAGTATTTAATATAAATTGTTATGATTAAATAAATGAAAATTGAGAAGCATTGAGCATGAAATTACTTTAGTAAAAATATAAAAAGTTATATTGATGAAAGTAATTTATATGCTTATTTATTTTCATGAGCAATTAATATAAAGTGTTATGTTAATGTATGAAAATGCGAATGCTTATTTTAATTTTCTTGGGTAATTAATTTAAGAGTTAGATTAATTGAAGAAAATTAATTTGAATTAAGCATGAAATTACTTTAGTTTATAAAATATAAGAGTTATATTTATATAAGTAATTAACATGCTTAATTAATTTTCATGATATATTAATATAAATGTTATGTTAATGTATGAAAATGGTAATGCTTAATTTTAATTTTCTTGTATAATTAATTTAAGAGTTAGATTAATTAAATGAAAATTAAATTGCATTGAGCATGACATTACCTTAGTTAATATAATTGTTATATTATTTAATGTCATGTTTGCTATAGTATGATCACTACAAGAAAAATTGACTTACTTGACGCTTTTAGAATGTCAACTGTTAATACTCTTGACGCTTTTAAAAGCGTCGAGAGAACCACTGTCAAGAATAAGGTATCGAAAAGGTGACAAACGATAAGCGTCAAGACATCTTTTACTTGATAAATTTTAAACGTCAAGAATATTAATTATTTGACAGTTATAAAGTGTCATGTATATATATTTCTTGACAGTTATTAAATATCACATTTGTTAAAACTTGACAGCTCTAACATGTCAAATAGTATTTTATCTTGACATTTAAAAAATGTCAATTTAAAAAGTTGTTGACACATTTTACATGTCAAGTTTGTTAGTAATTTTTTTTTTTCAATTATAATAGTTGTTCCCTATCATCTTGAATTTCCTGCATTGCATTCCAAGATCAACCAAATAAAGAATACACATTCAATACCCATCAACCAAATTCCCTCCAATAACATCAATATATTAAACATCTTCAACATTACAAAATGAACAACCTCCATATAAACAATTCCAAAATTACAATTATCAACCCATATGAACAAATCCAAAAATTACAAGACCTATCAACTTCCATTTGGACAATTCCAAAATGAAGAACTTTACACCAATTTCCACCATATCCACAAAATTACATAATATACCTATCTCCACCATATATTCAATAACACAAACTACCTATTTCCACCATACCTTCAAAATGAAAAACTTTTTGTCAGCCTACAATTTCCACTTTAAACAACAAACATTTACACAAAAAAGTATATCGCGCACCTATGTAGCTACCCAAAAAATTCACATGAACCATTTCAAAGTAGTCGCCATCAGATGTAGCGACCCAGAAATTCAGCTCACTCTACACGCACTTCATCTAGCTCAAATTGTGAGTATAAGTTCCTTGTATCAATCTATAAATTAACATTAAGAGTCAAATATTATTTATATGATCAATAATACTTTCTATTTGAACTATATATTACAAACCAAAATAGTAAACATACCGAATCTGTGATTAAGGTGCTTCTTTTAGTCATGATATCTCTCATATATCTCATCACATAATATCCACATTCAACATTTCCCACTTGTAAAGGGAACTGCAATACCAAAACAAGTAATTTATGTTACATACGTGCACTAGACGTGTAAAATAAGTTTAATAATCCAAATTTGATGAAGTTTTCCACACCCAACTCAAAATCTTTGGATAATCTACTCTTGTTCATCCATGATTTATCCATAATTGTAAATCTAGTAAGAAAAGATAAATAAAAATAAAATGATTGCTACTCTTTGTAAGTAACTAAAACAAACAATTAAGTGAAAACTAAAACAAACAATTGTAAAGAGGTCAATTACATGAGTTCTTGAAAGTAAACAACAAAAAGGATAAACTAGACAATGTGGAAACTCAGTGCAAAGGGATCAAAATATTTCTAAAGAAGTTATTGATGTATTATTGTAGAGAAACTCCAGACAAAGTTTATATCTACTCATTGATTTACAACATATCTCATACCTTTGTAAGAATTATGTACTGAATTTAGGCATGATAGTAGATCTCTATCAATTATAATATGTTTGTGGTGTTTGTGTTGGGATCCTGTTTAATACGTTTGTATTTACTTTAGTATCTTTTTTTTAAACAAGATGTTGATTTTGAGGTGAAAAGAGTGTTGAGTTTTGTAATATGTTGAAAATTGAATGCATGTCAATAGTTGGGAAAACAAAGTTGGTTTTCATTTGGATGGTTTCTAGGTGAAGAAGTCTATATATATTGATACAAAATATTTCACGAAATGCTTAAAAGAATCTACTTGCTATGAAATGTAATGCAAATTCTCTATACCTTTAACTTAATTGGAGTTGAGCTTTAGCCATTTGAAAATGAAAATTGTAAAACTATTTGTAAAGTTTTCATCAAGAGCTTGGTCTGAAAACCTTTAAAAAAACCTAACATTATTTGGTCTAGTGCCATAGTAGTTATTGCTTAAACACAACTACAAAAAGAAATTGGTGAATGTTTGAAGAAGAATGAGCTTGTTTATGTATGGTAGCATGGTACTGATCGAAGGAGCCCCTAAGAAAGGAAAGATTTTCCTATTTTTGAAGAATTTATGATTTTTATCATGTTACAGTTCATAAGTTTTAAGTGAATAAGCCTCTTTAGTGTTTCTAAAAAAATTAAAATGAGCTACTTGTTGGCTGAATTTATGTTCGTTCAAGATTGAACCAAGTGTATTATTAGAGTCATTTACTTTGTTCAAGATTGAATGTAAACTTCTTCCCTTCTAGTACTGGAAATCTGTTTAAATTTCAATTCCAGGAAGTCCCAAGATTAAAAGAAACATATCAGTCCGTACTCACTCCCCGAATCACATATCAGTCCTAAACCCTAAACTTGCAAAAAAAAAAAATCTTTATTATTATTTGGTTTTGATTCTCTCTGATACTTGTATCGTGTGATTTCATTGAAGATTTTCTCACAGGAAGGCCTGCTGCTACTCTTGAAATGTTCCCTTCTTGGCCAAAAAGGTTTCAACAAACCCCAACATTGGTACCAACTCATTTTTCAACTTTTCTTCAATACCCATCTCACAAAAACCCTCACTTTCTTGTTTTGATCATCAAATTGAATGGTTCTTTTCTTTGACTAGGGGGTGGTTCAAATTCAAAGTCAGAAGGAGAAAACACAAATTCAGGATCAGCAAATATAAACAACACTCTCACAAGCAAAACATAATTGGAATTGGAATTGAAACCTAAATCACCAATTAGCGCCAGGGCTTGTTCTTCAACTCCTCAAGGATTTGACCAAATTCATCATCTTCAAATTCAACATCTTCAACACAAATAAATCAATCCTCTGCCAAACAAAAGGTCCATTTTCTCTCACTAAAATTACTGCTTTTTTTTTTTCTCTGATCCCCAAAATAAAAAAAAAAAGGAAAGTTCAAATGATGGGCAGATTTTCTCACGATTGATTGATTTTAGAGAGAGAGAATCTTTATTGCCATTGCTTTGGCATGATAAATTCAACAAACTCTTCTCATTCTTCAAAAATAACCATTCAACTATGGAAGAAAATAGTGTGTTTTGCTTCCCTTTTCAACTTCACAACTCCTAAACTCAAGAACAATTTCACAATCACACTTCCATTCCTCCTTCAAACTCTGTCAGCAATCTAATTTTCAATTTTTTTTTTTTTTTTTTTGCCAAAATGGGTGTAATTTTTCATAACAATATTGCTCGTTCTTCAACTTTTCACAGAGAAAAGGAGTTGGTTCAACATCAGAGAGGCAGATCGATGCCAAGGTTTCATTTTTATGTCTTTAAAAAGTAGTGTCAACTTTCTTTGAGTTCTCCTAAAAAAAAAAACTAACTTTTGCAGACACGGAGACGATTGGCTCAAAACAGAGAAGCTGGAAGAAAGAGCCGTATTTTCTTAAAAGAACAGCTCAAGAACACAACCCACTACCCTCACTGAAAATGGCAACACCCAAACATCAACAAGACAAAGCGTAAAAGAGAAAGAGAAAGTACCTGTCGACCACGAAAATACCCAGGAAGAAGCTAGCAATGCAAAACAGAAAAACCCATCTGTTTGGAGATTCGAAGGTCGCGCGAGAACAGAGAGTGAAGCCGAAGTCGGACGGTTTGGAGATTCGAAGGTCGCCGGCGTTCGTCTTGCAGTTCGCTGGGTTTGGGCGTTTGCGCGAGACGGTGAGAGGCGGCTAACGTAACGAAAAGTCGCCGGCGTTCGTGTCGCAGTTCGCTGGTCGCTGGGTTTGGGCATTCGCGTGAGAGGGGCTAAACGAAATTTTCGTGAGGGAGGCTGGGCGGTGCGCTTTGACAAATCAGAGGTGAAAAAAGCCCTAATTTTGGTTTTTACCCTATATTAAATTAATAGAAATCTCATTATACTTGACATTTTAAAAATATCAAGTCTCTTTAGCGTGAAAAAGTCCGAAAAAGTTCATAAAACTCCGTGTTTTTGTATTTTTCTTGACGTTTTTTTGTTAAAATTTCATAAGTCTTGACATTTTTTTTGTTAAAATTACATAAGTCTTGACATTTTTTCTTAAAAATGTCAACTAATTAAAAAACCCAAATGTCAAGTAACACTATTTTTCTTGTAGTGGATTAATAAATTAATTAGAATTTGATTGTTAATTTATTCACCATAGTAGCATGTTATAGGGTTAATTCATTAACATTTATAATAGTTATAAAATTAATGAATAGAAACCATTAACCTATAACAAAGAATTGCATTCAAACATAGGATCTTAGGATAAATGAATTAATTTTAAAATGTTTAAAATTAATTAGACCTAATATCACATTTCTAATAGGATTAGAATTATTCTTACTTAGAATTAAAATTAGTTTTAATTGACTAAGTAGGAAAAACATTGCTATGATTATAAGGGAACTCCACCGGTAAAGTTCTAACTAAGGCTGAGGGTATTCAAGCTGACGGTTTACGGAACACCTCCTACCTGGGAACTTACCCGGAATACCGGAGTTGAATTAATCAGAGTTAAATGTCAGCATGCAATGTCACTAGGTTTGTTAAAAGTGTTTAATCCACCTAGATCATTAGAGTAAAGACCTTACATTACTGTGGTTATAAGGGAACTCTCTCGGTGAAGTTCTGTCTAAGGCTGGGGGGACTTAAGATGACGGTTTACGGAACACCTCCTACCTGGGAACTGACCCAAACCTTGAGTTGAATTAACCATAGGAATGTTGACTTGCAAAGTTGGGTTTATTAAAAGCTGTTTAATTCACCTAAAACATTGCGGTTGAATCCTTTCCATAATTGTTATAATAGGATCAGACTTAGATAGATTGACTTAGTCGAATTTTATCTAAGTTAAACAACCCTAAATTAACCTTAGGACATTTTTAGTGGGAGGAAAATTACAAAACGAGATTTAAATCAAGTTTTGCCCCTACGTCCCTATATTCACAACATGAGGTTCATGCTCGGCTTCGAGTCACCTTAGGAGCGGCCTCCCTTTGGAAAGTGTTTGCATGAATCAATAACAAGGTGAATGGGAAAAATGTCTAGAGTAAGTGGGAGCGGGACGCGTGTCAACGTATCCCTCGGTCTCCGCCCCTAGTTCGCACCGTGAGAGTCCTATGATCCGCCTGCAGGTTGTCCTGGCGCAACCATCCCTTCGGAGGGCCTGATCATAGGATTCGGAACACCGTGAACTCCTGAATAGGATAGTGTCACTTAGGCTAATGACCAACAGTTGTCTTTTCCTTCGGTAGCCTGTTGGTGCGTGCCTCTGAGATCTGAAAGTGGGAGGGTTACACTTACAGGGATGAGTTAAATGTGTTAACTAACCCTTGACCGAACAACGATAACTAAACGCTAACGGAATATGATTTATTCTGGTGTTAGAGTTTGGTTGAGATTGTCTCAATTCAGAGGAGGAGTAGCTGACCACCCTTCGGTGGCTGTTGTTTTAAACGTTTGAAGTATCGTTGCAAAAACTAAATCAATAGTTTTATAGGGTTTCTTTGATTGCTTATTTGTTTTTGCAGAATTTGATTGGATTATTTGTAATGGGTTAGTGCAATTAATAATACAAGTAATTTGTTACTTCAGCAATTATATAATAATTTTATGTGTATTGTCTTACGTCATTTTATAAATAATGGTAATACAACAAGTTTAAACGACAAATTGTGGTAAATAAGTCTATGATTATTCTTAATTGAGGAATGTCCTCATGCCCCATATGTTTAATTCATTAAGAATTGTTCTTGGTGAATATGACATAGAACCCTGCTTAGCAAAAAGAGAACTTGTTCAAGACCGTAATTTTCATTTACCTGTCTTGAAAACGTGATTAGTGAAAAATAGTGATTCTCCCTGAATACTTGATTTAGGGGCCACAAATCACGTGTGTTCTTCTTTTAAAGGAATAAGTTCCTGGCAAGAGCTTGCTGCTTGTGTAATAACTCTCAAAGTTAGAATTAGAGAGGTTATTTTGGCTATATCAGTGGGGAACATTAAGTTATTTTTCTCAGTGGGAGAAAATACATATTATTAGATAATGTGTATGTAATTCCTAAGATCAACAGAAATTTGATTTCTGTGTCTTATTTGCTGGAACAATGTTACTCTTTACCTTTCTCCGCTAACGCAATTTTGTTTTAAGAAATGAAGTTGACATTTGTTTAGCTTTACTGGACAGTAACCTAAATGTTTTAAGACTAATCAAGAGTAAAACAGTCATGAACACTGGGTTGTTTAAGACTGCTACTACTCAATGTGAAAAGAGGCAAAAGATTTCTCCTAAAGGAAAATACCTTTCTTTGGTTTTAAGGTAGACCATATTAATCTCAATTTGATTGGGAGATTGATCAAGAGTGAACTTCTAAGCGAGTTAGAAGATGACTCTCTACTACCATGTAAGTCATGTCTTATGGGCAATATGACTGATAGGTCTTTTACTGGAAAAGATCTAAGAACCAAAGAGCCCTTGGAGGTTGTACATTTGGATCCTTGTGGTTCAATATGTTAAAACAGTGGGAGGGCATGAATAATTCATCTCTTTTGGATGATTATTCAAAGGTATAAGTATCTTTACCTAATGCAACTTAAGTCTGAAGCTCTTGAGATATTCGAAGGGGCTTAGGACTGAAGTTGAAAACTAATTAGGTGAGATAATAAAAGCATTTCGATCTGATCGAGTTGTAAAGTAGAAGGGACTTGAGATTCCAAGACTGAACGTGGAATTACATCCCAATTCACAAACCCCTGAAACACCTTAGGAGAACGGTGTATCAGATAGAAGAAATAGAGCCCTATTGGATATGGTTCGATTCATTTTGAGCTATGATCATTTGCCTGACTCGTTTTGGGGTCATGCAGTGTTGACTGCAGTGTGTATTTTGAACAACGTTCCATAAAAAATGTTTTTGAAACATCTTTTGATTTGTGGATAAGGCGTAAAAGTGGTTTACGTTATTTTTGGGGACACTGTTCAAAAGTATACCTATTCGTAGGCTACCCCATGGAAACGAGAGATGTGGATACTTCTTCAATCCACAAGAGAATAAAGAATTTGTACCGAAAAATGCTACATTCTAAGAAGAAGACCACATGAGAAATAATAAGCCACAAAGTATGTTCGTTTTAAGTAAATTGACTATGAAGCTACAGAAATATCAACAAAAGTTGTTGATAAGTCAACAAGGGTTGTTGATGTTCGACCTTTAACAAGAGTTGTTGATAGGGTCAATACAACTAGTTAGTTACATCTATCTCAAGAGTTGAGAGTGCCTCGATGTAGTGGGAGGGTTGTTTTACAACCTGACTGTTACATGGGCTTAATTGAAGCCCAAATCGTCATACCTAATGATGAAATGGAGGATCCATTGTCTTAAAGCAAGACAATGAATGATGTTAACTAGGACAAGGGGATTAAAGCCATGCACCTAGAAATGGAATCTATGCGTTTCAATTCTATCTGGGATCTTGTAGATCAACCTTCCGGGGTAAAACCTATAGGTTGCAAATGGATCTACAAGAGGAAACAAGACATTCATGTTCTAAAAGATGTAAATAAACTAACAATAGAATAAAATTCAAAATAAAATGAATCCTTGAATATTCAATTATAGAAAATAAAATAAAATAAAACTAACATATATTTATTATGGTTGATTTTGTATGTGTGCGCTTGCACAAACCCTTAGTTTGTAAGTGTGTTAAAAAGAAGAATAAATCAATTGAATGTCCCCCACAAAAAACATAACCATTTTTCAATAGAGAATTTAAACTAAAATGATTTGTAAACTATTTTTTTTGCATAGTAATCGGCTTATTTCCCCTGCATCTACACAACGATAGACTGTAATACAAAAACTGGTAGTCCTATAAATAGTACATTTGGACACATATTTGAAGGTGGCTTGTCCGACCCTTCAATAAAAAAAATGGCCATTTTAGCCCTCAAATCGGATTACACAGTGTTTTTTTCAACATTTAATATTTTTGAAGTTTGAAACCAACACCTTAGGCCCGTTTGATAACTATTTCGTTTTTGGTTTTTTGTTTTTGAAAATTAAGCCTACAAACACCACTTTTACTCACAAGTTTCTTTGCTTTGTTATCTACATCTTTCCCTTGTTTTAAAAAACGAAGTCAAAATTTGAAAACTAAAAAAAATAGTTTTCAAAAACTTGTTTTTGTTTTTAGAATTTGGCTAGGAATTCAATGTGTTATTAAGAAAGATGAAAACCATTGTAAGGAAATTGGGAAGAAACAAGCATAATTTTCCAAAACCAAAAACCAAAAACCAAATGATTATCAAACGGGACCTTAAAGTTTTGTGATTATTCAATTTTTCTGATCTTCATTCACTTATATGAATGAACAATGCAATGTAACGCCCCCCGAAAAAAAAAATCAACCTAACTAGGAGACATTACTTAACTTTTCCCTAATGTCAACCTCATGCTCCAAAAATTTCGACAGCATAACGACGTAACTATAACTATCCCGAAATTTAGTTATTACCTGAAAACAAGATTTACACGCTTCTATAATTCTAAATAACCAACTAACAACTCCATTACACATCAGACACAACATAACATCCGCAAACTCTCAATTATACAAACTTTAACAGCTACCAAGTAAAAGTAGAAATCCTAAGAACAAATTCACAACTTTCAACCAACACTAACTTCAGTTATCACCAATCTCTGCTCATGTACATCCCAAAGGAAAACAACAACTAGAACACAATTCAACTCAAGTTTAAGCCTAAGAGCGATTGATATTGAATGGAATAAATACAATACCATAAGAAGGTAAATCCCAACTACAAAGTATTAATTTATCTAGTGTTATATTCTTTCTCAGGCTTCCTCCTCAGCATCACCAGGCTCGTAGTGCTCCTCATCACCTGCAAAATCCAGTGGTGGATCAGTACAAAACAGCGGTACTGAGTAAGTGGCTCACACCTGAAGAGCCATCGAACAACGTACAACATACAAGGCAAACATCATGCTTTTCAATCACAATAATATGCCTTATATACAAGGTGAGC
Organism: Luffa aegyptiaca; assembly: GCA_017139565.1. Classification (NCBI taxonomy): domain Eukaryota; kingdom Viridiplantae; phylum Streptophyta; class Magnoliopsida; order Cucurbitales; family Cucurbitaceae; genus Luffa; species Luffa aegyptiaca. Next base: position 31,620,413 of record CM029407.1, on the reverse strand, counting down.
AATCAACACATAGAGCATACTCAACTAATACAATCGTGCAACAACCATGCACCTAACACATGAATTCCGCACCATGCAATGCACACTCAAAACACATGAATTCCGCACCATGCCATGCATACTCAAAACACATGAATTCCGCATCATGCCCTGCAACTTAGTTTTCTCTGAAGCTCCACGAGCTCACTCAATGCTCATAGCTCTCATAAAGCTCTCTGAGACTGACTCCTTCGAGTCACGCCGACCCCTGACCATATTACCCAGGGCCTCGACGTTTCTCTACGGCGCTCAGCGTTCGACCCTTGACCATATTACCCAAGGCCTCGAACTGTGCATCGCCCCTTGGCCATATTACCCAAGGCACCCGATGACTTTAACAACATATGGACTCATCACATCGCCCCTTGGCCATATTACCCAAGACACCCGATGCTCCTCTTAATCCATTGGTGACATACCACCCCTCGACCCTTTTTACCCGAGGCGCCTGGTATTTACCCAACTTTCCTTTACAACACACACGATTCTCTGATCTCACAATCTCACTAGAACGCATGAATCCTACTCATCATGCTTCTAGACCATTTTTATGCCAATGTCATGCTCACAGCTCAAAATGCACATTCCACACATACTTTCTAAACCATTTGATAAGTCACAAACCACATAAAGTGAGCAGCACATTCTCTACATTATACTCATGCTTTACAGTCAATCACAACAAACCAAAACAGCATCTCAGCATAATTCAACATGACAGCTCAACACATCTGTTCAATATGTTCAATACTTTGTCAATAACAAACAACAAGCATATATATACACCAAATACACTAAATGAACAACAACGCACATAACATGCTAGCACACCAACAAACAGACCCAACAGATAGAATTCCACTTACCTAAAGTCCTAGCGCACTCCTAACCACTCAAGGAACGGTCCCACAAGTTGGTTCCAATCTTATTAGGCACCTAGGAGTTGAATGGAACTGAAAATTACCAAAAACCACCCTTAACCTTATTCGAACTCTCTGATATCGCCTTGAATCTAAAACAAATGATACCCAAAGGTTAAGGACTATTCTACGACATAAAATCGAGCACGAAACTACCTATAGCTTGCTGACACTTACTGGAAGCTCATCGAACAGCTTCAAATCCTTTCTGTTTCGTGGTTGTAAGAACCTAAAATCGCATAAATAAGGTCGTTAGCGATTGAGTAACTCTAGAATTAAATGGGTCGTGAATGGGTGGATGAAAACTTACCCAAAATAGGAACAACCAAGGCTGTTAGTGTTGGGTTTTCTGCCCTAAAACTCGTAGATAGTGAATGGTGACAAATTGTTTACTTGTATCAATACGTTGTTATTGAGATTTTTACAATAAAGAGTTATTGTTTCTGAAATTGAACAATTTGACCCAAAATCCAATAAACTAAGATCCTAGGTTGTTTAGATGAGACTTGGACTAGTATGTGGGGACATACGGGGATCAGTGTTCAAGTAACAACCTAAATGGTCTATAGTATAGGGATAAGGCTGGGTACCTTATCCTGGTGACACTATGTGATACGACCCACCTTGTATCCGATACAGATGCAATGATCCAAAGCATCCATGTAGGAGACATGTGGGTGGGGGTATCCTATGCAATGAGTTTGCATATGACCGGACAGCGAAATAGTAACCACTAGATGTAACGCTGTTGACTAGTTTAGGTTTTTATTTCAATACGATGTCCTAGGTAACTCAATCTCAATCCTGAGTCTGTTATAAACTCCTTTTCAGGAGGGATTGTCCTTAGATTTGTATGGGTGAGAGTGGCCTACTCGCCGACTCAATATTCCTACCATTTCAGGGGCAAGACCGAATGGGGGTTGGGAACATAACAGTACAAACCATCTAAGAAACAGTAGTAAGCCTGACTAGCTAACCTATCCAACATCTGGTCAATAAATGATAGAGGGAAATGGTCCTTACGGGTGGCTATGTTAAGCCTCCTGTAATCCATGCAAACCCTCCAACCAGTTACTGTCCTGGTGGGTATCAACTCATTGTCTTTATTAGTCACTACCATAACACCTCCTTTCTTAGGAACACATTGGATAGGGCTTACCCAATTGCTATCTGTAATTGGATAAATAATCCCAGCATCGAACCATTTAATCACCTCCTTCTTAACAACTTCTTTCATTGTAGGGTTAAGCATTCTCTGTTGCTCAATACTCTTAAAGGATCCCTCCTCTAGAGTTATTTTATGCATACAGAAAGATTGACTAATTCCCTGAATGTAAGCAAATGTCCAACCTATTGCTTTGCGATATTGGTGCAACAACTTAACTAAGGTCTCTTCATCCTCTGACACTAAATCTGATGCAACAATAATGGGCAACGTCTCACCCTCCCCAAGAAACGCATACTTTAGATGATTTGGTAAAGGCTTTAAATCTAAAGTAGGTGCCTCAATCGGGGATGGCTTAATAGGAGGAGCCTTCCTTTCATCCAAATCTAAAGACTCAAAAACTTCCTCACATCTAGACACTTCTTTTTCATTTTCTCTCTAATGTACAAACTACAATCTTCACTATTAATCTCTCCATAATCCTCCAAATGTTGATTTGTCAAATCCTCAATTGTTGTCTCAACAATTGTGTTCTCCAGAATCTGAATGAGAGAACAATCTTCCATTTCATCTGGATACTTCATGGCTTTAAAAACATTAAATTTCACTTCCTCATTATGAACCCTCATAGTTAATTCCCCTTTCTGAACATCTATTAATGCCCTACCAGTAGTCAAAAATGGACGACCAAGAATAATTGGGACATCTTTATTTGCCTCATAATCTAAGAAAATAAAATCAGCAGGAAATATAAATTTATCTACTTTAAATAGGGCATCCTCAATTTTACCCTTAGGATATGTAATAGACCGATCAGCTAGTTGAAGTCTGACTGTGGTAGGCCTAACTTCACCAATACTTAGTTTTCGATAGACTGAAAGAGGCATAAGGTTAATGCTCGCATCTAAATCACAAAGTGCTCTACCCAACTTTTTTCCACCTATATAGACAGGAATAGTAAATGACCCTGGATCTTTAGCCTTGGTTGGTAGCCCATTCTTACGAATAGCAATACATTCCTCAATAAGAGATACAGTTTCAAATTCTCCTAACCTATTCTTTTTAGTCAAGATATCCTTAAGAAATTTTGCATAATTTGGCATTTGCTCTATAGCTTCTACTAAAGGAATATTTATATGCAACTGCTTAAGAATTTCTAAGAACTTCTTAAGTTGATCATCCTTGTTCTTAGGCTTCTGCCTTTGTGGAAAAGGTAGAGGTGGTACATAAGTTGGGGGCGGTACATAAGGTGGTTCTACATCTGGAACAGAACCAGATGCTCCAGCATTATTATTGATGCCTCCATCATTTTTACCAGACTCCAATTCTTTCTCAGCAACAACATTTTAATCACTATTCTTTTCTACATCCAGGGTTTTACTAGGCTCTCATTTCTCTTGTAGTGGCTTACCACTTCTTAGAGTCACTGCCTGCACTTGCTCCTTACCTTCCCTTATAGGGTGCTCAATATCTGCAGGAAGTTTCCCTTGAGGTCGTGCCTTCAGCTCATTAGCTAGCTGACCCATTTGCAATTCCAGGGCTCTCAATGAAGCTTGATTACTTTGAATTGCGGCATTAGTACGAGCCATATATTATTTCATTAATGACTCCAGAGAACTCTCTGAATTTATCTGGGACAATAACTGCTTATTTTGCTGGGGCATTCCCTATGATTTAGCAAATTCTGACTGGTTTACCACCTTTTGTTGTGCTTCGGGGACTTGCGAATTGCTTCCTTGCCATAAAGTTGGGGTGCTTACGCCAACCTGGATTATAAAAATTTGAATATGGGTTATTCCTTTGATTACCTACAAAAAACACAGAAGTTGGATTACTAGGGCAAAACTCATAATTATGCTATTCACCACAATAGACATATGATTATTCTGTAACTTGGTTCACAACTGCAGCATGCTCCACCACTGGCGGCTGCTGAACATGACCAACCACTGTTACATTTTTAAGAGCATTAGCTAACATTGCAATATCAGCCCTAATGGTAGACACACCATCAACTTCTAACACACTCTTAACTTTCTTACTAGAGCCTCTAACATCTGACCACTGACAACTATTGGTTGATATTCTTTCTAAAATCTCATGAGCTTCATTAAAGGTTTTTGCCAAAAGGGCCCTTCCCGCAGAAGCATCGACCATACTTTGGGTTGCTACGTTTAACCCATTGTAGAATGTTTCCATTTGGATACAATGAGGTAAACCATGGTGGGGACACTTTCGCAAAAGCTCCATAAACCTCTCCCAAGCCTCACTAAAAGTTTCATCTTCGAGTTGCCTAAATCCCACTATCTCACTACTCAACTTTGAAGGATTTGGAATTCCCTAATTCCGATAAAGCGGAAGCGTAATTGGGACCCATTCGTAATTAATTTTTTTCTACCAAAATACCAATACATTGGCAAAAATTTTGAAAGTATTCTAAATCAATTATTAAGGCTAAGCATACAACCTTAGAACTATTCTAAAGGGGAGAAGCAAACATACCGTCGTTGTTGTCTCTGAAATATCAAGAACGCCTTTCTTGATTTGGACCAAGCGTCAACAATTGGGACACCACCAATTGATTTTCCCCGCTATAACTCTGAGATTAAGAACGTAGTTGTGGGACTACCTAATCTTGAATGGGAAAAACTCTAGGGAGAAAATTCTCCCTAGAGTTCTTGGGTTGAGAGAATATGAGAGGGAGGCAAGAATGACCTTATGGTGGCCATATGTTCTAGTACCTAAACCCTAGGTTTAGTTTTCTATTTATAGGAGAAATGCTATGAATAAAATATTCATTTAAAATCAATTATTTCCATAACTGATTTAATCTTTTCAATAATTAATCAATTCCAAAACCAATCAATTCCATAATTGATTAATCTTTTCCATAAATGATTGATCACTTCTATAAGTGAGATTAATCATTTCCATAATTGATTAATTTCTAATTAATTAATTCTTTAATTAATTAATCATCAATTAAATATCATATATTTAATTTTAGACATTCTGTTAGTTAATTAAGGAATTACTCAATTAAATATCATATATTTAATTTCAGGCCTTCAATTAATTAATTTTAGGGAAAAAATCAATTTTGACCCCTGAACTTAGCAGCTTGTATCAATTTTAACCCTAAACTTTCAATTTCATCAAATTGAACCCTAAACTTAACAAAATGTATCAATTTGAACCTCAAACTTGCATAAACGTTGCAATGTAGACCTTTTGTCAACTTTTCAGTTGAATTGCTGTAATTGACAATTTCCTTTTTTTCTTAATTCACATTATTGCACCTGAGTTAGTGTTTTGTAAGATTTTTTTTTTGGAAAAACCAAAAGAAATCAAATATCTCAGACTATTCTTCTCATTATTATCTAAAGAAGAATCACAAAGTTATTAGCAACAAGAAAAATCCAGCAAAAATGAGAAATAAAAAACTCGAAATTTCTTTATTTTCATTTCCTACATTTGTACATTCTTCTAATTAGCAAGAAAAAAAACGTATAAAGAAGAAAAAAAATCCCACAAAGTTCTTAGCAACAACAAAAAATCAGCAAATATTTGAAGATAAAAAACCTCAAAAGTTTCTTTGCTTTCGTAATCTTAAATAACAGCAAAAAGTCCCTCACAATTAAAGTTCTCAACAACAAGAAAAAGTCATCTAAAATAAAGTTTCTCCAATATTTTATTTATAAGAAACCAATTCAGGTGCAATGTGAATTAAGAAAAAAAGAAGAAGAAATAATCAATTATGTACGGTGGTTCAAACAGAAAAAGTTAACCAAAGGTATACGTTGTAATACTTTTTTTTTTTTTTGAAAAAGGTACACATTGTAATACTTACGCAAGTTTGAGGTTAAAATTGATAGGACTTGATAAGTTTGAGGTTCAATTTGATGAAATTAAAAATTCAGGGTTAAAATTGATACAACTTGTTAAGTTTAGGGTTCAATTTGATGAAATTGAAAGTTCAAGGTTAAAATTGATACAACCCCCAAAGTTTAGGGTTAAAAATGATTTTTTCCCTTAATTTTATAATATGAATCAAATTTATATTAAATTTGAACTCCTTCAAATTCTTTTATATCCTATAAATTTAATACGAATCAAATTCATATTAATATTTGAACTTCTTCAAATATTTATTTCTCTCATAATAATAAAATTTAGGGAAAAATACACTTTTGCTCCTTGAGGTTTGGGTTAAGTAACACTTTAGTCCCTGAGTTTTCAAACTCAACAAAAATACCCCTGAGGTTTGAGATAAGGAGCAATTTGGTCCCTGTCGTGCATTTTGCCGTTAAACCCTAACAGTTTGCTGACGTGGCATCATTATTTTAATAAAAAAAAATAATTTTAAAATTTTTTTAAATAAAAATATATTAAAATATTAGAATATTATTATTTTTTTAATTTTTTTTAATTCTTTCTTTCTTTCTTCTCCATCTTCTCCATCTTCTTTTTCCTTCCCCATCCTTCTTCCTTCCCCATCTCCTTCTTCTTTAACTCTGGTGGCCAGCCGCCGCCGGCTTTCGGCGAATGGCAACGACGGCTGTCAGATTTTTTTTCTTCTTTATTCGTCGCATGCCGCCGCCATTTCCCTTTTTTTTCCCCCTTTTTTCTTCTTTTTTCCCCTCCTCTTTTTCTTCTTCTTCCTTCCCTCTTCCTCTCCAGTAGCCAAGAGACGATCTCGACACCTGCTAACCAAGTAGGTAATGTCGAGCACCAACCATAGCAACCACTCTGACGGGATTGTTCCAGATCTAGAACGAAAGGGAAAACCCCCTTCGTTCCAGTCGCGATTCAAAGGGGGAAAACCCCTTTCGTTCATCTTTTTTTTGTTGGTTCAGCTGGGAGATAGAGAGGGAACAGAGAATCACAGTGCATCAGCGTTCACAATTTCAGTGGCGGCAGGTCGTGGGTGTCGGGCGACCGGTGGTTAACTCGTGGGTAAGTTGATTTTCTTTTCTGGTATGTTCTCTACTGATCTCTCTCTCTTTCGTTCTCTCCCTCACTCCCGATCTCTCTCTCTTTCGTTCTCTCCCTCACTTCCGACCTCTCTCTCTCTGTTTCTGGTATGTTCTCCGACAGCAGCGTCCTTTTCCGACAAGCAGCGATGCGGACAACGCTGGTTCAGGCGTGGGTTTTTGGTTTAGTTAGAGTGAGAGGGGTTTATCAAAGGAGAAAAAGAAAAAAAAAATGAAGAAGCCTCTTTTCTGTTTTAAAAAAAATGATGAGAAAAAGAAAAGAATAAAGGGAGGAAAGGAAAAAAAAACCATCGGCGACCGGCGGCGAGCGGTGGCCGCCGGCCACCAGAGATATGAAGAAGAAGAAGAAGTAAAAAGGATGAAGAAGAAGAAGAAGGTAAGAGAGAGCGGAGAAATAATTTAAAAAATAAAAAAATAATTTATTATTATTATTTTAATATTTATTTATTTAAAAAATTTTAAAAATAATTTTTTAATTAATGTATCACTATACATTATATTAATTTGTATCTCATACAATTAACTTAATTCCCAATATGAATTTGAACTATTCAAATTCTCTCAAGATATAATTGTTCCTAATTACTCTTTACGAGCTAGCAGGGGGACCTAATGGACCTACAGATCAGAAGCTCCAATGATATGAGGTTAAGGGGGTGTTTGGGGGCACTGAATAGGTTATAATAACCCCCCTTATTATAACCTATTCAATGTTTGGGGCACCAACAAAAATAAATGGTGAGGTGGGTTATTTTTACCCCCGATTATTTTATCCATTCTTTACAGTAACCATCATTCAACCCACTCGATATCCATTTTCTACAGTAACTCTCTCCTCTCTTCTTCCATGCCACTCCTTGACTTTTTCGACGACCGCCGACCGGTGAAGTTTCCGACGACTTTTCCGACGACCGCCGACGACGTTTCCGGCGATCGCCGATGACTTTTCCGGCCATCGATTTTTTTTTTCATATTTCTTCTCATTTTCATTTTGAAAAATATAAAAAATAAAAATAAAGAAAAAAAAACATCAAAGGTTGCCGAAAAAGTCGTTGACAACATTGAAGGTTAATCAACTTAAAAAAAAAAACATTCAAACGAAATTATATTTACCACACTCAAGTTTATTTCAAATGATTTTATTGATAAAAAAAACTAATATGATTTTTGAACTAAACATTTACAATTTTTATTTTGGCAATACTAAAAGTTAACTAATATGATTTTTCTATACCAAATCCTAAACTTTTTTGCTTTGTAAAAAAAAAAAGCATAACCCTAAATCAAAGTGAATCGTATATCATAAAAAAAAAAACTAGAAAAAGAAAACAGTCAGTTTGAACCTTTGATTCAGAACCCCATGTTAAAACAGATCAACACTCCAAACACAGATTATTTTATCCCAGACTAAAATAATCTGCACCCCAAACACAGATTATTTTATCCCAGACTATAATAATCTGCACCCTAAACACAGATTATTATAACCCCCAGACTATTATAATCCCCAGATTATTATAACCACCAGATATTATAACCAATTCAGCGCCCCAAACAGCCCCTAAATGATTAAACTCATTAATCAAGTTAACCAATATTCATTAACTATGGGTCATTCCCCTAAAGAACCACAACTGAACTCTTCTCACTGTAGAACATTTCTGTGTCCATGGATATAGACCTATATAACGGTAAGTCAATCCTTCACGAGTGTCCGTAATCACAGCTGGGTCAAATTACCGTTTTACCCCTATGTTACATCTGTCTCCTTAAGTACCAGTGCTCCTCTAATGAACAACCTGTTTATGGTCCAACCAATAAACAGAAAGTCCCTCTCGGGCCAGTGAGAGGGCGGGATCCCTTTGTTCAAGTCCCGGAGTCACCACTTAAGGGAACACTCATCTACTTCTAGTAGAAGTGAGAAGGAGTGAATTCCTTCTTGTGTTGTCATGTCCCCAGCCTCCCACTCGGTCTTGTCCCCAAAAAGGAAGGCATATTGAGCCGGCGTATTGGCCACTCTCACCCATGCTAATCAAAGAACAATCCCTCATGAGGAGTTCATGACACACTCAGGATTAAGACTGAGTTACCTACGTCATCCTATTGAAAGAGTAACCTAACTAGTTAACGGTGTTATATCTAGTGGTATACCATTTCATGATCCCGGGTTATGCAAACTCATTACATAGTATACCCCTGCTCGCATATCTACTACATGGACGCTTTGGATCAATACGTCTGTATCAAATACAAAGCGGGTCGTATCACATAGTGTTACCAGGATAAGGTACCCAACCTTATCCTTTTACTATTGACCTTTTAGGTTGTTACTTGAATATCGATCCCCGTATGTCCCCACATAATAGTTCAAGGTAGATACAAAAAACCTTGGATCTTAGTTTATTGGATTTGGGTCAAATTTTGCTATATTTAACAATAACACTTTATTGTAGAAACTCAATAACACTTTATTGAAATAAGTATACAATTTGTTTACATTCACTATCTACGAGTTTTAGGGCATAAAACCCAACAAACTCCCACTTGAACTAAAACTCTAGTTTAGTGGGATGTACAACAATCTATACAGCAGTGGGTGTATAAATACATGTGTAAAACATATACAATGTACAAATACAATAAACTAGGGCATCACTATACCCATTACATAATGGTATCACTATACCCATTACATTTCTCCCACTTGCCTTAGATTACACCTTTGTACATATCTTGTAGATCTAGACCTTGTAGATGACCCCCAAACACTTTAGCCGAGAGAGTCTTTGTAAATGAATCAGCAATATTTCATTCAATTTAATGTGTCTGCTTGTCTTGGGTTGCGATGTTCTTTTGAATTTGCCACAACACCACTATATCACTATAAAGTGTGATGGGCAAGTTCACATTTGGAACACATTCCAAATCTTATATTGCAAGATCGAATTGCTTAGGTCAATCCATGAATGGATCACTTGAGCTTGCAAACCCTTTTGCTTTTGATCTTGATAAATGAACCATTCTGGTTGAGACATGTAAATACTCTTAACGTCTCGTTTTCTCTTGTAAATTCATTTGCAACCAATAGGGTTTACCCCATAAGGTTGATCTACAAGATCCCAGATAGAATTGAAACACATAGATTTCATTTCCAGGTGCATGGCTTTAATCCATTGGACCTAGTTAACATCATTCATTGCCTTGCTTTAAGACAATGGATCCTCAATGCCATCATCAGGTATGATGGTTTGGGCTTCAGTTAAGCCCATGTAACGATCAGGTTGTAGAACAACCCTCCCACTACATCGAGACACTCTCAACTCTTGAGATAGATGTAACTAACCAGTTCTATTGGTCCTATCAACAACTCTTGTTAAAGGTTCAACATCATCAACAATCCTTGTTGACTTATCAACAACTTTTGTTGATATTTTTGTAGCTTCATCAGTTAATTTACTTAAAACGATCTTACTTTGTGGCTTATTATTTCTCATGTGGTCTTCTTCTGAGAATGTAGCATTTGTCGGTACAAATTCTTTATTCTCTTGTGGATTGAAGAAGTATCCACATCACTCGTTTCCATGGGGCAGCCTACGAATAAGTATACTTTTGAACAATGTTCCAGTTTCTTTTGGGTTAGCCACAAGCACGTGTGTTGGACTCCCAAAAATAACGTAAACTACTTTTACGCCTTATCCACAATTCAGAAGATATTTTAGAAATACTTTTGACGGAACGTTGTTCAAAATATGTAATGCAGTCAACACTGCATGACCCCAAAACGAGTCAGGCAAATGAGCATAGCTCATAATGAATCGAACCATATCCAATAGGGTTCTATTTCTTCTATTTGATACACAGTTCTTTTTAGGTGTACCAAGGGTTGAGAGTTGGGATGTAATTCCATGTTCTATTAAATATGTACGGATAATAACCCTAGGCAGCGGAAGACGTCAGAGACCTTTTTTGAATTAAACGCCGATTGGGATACCAATACGACAACAAATTAATTCACAGCAGTAAAGACTAAATAAATCATGTTGTAAATAGTTATATAAGCATGCTGAATCAAAAGGAGATAAACCTAGATCTAATCTAGATTGGATCCTAATGATCCTAGATTAAGAAATACCTACCGTAGATGAAGTTCTTGATCGTTTCGCCTAATTCCCTTCGCGTTCCAGGAAAAAACAGCAACCTTTGTGGCTTGATCTTGCTAGTTTATGAGGACACAACCACAAATCTTCACCGGTATTCTCACAAGGAACTATGCATTGTTGCTCGTGGGAGCAAGGGAATTTTCTTGGGATATAATCGCTCTGTATTCTCTAGAGAGAAAACGTACAAGAATACCGTAACTGAGAGGGAGAGCCTTTGCGTGTATCAGAGAGAGAGAGATAATCACCACTTCGGGAGTTATTGAACCACGAAAAATCTCCTTAAAAGCTCTCTCAACTACGCATTATTTTAGGTCAGTGGGTAAGACTATATCAGTTAAGATAACTGATAAAAAATTAAATTAAATTAATAATCAAATTATTAATTAATTTAATTGAATTTAAATTATCATTTAATTTAACCACTTTTATATAAAACAATTTTACATAAATCTAACCACATAACCTATAGTTTTAATGTAGTTTAATTAAATCAAATTTAATTAGACCAAATTAAAACAATAATTAATTAATTCTCTAATTAATTAATATTATAATTAAATATCACATATTTAATTATATTTCCTCTCAAATAAACTATAATATAAATGTACATCTTATGCACATTAATTATAAACTATAGTTTTAATATGAATCAAATTCATATTTTAATTATTCGAATATTCAATTATCCCATAAAAATTTACCTCAACGCCCTTAGTGAGCTACCGGTGGGACCTAATGGACTTACAGATCAGAAGCTCCAACGATATGAGACTAATTGCCTAAACTCATTTACCAAATTAATCAATATTCGTTAATTGTGGTTCACTCCACTAAAGAACCACAGCTGCACTCTTCTCATTGCAGATATATTTCTGTGTCCACGGATATTGACCATCAACAGCAAGTTAGCCCTTCACGTGTGTTCGTACCCCATCTAGGTCAAATTACCGTTTTACCCCTGGGCCACCTCTTCATCCTTAAGTACCAGTGTTCCTCTAATGAACAACCTGTTTGAGGTCCAACCAACAAACAGAAGTCCCTCTCGTGCCATAGAGAGAGCAGGGCCCATTGTTCAAGACCCGGAGACACCACTTAAGGGAACACACCTCTACTTACCCTAATGATGGGAAGGAGTGAATTCCATCTTGTAAGACTATGTTTCCAGCTCCCCACTCGGTCTTGTCCCCAAAATGGTAGGCTTATTGAGTCGGCGAACAGGCCACTCTCACCCGTACAAATCAAAGGACAGTCCCTCATGGATAGGAGTCCATAATCCACTCAGGATTAAGGCCAAGTTGCCTAGGTCATCATAGTGAAATAGAAACCGAGCTAACTAACGGTGTTACAGTTAGTGGTTAACTATTTCGCGGTCTGGTCTTTGTGCAAACTCATTGCACAGGATACCCTCACTCGCATGTCCACTACATGAACGCGTTGGATCAATACGTTTGTATCAATATACAAAGTGGGCCGTATCCATAGTGTCACCAGGATAAGGTACCCAGCCTTATCCCTATACTATAGACCCTTTAGGCTAAAACTTGAACATTGATCCCCGTATGTCCCTACATACTAGTTCAAGCCTCATTCTATTAGCCTTGGATGTTTAGTTTATTGGATTAGGGTTAATAAGACAAGATATAATACAAACATAGGAAAAATGAATAATATATCACTTTTATTAATGTTCGGTCAAGAGTACATTTACTATCGACGAGTTTTAGGGCATAAAACCCAACAAAAATAGTCTTGGAATCTCAAGTCCCACATACTCTACACCTCGATCAGATCGAAGTGTTCTTATCATCTCACCTAACAAGTTTCCAACTTCAGTCTCAAACCACTTTGAATTTCTCAAGAGATTTAGACTTAATTTGCAGTAGGTTGAGATACTCATACCTTGATTAATTATCTATAATATAGATGAACTATTCATGCCCTCCCACTGCTTTAACATATTGGACCACAAGGATCCAAATGTACGAGCTCCAAGGGCTCTTTAGCTCTATAGTTCTTTTTGAGCAAAAGAACCAATTAGTCATATTGCCCTTAAGGCATGACCTACGACGTAGTAAAGAGTCATATTCTAACTTGCTTAGAAGTCCACTTTAGACCCAACTCTCAATCATATTGAGATTAATATGGCCTATATTTAAGCGCCAAAGAAAGGTATTTTACTTTAGGAGAAATCCTTTGCCTTTTATTTCTTTGAGTAGTAGCAGCCTCAAACAACTCAGTGTTCATGACTGCTTTGCTCTTGATTAGTCTTAAAATATTTATGTTCTTTTTCAGTTCAGCTGACACAAAAGTTAACTCCCTTTCTTGAAATTAACTGCGTTAGCAGGGAAAGGTACAGAGCAACATTGTTCAACATATAAGATACTGAAATCAAATTTTTGTTAATCTTAGAAAATACATACACATTATCTAATAATATGTATTTTCTCCCACTGAGAAAAATAACTTAACATTCCTCATTGCTATAGTCAAAATAACTTCTCTAGTTTCAACTTTGAGAGTTATGCAACTAACATCAAGCTGTTGCCAAGAACTTATTCCTTTTAATAAGAAGAACAAACATGACTTGTGACCCTTAAATCAAGTATTCAGGCAGAATCACCATTCTCTACAAATCACGCTTCCTAAACTAGTAAATCAAAATTTACTATCTTTGGACTAGTCTTCTTTGGCTGAGCAAGGTCCAATGTCATATTCATTAGGAACACTTCTTAATGAATTAGACATTTGGGGTATGAGGACATTCCTCTATTAAGACTAATCTTACATAATTTATCACAAATTAATCGTTTAATTCTGTTGTATAACCGTCATTAATTAAATAGGCGTAAGACAATGAACATTTTTCATTATTGAATTACTGGAAAAACAAATTAGTTGACTATTTATCACACTAACCCATTACATCAATCAAATTCAGCAAAAACACACAAGCAATCAAAGAAACCCTAGAAAACTATTGATTTAGTTTTTGCAACGATACTTCAGAGGTTTAGAACAACAGCCACGGAATGGTGGTCAGCTATTCCTCCTCTGAACTGAGACAATCTCAACCAAACCCTAACACCAAAATAACTCATATTTCGTTTGTGTTTAGTTACTGTTGTTTGGTCAAGGATTCGTTAACACATTTAACTCATCCCCATAAGTGTAACCCTTCCACTTTCAGATCTCAGAGACACGCACCACCAAGCTACCGAAGGGAAAGACAACTGTTGGTGATTAGCCTAAGTGACCCTATCCTATTCAAGAGTTCACGGTGTTTTGAATCCTATGATCAGGCCCTTCGAAGGGATGGTTGCGCCAGGGCAACACGTAGGCGGACCATAGGACTCTCACGGTGCGAACTAAGGGTGGAGACCGAGGGATACGTTGACACGTGTCTCGCTCCCACTTACTATAGACATTTTTCCCATTCACCTTGTTATTGATCCATGCAAACACTTTCGGAAGGGAGGCCGCTCCTAAGGCGACACGAAGCCGAGCATGAACCTCACGGTGTAAACTGAGGGGAACGTGAGAGTAAAACTCGATCTTGTTATTTTTTTTTTTATATATATCCTCCCACTTTCAGAACTCAAAGGCACGCACCAACAGGCTACCAAAGGGGAAGACAACTGTTGGTGATTAACCTAAGAATCCTTATCCTCTTTTAGGAGTTCACGGTGTTCCGAATTCTATGGTCGGGCCCTCCAAAGGGATGGTTGCGCTAGGGAAACACGCAGGCGGACCATAGAACTCTCACGGTGTGAACTAAGGGCGGAGATCGAGGGATACGTCGACACGCATCTCACTCCCACTTAAATGTCATACCATATATTAGGGTTATTTAACTTGGATAAATTCAGCTAAGTCAATCTATCTAAGTCTAATCCTATTATAACATTTATGGTGAGGATTTAACTGCAACATTCTAGGTGAATTAAACTCTTTTAATAAACCCAGCAATATTGCAAGTTAACATGACTATGGTTAATTAGAATCAAGTTTCGGATTAGTTCCTAGGTAGGAGGTGTTCTGTAAATCGTCATCTTAAATACCTCCTGCCTTAGGCAGAACTTCACCGAGAGAGTTCCCTTATAACCATAGTAATGTAAAGTCTTTACTCTAAAGATCTAGGTGTATTAAACTCTTTTAATAAACCTAGTGACATTGCATGCTAACATTTAACTATGATTAATTCAACTCTGATATTCCGAGTCAGTTCCCAGGTAGGAGGTGTTCCGTAAACCGTCATCTTAAGTACCCCCAGCCTTAGACAGAACTTCACCGGTGGAGTTCCCTTATAATCATAGTAATGTTTTTCCTACTTAGTCAATTAAAACTATTTTTAATTCTAAGCAAGAAAAATTCTAATCCTATTAGAAATGTGATCTTAGATCTAATTAATTTTAAACAATTTAAAATTAATTCATTTACCCTACGATCCTATGTTTGCATGCAATTCTTTGTTATAGGTTAACGGTTTCTATTCATTAATTTTATAACATTTACAAATTTTAATGAATTAATCCCATAACATGCTACTATGGTGACATAAATTAACAATCAAATTCTAATTAATTTATAAACCATATTCTAGCATACATGACATACAAAAATATAACAATTATATTAATCTAAGGTAATGTCATGCTCAATGCAATTTAATTTCCTTTTAATTAACCTAACTCTTAAATTAATAACCCAAGAAAATTAAAATTAAGCATTACCATTTTCATACATTAACATAACATTTATATTAATAGCTCATGAAAAAATAAGCATATTAATTACTAATATAAATATAACTCTTATATTTTTAAACTAAAGTAATTTCATGCTCAATGCAAATTAATTTTCTTCAATTAATCTAACTCTTAAATTAATTACCCAAGAAAATTAAAATAAGAATTCACATTTTCATACATTAACCTAATACTTTATATTAATTGCTCATGAAAATAAATAAGCAAATAAATTACTTTCATAAATATAACTCTTTATATTCTTTACTAAAGTAATTTCATGCTCAATGCTTCTCAATTTTCATCAATTTAATCATAACAATTTATATTAAATACTCATGAAAATAAAATTCAGTCATATTTCATACGTTATAACATTTATAATAATAACTATGCATGAATATGCTTAACCTATGGTGGGATTTTAAGCTAAATTACATACTTTATGCAACAATCAATTAATTTAATACATACATCACATGCATAATTAGATTAAAACTACCAAAATTGACCGGCATATTTGGCATATCCTAAGAAATTGAAAGCAATTTAAATTACAATAATTTAAGTCCAAGACATATCTTGGTCTTCAAATCTTTTCCTTTTTGACATGTACAATTGATCTAATCAAAAGTATAAACCTAATGCCTACAAATATGCCTAAATAATCGATTTTGTAAATTAAACCACACATCACATATATGAAATTAAAATACCCACCATTGAACCAATGCTAATTTTAGAGAAACGAAATTAAATCTACAATCGTCTTTGATACCAATTGAAGGATTTGGAATTCCCTAATTTCGATAAAGCGAAAGCGTAATTGGGACCGATTCGTAATTAATTTTGTTTCTACCAAAATACCAATACATTGGCAAAAATTTAGAAACTATTCTAAATCAATTATTAAGGCTAAGCATACAACCTTAGAACTAATCTAAAGGGGAGAAGCAAACATACCGTCGTTGTTGTCTCTGAAACATCAAGAACGTCTTTCTTCATTTTGACCAAGCGTCAACAATTGGGACACCACCAATTGATCTTCCCCGCTATAACTCTGAGATTAAGAATGTAGTTGTGGGACTACCTAATCTTGAATGGGAAACACGCTAGGGAGAAAATTCTCCCTAGAGTTCTTGGGTTGAGAGAATATGAGAGGGAGGCAAGAATGACCTTATGGTGGCCATATGTTCTAGTACCTAAACCCTATAACTTATTTATAGGAGAAAGACCATGAATAAAATATTCATTTAAAATCAATTATTTCCATAACTTATTCAATATTTTCAATAATTAATCAATTCCAAAACCAATCAATTCCATAATTGATTAATCTTTTCCATAAATGATTGATCAGTTCCATAAGTGATTAAATCATTTCCATAAATGATTAATTACTTCCATAAGTGATTAATCATTTCCAAAATTGATTAATTTCTAATTAATTAATTATTTAATTAATTAATCACCAATTAAATATCATATATTTAATTTTAGACCTTCTATTAGTTAATTAAGGAATTATCCAATTAAATATCATGTATTTAATTTCAGGCCTTCAATTAATTATTTTTATAATATGAATCAAATTCATATTAAAATTTCAAATTCTCTTATATCCTATAAATTTAATATGAATCAAATACATATTAATATTTGAACTTCTTCAAATATTTATTTCTCTCATAATAATAAAGTTTAATTTCATATTAGACTTTACATTTTAATGTATCACTATACATTATATTAATTTGTATCTCATACACTTAACTTAATTCCCAATATGAATTTGAACTATTCAACTTCTCTCAAGATATAATTGTTCCTAATTACTCTTTACGAGCTAGCAGGGGGACCTAATGGACCTACAGATCAGAAGCTCCAATGATATGAGGTTAAATGATTAAACTCATTAATCAAGTTAACCAATATTCATTAACTGTGGGTCATTCCACTAAAGACCCGCAGCTGAACTTTTCTCATTGTAGAACATTTCTGTGTCCATGGTTATAGACCTATATACCGATAAGTCAATCCTTCACGAGTGTCCGTAATCACAGCTGGGTCAAATTACCGTTTTACCCCTGTGTTACATCTGTCTCCTTAAGTACCAGTGCTCTTCTAATGAACAACCTGTTTATGGTCCAACCAATAAATGGAAAGTCCCTCTCGGGCCAGTGAGAGGGCGGGATCCCTTTGTTCAAGTCCCGGAGTCACCACTAAAATGAACACTCATCTACTTCTCTTAGAAGTGGGAAGGAGTGAATTCCTTCTTGTGTTGTCATGTCCCCAGCCTCCCACTCGGTCTTGTCCCCAAAAAGGAAGGCATATTGAGTCGGCGTATTGGCCACTCTCACCCATGCTAATCAAAGGACAATCCCTCGTGAGAAGGAGTTCATCACACACTCAGGATTAAGACTGAGTTACCTACGTCATCCTATTGAAAGAGTAACCTAACTAGTTAACGGTGTTATATCTAATGGTTTACTATTTCATGGTCCGGTCTTATGCAAACTCATTGCATAGTATACCCCCGCTCGCATGTCTACTACATGGACGCTTTGGATCAATACGTCTATATCAAATACAAAGCGGGCCGTATCACATAGTGTTACCAGGATAAGGTACCCAACCTTATCCTTGTACTATAGACCTTTTAGATTGTTACTTGAACATCGAACCCCGTATGTCCCCACATACTAGTTCAGGTTACATACAAACAACCTTGGATCTTAGTTTATTGGATTTGGGTCAAATTGTGCAATATTTAACAATAACACTTGATTGTAGAAAATCAATAACACTTTATTGAAATAAGTATACAATTTGTTTACATTCACTATCTACGAGTTTTAGGGCATAAAACCCAACAAACTTGGCATTCCTAGTTGGTGGAAAATACTTACTAAAAAATTTTTCCGCTAACTCGTTCCAAGTTCTAATTGATCTTGGAGCAAAAAAATTTAACCACGCCTTTGCTCCATCTCTAAGAGAATACGGGAACAAAGTTAATCCTAGGGCAACTCTTGACACTCCCTGAATAACAAACGAATCACTAACTCCTAGAAAAGACTTAAGATGTACATGGGGGTCTTCAGATGATAAACCATGGAATTGACCCATGGTCTGCAACATCTGAAACATTACCGGTTTCATTTCAAAATTTGTTGTCTCAATTTGAGGACGCGCAATTCCTGGATTTAACTCATCAGACATCGGAAAAGCATACGCTCGAATGGCTCTGACCCTATCATTCGCTACCAGAATATGGTTCTCAGCCTGGTTATTTTACTGCCCATTTTGCTCCAGTAGTTGATTTTGCTGCAGCCCACGATTTTACTGGGGATCAACTTGATCTTCTGGAATTTCTTGGAGATGCGACACGTTATCCATTGGATTTAGATTTCTTCGCTGCTCTCTCCTTCTTCTTCTAAATGTCCTTTCAATTTCTAGATGAGGATCGAATCTCACCCCAGGAGGATCCCTCATGCACCAATCTCACACCTACAAAAACAAAAGAAACAATCAAAAAGTTCACGCACTAAACCACTAAAACACATACAAAAAGCAGATCAGATAAAAACTAATTCAAGTCCCCAACAACAGCGCCAAAAACTTGTTGCCTTCTAGAGTGTGTTAAAAATATGATAGAATTTATCTCTAGAATACTATGCAAGTGCACATCGTCTGCAGCAAGTGATAAGTAATTTATCGTATCCACGAGGTTTTGAATATCCTTCACTCTACCTATCTTGTGTAACTTTTTAGTGATTTCAAGGTTGTTAAATTGATTGGGTTTTGAAATAATGCTGAAGGAAAAGAAATCACAGAGCAGAATGTAAACGGATAAAGTAGACAGATTGGAAACAGGCGTTGGTTAAGATTTATGTAATTGTTAAAAAGATGCTCTAACAATTATATTGATCAGGCATTCTCTTGTAGTCATATCAATAGGATCCTCTCGGAACTCTGAATCTTTTGGAATGTGTTTCAACTCCAATGACGCTTTACCGATCAAGCACTAGGCAACTGGTTATCCCTAACTCAGTCACTGGCATCCACCAACACATAATGGTCTAGTGTGATTACGAGCCACACACCTCTTAAATAATCCCTGAAACTAAGAGATGGTATTCATACCGGCTGGCCAGGCGGGCACAAAATAAGAATAAACACAACAAGTAATCAAGATGCTCAAAATCAATATCAATTACTAGATTATGAAGTACGACAATTACATAGTCCTAACCAACACCTAAAGTAAATTTAGTTCATGGAATGAAAAGCAACACATGCTACAATTTGTTCACATGCATCCACAACTACAAACTTTACAAGAAAAGATAATTTCCCTTCAAGAAATTCGTAGTTGATGGCCTTCTTGAGTCTCCACTTGTTCCTCCTTTATTCGGCTCCAAGAATGGAAAGGATGAGACTTTCCTCTTCAAATCAATTGACTTGAGACGGCTATTTCCTTTTATAGAGTGTAGTCAACCCTATTTAGGTCAAATAATACACGTGGAACACTCTCCCAGGTTTCTAGATCCGAGATTGCTTCAGAAAATGCCACCTCATTAGTGAATCACGTGCAGCTCAAGTGGCTAGTTTTGCTCCTAGCTTTGTTTGATCATAGAATTTGCTCCTGCAAGTCGCTCAACATTAATTTTTCTGCAAAAGAACTTCCAAAGCATCAATTCTTCTAAATAGGATAAAACACACAATATTCATCTAATAACACACCTATTTGACACAAATGATACATAAATCATCATAGAATAAGGCCTAAATAACTCCCTTTTGGAGAGTTATCACTTAACTAGGTTAAAAGGGTTTAAAAGGTTAAACTTCGAACCGTTGGAGCCCATGATCTTTAGGTCCATTAGGCCCCCTTGCTAGCTTATGAATAAACTTTGGAACAATATGATGGAAGGAATTCGAATAAGTTCAAATTCGGTTTAGGGAAATGGTCGGTCATATTGGATATTACCAACACGTTGGGTTTTCGTTAAACCTAACTTTGAGAGAGTTAATATATTTAAATATGATTTATTATCGAGCACATGGATAGAGATTCATGGTTGAAAAATAACATTTCGAAAATGTTCGGGATTGGTAGACAAATATTAATTTAATATTAGATATTAAATTAATTATATATTTGATTATTTAATTAATAATTATTTTAAATTAATTTTGAATTAATTTAAAAAAATTGAAAATTAAAATTTGGATTTAAATTTTCAGTTTATTAATTATTGGATTAAATAAACTAAAATTCAATTTAATTTGAATTAAGAAAATTCAAATAAAAATTGAATTTTAGGAGGTGGAGTGCATGAGGTGTCACACCTTCCTGAACTACCTGCTAGTTTAGTCCGAGAGATGGCGTGAAGCCAACGGACATCGTCCGCCCCTAACGATACCTGTTGACCCTACTGAATCGTTGAACCTGATAAACATGCTAATCTTAGACATGGAATACTTTACATGCAACACAACACAGCGGAACCTTGAAAACATTTAGACATACATGGAGTGTAGCCCTAACTTAACTCGGTTTGGAAAATAAACCTCATAGAGATGTCACAACCAAAAACATATCCAACTAGGGTTTACACAACCACAACATCTAGAGCTTACACAAATCGTAAACTATCCAATTCTTACAAAGACATTTACAATAAAAACATACTCAATGTACAACTCCACCCACATAGTGGAATTTGATCTGGGAGCTTTTAGCAGACTTTGACAGTTTATCAGGCACCGGGAGCTCGATCTCTACCTGGAAAGTGGGAAAACATTTTGAAAGAGTGAGCTATGAAGCCCAGTGGTTAATCAAAGCGTTAAATTTAAACGTGTGATGATAACAACTTTCTCAAATACTCAGCAGGTATGTCATTAAAATCTAGCAAGGCATATCAAGTATATTAAACATTTTAACTAGCATGACTAATCTACATTGTGTAGGACACACCCAATACAAATAACGTTTGCTCTACGATGTAGTGGGGCCCCCCAACACTCCCATCGTCTTTGTCGTAGTGGGGCCCGCCCAGCACTCACGACAGCAACGTTGTCACGGAGTACACTCAACGTCAACAACGAAATATAACTTGTGTGCACACGGTACCATATAGCCTCGGGCTCAATATCTCAGTCATGTAGGCAATAGAAGTCTCAGAAAATCACACGAAAACACTAAAACATGCCTGCTTATCTTTATCTTTCATAAAATTCAAGATTACTCAGATTGCTCGTGAAAAACTGAAAATCTTGAAACAATACTCGCTAGTACATACTTTGCTTAAAATGATATCGTTTCAACTACTTTTTAAAAAGTCAATAATCACATGCTCACATATAAATTTCATTAGAAAATCTAAGCTCAAAACTTATGCTTGAAACCATTCATTGAAATAATGTATTATTCATAAGTTCAGATTCAAGCATGTAAAACATTTAAGCATAAATAACAGTTTAGAATTCATTTTCGAACTTTGTTTTGTCACTCACAGCCTTGGCTAGTTCCGTGGCCTGTAGACTCGACCTATTTCCTCTTGGCCTGTAGACTTGACCTATTTCCTCTTGGCCTGTCAAACAAACATAAACTGAGCATCAGAACTATAAATAGTCTTGTCTTTCTATGCTCATGAATTCTAAACTGTAGAAATAAAATCACATTCCACACTTTTTCCAGATTCAATACCCTAACTTCAAACACTCATAACTTTCTCAATACTTGACCAAAATTAATGTACTTTATATAAAACTCTTCTTTTTGGAACCCTCTACAACTTACTTGAAGGAATGAAAATGAGATTCCCAACTGATTTGTCCAGAAATTCCCCAAACACAGCTATTCAAAATTTGTTCTTCTCTGCTACCCTCTACTTTTCTCCTAAAATTAAGCCTACTTCCAGTCATTTTTGGCTCACGAGTTCTGCATGATAGTTATAGGAAATTGAATAAGATTTCCAACCATACCAAATGCTGCTTCTAATGCAATATGTACACTCCGAGACGTTCGAAAAACAAGAGAAAACCAGAGACCCTTCAGATTTGCATGAAAATTCTTTTCTCTGTTTTGGATCCTCTCCAAAAATCATTAACTTAACATCAGAATTAGCTCAAGATTTCTTCATGCAGTTTGCTAGAAAATGGATTAAATTTCAAGAAAGTCAGGCCTCATCTCTTAATTCTTCTTGTTTACCTCAAACCTTATTAAAAACCAGAGATAGGCTGATTGAACCAAGATTCTGCCATGGTTGCACTTGCATGTGCTTTCCCCTCTCTTCTTCAACCTAAAACCTCCAATAAGCTCCCTCTTCTTCTTCCTTCACTCTCTCTCTCAAAAGGTTCTAAAAGTTTGATGGGAAATGAAAAAGAAAGTGGGTTTGGAATGCTTAGGCGGTAGATACTTTTCCGTAAATCCACTAGCACCGACTGTCCTTTTCCTTTCATTTTCTTTTTTTTTTTTAATTTTCCTTTTCCTATTTTCTTCTCTTTTCCATTCATTTTATTTGTTTCCTTTCTTTTTTTTTTCTTTAAATAAACTCCAAAATTATCAAAGACAACCTCAACCAAAAGCTTTGCCATTTTTCTTCAACAATGAAACAACTTTAATTCAACTTCCACAATAGGTGACAAGAGCATTTAATCCAAGAAAGGTGTCGGGTTTACATGGTGACTAAACCCATGCACTCCCCTCATTAAGCCACCAAATTACCCACTTAATCTAGGGTTAAATGGTGTCAAATTTTGGTGCATTTCTTCAGCTTTGGTTCCTCTGTAAATAGAGGTAAGATTGCCGAAGAAAGAAGGCTGGAATTCATAATGTTATTGATAAGGGTAAAAAATATACCTATTTTACCCTTATATTTAGCTCGTTCTCTTGTCAAAATTGTATGTTTAAGATCAAAAACACCATTCCTGAGCTCAAAAAGTACTACAGTTGAGGAATTAGGAAGTTCCGAGTCATGTATGTCAAATTATGCATATTTGTGCTTTAAAGAACTCATTTTGGTAAGAATTTGACTTGGTTTTGGTGTTTTGTAGAAAACAGAGGAATCTGGAATTTCCCAGAATTGCGACCACATTTCTGGCAAGGCAAAAACCAATTACGAGCGCATTTCTGGGCAGATGAAGACCGTTTTGAGTTTGTCGCGGGTCTTTTTGAACGAGTGTTTTGTGCACTTGACTAGCTGTTTTGACTCTGAAACTGACTGGACCACCTACTAGCACCATTTTCGTGATTCCTCAACCACTTCGCATGCTATAAAAGGCCTCGATTCGAAGGGAAATTCAAGCAGAACTCACTGGGAAGAAAAGGGTGGTGACAGAACCCTAGTAGACGCCCATGAGTAGGGATGCCCGAGGTCCTTGGTAGAAGACTAAATTCTAACCCTTTGTTAGACATTAAACCCGAGTGTTTCTTTTAGCTACTACACTATATTTTCTAGCACTTGTTTCTTTTCATTATTTTGTATTATTTACTCATTATTTCAATGAAAAGTTGTTCATTTGCATTATATTCCATCATGCGTAGGTAAATTCCATTAAGGAGTTCGATATAGTGAATTCCCTTATGGTTTTAATGGCTTGAAAGTGCTTATTTGCCTAAGTTCTATTTATTGCATGTCACTCTTTATTGATTATCATTCTGAATCTTGTTGCGTTTATCTTGATCACTTTGACTTTGCATGCTATGTGAGTTTGATCCTGAAAGGGAGAAGGAATATCGGTTTTCATAAAGGTGATATAGGAGAAAGGGCTCGAGAGAGTGTGTATTCAGTGTTATAGGGGAAGGTCGCCTTATAACAACTATAGTGTTATAGGTTGCATGCATGAACTATCTATGTCGGAGTCGAGTCACAGAAATGTGCATCACGATACTCGCTTAGTGATAACTCTCCAAAATGGAGTTATTTAGGCCTTATTTCTATAGTGATTTGTGTGTCATTTGTGCCAAATAGGTGTATTATTAGATGAATGTTATATGTTGTACCCTATTTAGAAGAATGGATGCTTTGGAAGTTCTTTTGTAGAGAAAATAATGCTGAGCGACTTGAGGGAACAAATTCCATGATCCAGCAAAGCTAGGAGCAAAACTGGCCACGTGATTCATTAATGAGGTGATGTTTTTAGAAGCAATCTCGGATCTAGGAAGCTTGGAGAGCCCTCCACGTGTAATCTTTGACCTAATTAGGGTTGACTCCACTCTATAAAAGGAAGTAGCCGTCTCAACTCAATTCATTCCGAGTTGGAGGCTCATTTTCCATCTCTGGAAGCCGAATAAAGGAGGAACAGTTGGAGATTCAAGAAGACCATCAACTACGGATTTCTTCAAGGGAATTTCTCTTTTCTTGTAAAAGTTTGTAGTTATGGATGCACGTGAACAGATTGTAGTGTGTGTTGCTTTTCATTCCATGAACTAAATTTACTTAGGTGTTGGTTAGGACTATGTAATTGTCGTACTTCATAATCTAGCAATTGATATTGATTTTCAGCATCTTGATTACTTGTTGTGTTTATTCTTATTTTGTGCCTGCCTGGCCAGCCGGTATGAATATCATCTCTTAGTTTCAGGGATGATTTAAGAGGTGTGTGGCTCGTAATCACACTGGACCATTATGTGTTGGTGGACGCCAATGATTGAGTTAGGGATAACAAGTTGCCTAGTGCTCGATGGGTAGAGCTTCATTGGAGTTGAAACACATTCCAAAAGATTCAGAGTTCCAGGAGGATCCTGTTGATAAGACTACGAGAGAATGCCTTATCAATAGAATTACTAGAGCATCTTTTTAACAATTACAGAAATCTTAACCAACGTCTGTTTCCAACCTATCTACTTTATTCGTTTACATTCTCCTCTGTTATTTCTTTTGCTTCAGAATTATTTCAAAACCCAATCATTTTAACAACCTTCAAATCACTAAAAAGTTACACAAGATAGGTAGAGTGAAGGCTATTCAAAACCTTGTGGATACGATAAATTACTTATCACTTGTTGCAGACTATGTGCACATGCATAGTATTCTAGAGCTAATTTTTATCATATTTTTAACCCACTCTAGAAGGCAACAAGTTTTTGGCGTCGTTGCCGGGGACTTGAATAAGTTTTTATCTGATCTGTTTTGTGTATGTGTTTTAGTGGTTTGGTGCGTCAACTTTTTGATTGTTTCTTTTTGTTTTTGTAAGTGTGAGATTGGTGCATGAGCGATCCTCCTAGAGTGAGATTCGAGCTTCATCCAGAAATTGAAATGACATTCATAAGAAAAAGGAGAGAGCAACAAAGGAATCTAAATCCAATGGATAACGTGCCGCATCTTCCTGAAATTCTAGAAGACCAAGTTGATCCCCAGTAGAATCGTGGGCTCAGCAAAATCAACCGCTGGGGCAAAATGGACAGCAAAATAACCAGGCTGGGAACCCTAAATTGAGGCAACAAATTTTGAAATGAAACCGGTAATGTTTCAGATGTTGCAGACCGTGGGTCAATTCCATGGTTTGTCATCTAAAGACCCCCATTTACATCTTAACTCTTTTCTAGGGGTTAGTGATTCGTTTGTAATTCAGGGATTGTCTAGAGATGCCCTTAGATTAACTTTTTTCCTGTATTCCCCTAGAGATGGAACAAAAGCGTGGTTAAATTCTTTTGCTCTAGGATGAATTAGAACTTGGAATGAGTTAGCGGAAAATTTTCTTAGTAAGTATTTTCCACCAACTAGGAATGCCAAGTTAAGGAGTGAGATAGTGGGATTTAGGCAACTCGAAGATGAAACTTTTAGTGAGGCTTGGGAGAGGTTTACGGAGCTTTTGCATAAGTGTCCCCACCATGGTTTACCTCATTGTATCCAAATGGAAACATTTATCAATGGGCTAAACGTAGCAACCCAAAGTATGGTAGATGCTTCTGCAGGAGGGGCCCTTTTGGCAAAAACCTTTAATGAAGCCCATGAGATTTTAGAGAGAATATGAACCAATAGTTGTCAGTGGTCAGATGTTAGAGGCTCTAATAAGAAAGTTAAGAGTGTGTTAGAAGTTGATGGTGTGTCTACCATTAGGGTCGATATTCGAATGTTAGCTAACGCTCTTAAAAATGTAACAGTGGTTAGTCATGTTTAGCAGCCGCCAGTGGTGGAGTCTACTGCAGTGGTAAATCAAGTTACAGAAGAATCATGTGTCTATTGTTGTGAATAACATAATTATGAGTTTTTCCCCAACAATCCAGCTTTTGTGTTTTTTGTAGGTAATCAAAGGAATAACCCATATTCAAATTTTTATAATCCAGGTTGGCATAACCAACCTAACTTTGAGCGTGGAGGGCAAGGAAGCAATTAGCAAGCCCCCAAGCACAGCAAAAGGTGATTAACCAGTCAGGATTTACTAAATCGTAGGAATTGCCCTAGCAAAATAAGCAAGCATTGCCCCAGCAAAATTCAAAGAGTTCTCTTGGGGTAATGATGAAAGAATATATGGCTCGTAAAGATGTCGCAATTCAAAGTAATCAAGCTTCAATGAGAGCCCTGGAATTTCAAATGAGTCAGCTAGCTAATGAGCTGAAGGCACGACCTCAAGGGAAACTTCCTGTGGATACTGAGCACCCTAGAAGGGAAGGTAAGGAGTAGGTGCAGGTAGTAACTCTAAGAAGTTGTAAGCCACTAGAGGAGAGAAAATAGCCTAGTAAAAATGATGGAGGCAATAATAGTAATGTTGGAGCATCTGGGTCTGTTCCAGATGTTGAACCACCTTATGTACCGACCCCACCGTATGTACCATCTCTACCTTTTCCAGAAAGGCAAAAGCCTAAGAACCAGGATGGTCAATTTAAGAAGTTTTCAGCAATACTTAAACAGTTGAAAACTAATATTCCTTTACTTGAAGCTATAGAGCAAATGCCAAATTATGCAAAATTTCTTAAGGATATCTTGACTAAAAAAAGAGGCTAGGAGAGTTTGAAACTGTATCTCTTACTGAGGAATGTATTGCTATTCTTAAGAATGGGCTACCAACCACGGCTAAGGATCCAGAGTCATTTACTATTCCTGTCTCAATAGGTGGAAAAGAGTTGGGTAGAGCACTTTGTGATTTAGCCGCGAGCATTAACCTTATGTCTCTTTCGGACTATCGAAACCTAGGTATTAGTGAAGCTAGGTCTACCACAGTTACACTCCAATTAGCTGATAGGTCTATCACATATCCTGAGGGTAAGATTGAGGATGTCTTAGTGAAAGTAGATAAATTCATATTTCCTGTTGATTTTATTATTTTAGATTATGAGGCAGATAAAGGTGTCCCAATTATTCTTGGTCGTCCATTTTTGGCTACTGGTAAGGCATTGATAAATGTTCAGAAATGGGAATTAACAATGAGGGTTTATAATGAGGAAGTGAAGTTTAATGTTTTTAAAGCCATGAAGTATCCAGATGAAGTGGAAGATTGTTCTTTCATTTAGATTCTGGAAAACACAATTATTGAGACAACAATTGAGGATTTGACAAATCAACATTTGGAAGATTATGGAGAGATCAATATGGAGGACTTAGAAGTTTGTACTTTAGAAAGAAAAAATGAAAAAGTAGTTTCTAGGTGTGAGGATGTTTCTGAGTCTTTAGATTTGGATGAAAGGAAAGCTCCTCCTATTAAGTCATCCCTGATTGAGGCACCTACTTTAGATTTGAAGCCTTTATCAGATCATCTAAAGTATGCGTATCTTGGGGAAGGTGAAACGTTGTCCATTATTATTGCATGAGATTTAGTGTCGGAGGATGATGAGGCCTTAGTAAAGTTGATGCTGCAATATCGCAAAGCAATAGATTGGACATTGGCTGACATTCAGGGAATTAGCCAATCTTTTTGTATGCATAAAATTACTCTAGAGGAGGGATCCTTTAGGAGTATTGGGCAGCAAAGAATCCTTAACCCTGCAATGAAAGAAGTTGTTAAGAAAGAGGTGATTAAATGGTTGGATGGTGGGATTATTTATCCAATTTCAGATAGCAATTGGGTAAGCCCTGTCCAATGTGTTCCTAAGAAAGGAGGTGTTACGGTAGTGACTAATAAGGACAATGAGTTGATCCCCACCAGGACAGTACCTGGCTGGAGAGTTTGTATGGATTACAGGAGGCTTAACAAAGCCACCCGTAAGGACCATTTCCCTCTACGATTTATTGACCAGATGTTGGATAGGTTGGCTAGTCAGGCTTACTACTGTTTCATAGATGGTTACTCTGGGTATAATTAGATTACCATTGCTCCTGAGGATCAGGAAAAAACCACTTTCATCTGCCGTTATGGGACATTTCCTTTTAGGCGAATGCCTTTCGGACTTTGTAACGCTCCAACAACATTTCAGCGGTGTATGTTAGTAGGTAAGGTGCAAAAGAGATGTGAGGATACCCATCTAGTTCTTAATTGGGAGAAATGTCACTTCATGGTGAAAGAGGGCATTGTGTTAGGTCATAAAATTTCAACGAGAGGTCTAGAAGTTGATCGAGCAAAAATAGAGGTTATTGAGAAGTTAGAACCACCGAATTCAGTTAAAGGGATTCGAAGCTTTTTAGGTCATGTTGGATTTTATAGAAGGTTCATAAAGGATTTTTCCAAAATTAGTAAACCTCTTTATAAATTGTTGTGTGCTAATAGTGCTTTTGACTTTGATGCAGATTGTAGGAAGACTTTTGAGACTTTAAAGGCTGCTTTGATCTCAGCACCCATTCTTTGTGCACCTAATTGGAGTTTGCCATTCGAGGTGATGTGCGGTGCCAGTGATGTTGCAGTAGATGCAATGCTGGGGCAAAAGCAGGGCAAAGTTATTCATCCTATTTATTAGGCAAGCAGGGTTTTGAATGAGGCGCAAATCAACTATACAACTACTGAAAAGGAATTGTTAGAGATTGTGTTTGCCATTGAGAAATTCCGCCCATATTTAGTTGGTTCCAAAGTCACGGTTTTCACATATTATGCACCAATAAGGTACTTAATGTCTAAGAAAGATGTGAAGCCTAGATTAATTTGTTGGGTTTTGTTATTGCAGGAGTTCGACTTAGAGATAAAGGACAAGAAGAGATCAGAAAATCTTATTGCAGATCATTTGTCTCGTCTTGATCCATCATCATCTTTGCTCGAGCAACCTGCCATTTCAGACTCATTTCCAGATGAGCAGCTTTTTGCTGTTGAGGTAAAGGTGGCGAAGAATACTCCTTGGTATGCAGATATAGCTAATTTTATGGTAAAAGGAGTCACTCATATTGATATGGATAAGAGGCAAGTGCAAAGGTTTAAGCATGATGCAAAGTTCTTTTATTAGGTGAGCCATTTATGTATAAACAGTGTTCTGATGGTATTATTCGAAGATGTGTTTCAGGTGATGAAGCAAAGGAAATCCTGGAGCAATGTCACTCTTCCCCGTATGAAGGTCATTTCAGCGGCCAGAGGACATCTATGAGGATTTTACAATGTGGATTCTTCTGGCCTTTTTATTTAAGGTTGCCCATTGGTTCTACAAGAAATGTGATGCGTGTCAAAGGAGAGGAAATTTAGGACCTAGAGATCAAATGCCTCTTACTTATGTTTTAGAATTGGAATTATTCGACGTATGGGGTATTGATTTTAAGGGGCCATTTCCCCCTTCTAATGGTAATGTGTTTATTTTGTTGGCAGTTGACTACGTGTCCAAGTGGGTGATGGTCATTGCATGTCACCAGAATGATGCTAAGATGGTGTCGAGGTTTCTTCAATCGCACATTTTTGCACGGTTTGGGACACCGAGGGCTCTTGTGAGCGATGAGGGCACACACTTTGTGAATAATGTGTTAGCTAAACTTTTGGCTAAATATGGAGTGAAGCATAGAATAGCTAACCCCTTATCACCCGCAAGCAAATGGTCAGGCTGAAGTTAATAATAGGGAAATTAAATCTATTTTAGAAAAAGTAGTCCATCCATCTAGGAAAGATTGGTCTTTTCGGTTAGATGAGGCTCTTTGGGCTTATAGGACAGCCTATAAGACTTCTTTAAGTATGTCTCCCTATAGCTTAGAGTATGGAAAGGTTTGCCATTTACCATTAGAGCTTGAGCATAAAACATTTTGGGCTCTGAAGAAATTGAATTTTGACTTGAGTCATGTAGGTGCAATAAGAATGCTGCAGCTAAATGAGTTAGAGGGGTTTTGCCAGTTTTCTTATGAAAATGCGAAAAATGTATAAAGAGAAAACAAAGCGGTGGCATGATAAGAAATAAAAACCTAAAGAATTTGTTAAGGGTCAGAGAGTCTTGCTATACAACTCTAGATTAAAATTGATTCTTGGAAAATTAAAATCTAAATGGTCTGGACCTTTTGTTGTGATTGAAGTTTTCCTCATGGAGCAATAACTTTGAGAGATGAAAAAGATGGGCAAGTGTTCAAGGTTAATGGACAGCGAGTGAAACATTATTGGGGAGAGGAATTTCATTCGAAATATCCTTCCCTAAATTTGGTTGAAGAATGAGCGAGTGAACTTTTTGCAGGAGCATTTCATATTACAATATTTTCAGCTCCCAGTAATTGTTGCGATTTTATTTTATTTAGTTGATTTGATTTTATTTTATTTTGAATTATTTTGGATTATATTTTGTTGATTTTGATTTTATCTGATTTATTCTTATTCGTTCGCATTTTTTTTTAATTTTTCGTTGGATTTTATTTTTGGTTTATTTATTTTAATTTTAGCCGATTTGATTTTTAAATTATCAGATTATTTTTGTTGTGATTTAGTTATATTATCGATTTTTTTATAGATTAGGTTTATAATAATATATTTCCTAATTTATTCGACAATATAAGATTTGATTTGATTTTTGGCAGTTTGAATTTTAATTTGAATTTCCGGATAAAAGATCCTTCTTGAAGGTGTTCATATAACACATGCGAAAGCAATTTTAGGATCGGAGGCACTTAACTACATCAATTTTAGAAAATGAAAACATGTTGTCCAAATACCGTAAGGAGAGAGCAGAATTTTTACCAACCTTTTGGAGACCGATTCAACAACTCCCTTTGATTCCTTTGATCACGAACGGTGTGTGGACCACCTCTAGTGTCTTCCCTACTATTCTCCGGGCCAAGAACGACTTGTGGGAGTCTATAGAGATAGGGAATGGGAAGGGAATGCTTGAAGGTTCAAGCACTAGAGAGATATATGGAGATGAGTGAGTTTGAGACCAAAATCCAGCAGCATAACAATATGGAAAATGGCTCTCCTTCATTTGAATCTGATTCATACTCCTTATATAGACATCTTCCATGCAAAGAGAAGCCTCATGACACTAGACACATGGTGAAATTGCAACTCAAAGTGGATTCTAGGTGTTTAATTCACAACACATGCAACTAGTGCATGGTTGTGTTGTTTTCCACCATGCATCAACATGCAAGAGTGGGAATGCCACTAAATCCACTTAAAATTGAATCTAAATTCTCAATTTTCAGCTTGCAATTCATTCCTATTTCAATTCAAAATTGAAATTGATTTCTAGGCAATTAATTTGTACAATTCCAAGTAATTTTTACATGATTAATCCAATTAATCTTTATCACCTAGTGCCATGAATTATATATGATTCCTAATACATATATATGGTATTCAAAACACTTTTAAATACTCCATCTCTCATTTTCTAATTTAATTCATAATTAAATTATTGTGTCAAACACAATTTACGATAATACCCGTTTTCCCGATTTTGAACGATTCAAAGCTTCCTATCTTTTTGTTCTAGGCTTTGTTCTGATATGAGCTAGTAGGGGGACCTAATGGACCTATAGATCATGGGCTCCAACGATTCGAGGCTAACCGACTAATCTCATTATCCAAGCTAGCCAACATTCGTTAACTATCGGGACACTCCACTATAGCCCGATAGTTGCACTCCCCTCACTATAGATATATTTCCATCCACTTGATTTAACCATGATTAGTAAGTCGATCCTTCACAGGTTGTTCGTAGCTATAGCTAGGTCAAAAGCACGTTTTACCCCCATAGTACTTCTAGTTCCTTAAGTCCCACTAATCCTCTAATGAACAATTGTTTTATGGTCCAACCAATAAACCGAGTCCCTCTCGGGCCAATGAGAGGGCGGGATCCCTTTGTTCAAGCCCCGGAGTCAGCACTTAAGGGAACAACCTCTCTACTATCCCTAATTCGGGTAGGAGTGAATTCCTTCTTGCACGACTATGTCCCCAGCTATCTACTCGTTCCTATCCCTGAAATGGGAGGCTTATTGAGTCGGCGATACTGAGCCACTCTCACCTATGCAGATCTAAGGATAAGTCCGACTAAACAGGAGTTCATAGTTAGCTCAGGATTAAGATCGAGTTACCTAGGTCATCACATGAAATAGTCAGTCTCGTCAGTAAACGGTGTTATAAAGCGAGAGCGACTTATTTCTTGGTCCTGGTCTTATGCAAACTCATTGCATAGGACGCCCCCACTCGCATGTCTCTACATGGACGATTTAGGATCACATCGTCTATACCATCTATAAAGTGGGTCGCGTCTCATAGTGTCTCCAGAATAAGGTACCCAACCCTATCCCTATACTATAGACCGTTTTGGCTATTACTCAAGCTTGATCCACTTTTATGTCTCTACATAAAGCTCAAGTGTTCATCCTAT
Source organism: Luffa aegyptiaca (assembly GCA_017139565.1). Taxonomy (NCBI): domain Eukaryota; kingdom Viridiplantae; phylum Streptophyta; class Magnoliopsida; order Cucurbitales; family Cucurbitaceae; genus Luffa; species Luffa aegyptiaca. The sequence goes on along the minus strand of CM029407.1, from coordinate 31,586,728 downwards.
AGCCATGGATCTTAGTTTATTGGATTTGGGTTATTATATGTGCAATTTACTTTATTCAGTAATAACTTTACTGAATTAATCTCGATAACGCCTTTATCGAATAAGTATATAATTTGTTTAACATTCACTATCTACGAGTTTTAGGACACCAATCCCAACACTTCTAGAAGAATCAATTTTGAAGATCAGTTTTTTTTTCGCAATCTTTTGGTTAGGATCAAAATATTTCATATTTTAAAGGGATTGGTTGAGAATTAAATATTTTACCGTTTGGAATTTAATCTTTTGTGGGCAGGTAAAACACGTGGAGCATCTGACGCCTCCACGTGTCGCGCAGTGAAGATCGAACGACCTAGCCGTTAGACAGCACATCAGACATTTAACACGGGGCAATTTTATCGTTTATTGGGATTTAATTTCCATGATTACATGCAAGATTAAACGGAAATTTTATTTAACTGGGGCAGATCTTTTCGGTGGGATTTAAAGTGCTGGAGCCCTATTTAACCCAACCCCTGGTACATTTTTTCTTTTCACTTTATCTTCATTTTGAATTTGTACTTTGCTTCCTATTTTCTGCTACTTTCCTTCCGTTATTGTGAGTAAAAAAACACTTTAAGTCTGAGATGGCAAAGACGAGAGGTAGAAGGGAAAGGGATGCTGAAGAGGAAGAGGTGCCAGTGGCACCCGAAGCACCAAAGAAGAAAGCAAAGAGAAGGAAAACACCTGTAGAGAGAGAGGCCAAAAGGTTGAGAAGGCAGCAACAAGCCAAAGTAACAGAGGTTGTGCGGAAAGTGATAGAGGATGTTACTGAAGAAGTGGCTGGGGAAGAGTAGCCAACAGGACCTTAACAAGGAAAGAATTCGGAACAAGGAGATCACCCTGTCAAAACTCAGTAGGAAAATCAAGATAAGCGAGCAGAGGATGTGCAAGAGCAAGGGAATGGTCAAGAAACTCAAGAACAGCAAGTTCAGGGAGAAGTTGTGTTGGAGCCGCCACGTCACCGCCGCCGCAAGCAAAAGGCGGGAAGAATCAAGAGGATGAGGACAAACACCCCATCTCCGCCAACAACTGAATTGAAGAAGGAAAATACAGAAAATGAGGATCAAGAGAAGGAAGAACTGAAAAGAAAACTGAAGAGGAGGCCCTGATGAAGCAATAAGAAGACAGGGGCAAAGGAGTTGCCGAAGCAGCAGTGGAAACAGAGGAACCAAGATTTCCGTATGAGCGCTTCGTCAATGACTTTGCTAGAGCAAAATACTTGGAAATGCTGAAGCAGGACTTTTTATTTGAGAGAAGATTTGGAGAAGACCTGCCACATTTTCTTAGAGTTGGGATCACGAACCATGGATGGGAGTAATTCTGTGCGAAGTCGAAGTCAGTAAACTCGAATGTAGTTTGCAAGTTCTACGCAAACATTGATGAAGAAGAAGGTTTCCAGGCGATTGTCCGAGGGGTTGTTGTAGACTGGAGCCCAGGTGCGATAAATTCTTTATTTAATCTCCAAGATTTTCCACACGCCGGATACAAATGAGATGGTGGTAGCACCATCTAACGATCAGTTGAATGCGGCCGTGGGAGAAGTTGGAATTGAAGGGGCTCGGTGGAGGTTGTCAAAGATAGAAAAGCGCACTTTTCAAGCTGCATATTTGAAAAGCGATGAAAACACCTGGTTGGGCTTCGTCAAACTGCGACTTCTGCCGACAACCCATGATTGTACAGTCTCCCGCGACAGAGTGCTCCTAGTTTTTGCAATCCTGAGGTCCCTGAGTATCGATGTTGGTAAAGTGATTTCCAGTGTGATCCACAACTGCTGGCGCAAAAAGGTGGGCACAATATCTTTTCCGAATACAATTACGATGTTGTGTAACAGGGCAGGGGTGCCCACAACTCTAGAGGATGTTATTCTGATTGACAAGGGGATTATTAACACACCCAACCTAGCAAGGCTTCAACGTACTCAAGAAGCACGACAATGAGGGTTAGTGTGCGGTATTCACCAGATCCTAGAACAACTTCAACTTTCATCCAGTAGGAAGGAGTTTGTTGAGAGCCAAGCTCAAACCTACTAGACTTATGTTAAGAGAAGGGATGCCACATTAAAGAAGGCACTGCAGTCAAATTTTTCGAAGCCATATCCTGCCTTCCAAGTTTTCCCCGATGATCTACTAAACCCCTGGATCCCACTGCCACCATTTGAAAGAGAAGAATAAGAAGAGGATGATCTGGGTCAGGAAGATCGAAGAAGGAAAAGATATTGGGCCATTTATTTTGACCGAATATTTTTGTTGCTCGCGTATTCCTTACCCCAATTTCTTTTGATATTTCTGCTTTTCAATTTCTGCTGTTTTTATTTTTTTTTTTGTTTTTCTTGGCCACAAAATTATTTTGCTTATTGTAAATCTTTTTTTTTTGTTTTTAATGGAATTCTAACGTTTTTCTTTTTTATGGCACCCTGATCATTCCTAACTTAACATTTCCTTCTGAATTTTTGAAGCTTGGACTAGTTAGCTTAATTTGATCAAGGTTTCTGATCTCCAAAACCTTCTGCTTGAGCATTTCTTCTATCCTGGTCATCGCTGCGGCAAGAAGATCTTGAGGTAGTGTTGTCTTATTTTGATCCACCTCAAGCTTAATCTTAGTCTCACGCTTCGTTTACAATTCAGATAGAAAAAGAATTAAGTTTGGGGGTATAATTATATGTTGCTTATTCATTGGGAACAATGAATAATTTAAGTTTGGGGGACTTTTAGCTATTCTGCTTGTTTTGCCCGAGCATTCCTCTCCGTCATAATAAATTTTTCTAGGTTGTTGGGTAACCAGGGACATTTGTGACACCCACAGTTTGTCTTTGCGTCAAAAGATGGCCTAGGAGAATATAAAAATGTATATAATGAAAAAAATATATTTTCTAAAAAGAAAAGAAGTGAAAATCTTGTTGTGAAAACTGATACAGTAAAAAATTTTGAAGGATGAATGATAATCTAGCAGTTTTCTATCTCCTAGGGCTTAGGTGAGCTTCATCATAACATGTCGCCATTCTGAAAAGCAAAGGATAGATAACTAAGAGTTTTTGGGTTTAACAATGAGTATTTAGCCTAGGGTATACTTGTTGGGTTTTATGTCCTAAAACTCGTAGATAGTGAATATTAATGAATTATATACTTGTATCAATGAAGTGTTATTGAGGATTATGCAATAAAGTGTTATTGTCATATGAAGTCTAAAATTGCACAATATGACCCAAATCCAATAAACTAAGATTCAAGGTTGTTTATATGTTACTTGAAATAGTATGTGGAGACATACGGGGATCAGTGTTCAAGTAACAACCTAAAAGGTCTATAGTACAGAGATAAGGCTGGGTACCTTATCCTGGTAACACTATGTGATACGACCCGATTTGTTTTCGATACAGACGTATTGATCCAAGGCGTCCATGTAGGAGACATGCAATCAGGGTATCCTATGCAATGAGTTTGCATAAGAGCGAACCACGAAATAGTAAACCACTAGATGTAACACCGTAAACAAGTTTGGTTACTGCTTCAATAGGATGACCTAGGTAACTCAGTCTTAATCCCGAGTGTGTCATAAACTCCTTCTCACGAGGGATTCTGCTTTGATTAGTATTGGTGGCAGTGGCCTGCACGCCGACTCAATAAGGCTACCTTCTTGGGGACGAGACCTAGTGGGGGGCTGGGGACATGACAACACAAGATGGAATTCACTCCTTCCCACTTCTAGGAGAAGTAGATGAGTGTTCCCTTAAGCGGTGACTCCGGGTCTTGAACAAAGGGATCCCGCCCTCGTGAAGGATTGACTACCGTTATTGGGCAATATCTGTGGACACAGAAACATTATACAGTGAAAGGAGTGCAACTGTGGGTCTTTAGTAGAGTGACCCACAGTTAATGAATATTTGTTAACTCTATTAATGAGTTTAGTCAGTTAACCTCATATCATTGGTGCTTCTGATCTGTAGGTGCATTAGGTCCCCCTACTAGCTCGTAAAGAGTAATTGGGAACAAATTATCTTGAAAAGAATTTGAATTGTTCTAATTCAATTTGGGAATCAGGTTACTTGTATGAAGTACAATTAATATAATGTATGTTGATACATTATAATATAAAGTTTAATTTGTGATTAAACTTTATTAAATTGAGAGAATTATATATTTGAAAGAGTTCAAATATATAACTAATTAAATATGTGATATTTAATTAGTGAATAAATTAATTAATTGTGAATTAATTAATTATTCAATTAGTCTAATTAAATGTGATTTAATTAAACTATAATATTTGAGAGATATATTAGAATATGATTCTAATATGTAATTAATTAAATATGGTTGATATTTAATTAATTATAAAATTAGTTAATTTTGAATTAATTGATTGTTCACTTTAACTTAGTTAAATGTGATTTAATTAAATTAATAACTATAGATTAATTTTAATGTGGATATGATTCATATTAAAACTATAGGTTATAAGAGAGATGCAAATTTGAATATGATTCGAATGTTTGATTAATTAAATATGTGATATTTAATTAATCGAATAATTAATTAATTATAAATTAATTAATTGTGTGGTTTAATTAATTTAATTAAATTTGATTTAATTAAGGTTAATTAAAACTATATATTATGTTAAGGCAATGCATTTAAATATAATTTAAATGTAAATATGCTTAATTAATTAAAAAGATTAATTGATGAGCATATAGTTAATTAATCGAATTAATTTTAATTAATTAATTAGTAACTATATGATGAAGTGGACAGTTGAAATTGGATCTCATCCCTCACATACAAAAAAAAAAAAAAAAAAAAAACCTTGGGGGGTCTAAAGTAGAGTCCTCATTCTGCTTTTTTTTAACTCTCACAGAATCCCAAAAATCTCTCACATCTCTCTCATTCTCTCTCAACGCAAAATAGAGGAGTTCATTACTCTCTGTGTTTCTCTCCCAAATTCAAGAACGTGAGGGAGTCCCACCACTCCGTTCTCGATCTCAGAGAATAGTAGGGTAGCATCGTGGTGGTGTCCGTTGAAGAATTCTAAGTCGTCAACGAAGGTATGTTTCTCAATTCTTAACTTTTTGCCAATGTACCGGTATTTTGATTTAACAAAAGTTAAATACGATACGGTCCAATTGCTTTCGCTATTATGGAATTGGGAATTCGAATCCGTCAATTGGTATCAGAGCCAGGTTGTATGTTTAATTTTGTTTTACAAAATTTACATTGGTTGATTGGTGAGATTTAATTTATGCACTAGATGTATGAGTTTGCTAGTAGATTTTTGGGGTTTTTTGGCGTTAGATTTGTAAAATTTTATTGATTTGATCATGTAAAGGCCTGTTGTTTTGGGGCGATTTTGTTGCAAATTTGAGTCTGTAAGTCCGTGTCATAGATTATATATCGATTCTGATGAATTTTGACACTATTTGCGACCAAATCAAAGGTAAACAACACTAGAAATCGAAGAAATTGCGTAAGGCCGAGAGCCAGCGTCGAGACGCTACTCATCGGCGTCTCGACGCTGGCTGAAAAACCCAAAAAGTTGAAGAATTGCGCAGAAATTAAAATTTTAAAAAAGGAAAAATGATTTCGGCCAGGCTCGGACGCATGCGCATGGGGCGTTTTTTCGCGTGTAGCTAGTAGGAAGTGGACGCGTGGCGCTGTATGGTTGGAGCGCGACAGTTCGAGCTGGACGTTGGCGTTTTCGCGTGCGAAAATAAAAAAATAAGAAATTCGCGCAGCTGCGTTCAGTTGGGCTCGAAGTCAGGCGCATGTGGTTGCCATGGCGTGCGCGTGTTTCAAATAGTGGTCGATTGGATGAGGACACATGTCGAGCTCCAGATGGTTCGACTTTTGCGTGCATCAACTTTCGTGAGTGTGAACATGCGGGTAGTTAGGCGTGATTTCAGACCCGTTCAAGGAGAATCACCCAGGTTCGATCCAGTTCGTGGCTTGTGGGGTGCGGTTCATGGTGGTTTAGTTGGTCTTATGGCTTGGGACGTAGTAAAACAAAACGAAATTCACTCCTACCCGATACAGGGATAGTAGAAAGCTTGTTCTCTTAAGTGCTGAGTTCGAGACTTGAACAAGGGGCCCCACCCTCTCACTGGCTCGAGAGGGATCTTGTTTCATGGTTGGACCATAAATAAATTGTTCAATAGAGGACCAGTGGACTTAAAGAACTAAGATGTACTATAGGGGTAAAATGGACATTTGACCAGTCTATAGTAACAAACGACCTGTGAAGGATTGACTTACTAATCATGGTTATATCGAGTGGACGGAAATATATCTACAGTGAGGGGAGTTCAACTACTAGGCTATAGTGGAGTGTCCCAGTATAGTTAACGGAAGTTGGTTAACTAGCTTAAAAGGGTTTGACTAGTTTGACCTCGCACCGTTGGAGCCCATGATCTATAGGTTCATTAGGTCCCCTTGCTAGCTCGAGACTAACTTTTGGAACAATATGATGGATTAAATATGAATTACTTTTCAATTCATGTTGAGAAAAATGAATAAAAGTGATAGGTGTTGACGGTACGTCGGGTTTTGTTAAAACCGAGTATGTATGGATTTTAATATTTAAATATGATTTAAATGCCGAGAACATGAATAGGGATTCATGGTAGGAAAAATTACATATCGGAAATGTTCGGGTAAAGTTGCAAAATATTAATTTACTATTAAGATATTAAATTAATAATTAATTATTTATTTGATTAATAATTAATTTTAAATTAATTTTTAATTAATATAAAATTAAAAAATTGAACATGATTTTTCAAATTTCAGATTAATTAAAATAATTAAACTTCGTGGATTAATTCAAGATAATATTGGATTAATTAAAATCAAAATTAATTTTGATTTTTTGGAGGTGGAGTGCATGGTAACTAAACCCATGCACTCCCCTCTCTTAAGCCACTTAATACTCCATTGATTTGGAGATGATTTGGTGGCAAATCTTGGACCTTTTCTTCGGCTTCAATCCCTCTATAAAACTGAAGATGAAGGCTGAAAGAAATGAGGAAGAGATGTACTGAAATTCTGCCAAAATCCATACTCACGCCATTTACTTTCTTGAACTCGTTTTTCAACCTTTCTCTCTAAAATTCCACCGCTTGAGGATCCCACAATCCGTTACAAAGGCTTGAGGATAGCAAGGAAGATCCTTTGGTGGTTCGTGACTCATTGGTGAAGAAAGACAAGAAGCTAATCCAACCAATTTCTCCATTGAAACAAGGTAGGCAAGTTGTCTCTATTTTTCTTCATATGAACAACATGACTTCAGTGATCAAATTGAGCTAATTAAGTGCTTTAGATTCAAAATTTCTTCCGCTTTTATGATATTAACACTTTCAATTGGTATCAGAGCAAGTTTGGGCACCTAATTCGCTTTAATCTGATCATGGTGGGTAGCATTTTGAAAATGAATTTGCATGGGTGTTGGAATGGATATATTAGAGTTTTGGCAATTTTTTCCTCTTCAATTTGTTGATGAAAATGTAATTGCTCACATGTATATGAGCATTAATGTGTTCAGAAGAGTCTGTAATTTTTTGGGAGTCATTAGAGTCCATTTAGTGCTGTAATTGATCGAAAGAAGGAGAAGAACACATGCTGGCCGAAAAACAGGGAGTTGCAAATCGCAAGAGCGTCGCGACGCTGTTCATCAAGCATCGCGACGCTGATGCATTTTTGAAGAACAGGCGCTCGTTTTCCAAATCTAGGCGGTTCAAGCAAATCTCGATCCGGTTTAATGATTCTGGGCCGGTTCAGTCCCCTTTGGTCCGATTCAATGAGTTTCAAGCCTTTGGAGGTCCGGTTCAGGTCCAATTAAGCCGTTCGTGATGGTTCGAGGTTCCCGGGAGCTTCTCAACTCAATATTCAATTATTATTTGTAATAATTTAGTTAATTTCTTGCTTAGATTGCCAAAACCGATCCATTTTAGTGTGTTTAATTATTTATGCTTTATGAATGCATGTTATAATTAATTATGAGTGAGATATGCATAAGAGTATGTCATATAGATTTAAAATCCCACCATAGGAAGCATGCTTCATACATTTAACTATGTTATAAGTAGTTATAATATAAGTATGCATGATTTAAGTTTCATGTTAGACGCATGCTGAATGATTAGTTCTCGTTTATTATAATCGTTATTAAGTTTAAACGAAAATGAACGAGCATGCAACATGAAACTTTCTTAGCTCGATTTTAAAGCGTTAATATCGAATAGAAAGCATGTTATAGGTTAATATCTTTTATAATTGTTTATAAAACGAGATAGACATAAAATCTATAACAAAGATAAATTGCTTGCTCACCTAGGTTAAAATGGACCAAATCGATCAATCTCTTAGAATAGGTCGATAACTTGTAAAGCCAAGGTTACAAGAGAACTCACCCGGTTCAATGCTCTCTAAGGTTGGAGGTATTTATGTTGACGGTTTACGGAACACCTCCTACTTGGGTATCGGGCCAGTACTCGAGTTAGGTTAACCTAGGTTTTATGTGCATGCACGTGAGAGATGTAAGGTTATAAATCTCCTAGACATTATAGGTGAATAATAACCTAGACTTAGGAATATATTCAATTAGCAGGAATATGCCTAAGTAACAAATTACCCAAAATCATTTAAAATACTTAGAGGGAGAAAAAGATTAAACATAGTTTTCCTCACGTTCTCCTTATAATTCACACGGTGAGATTTATGCATAGCTTCTTGTTACTTACTAACGTAACCATTCCATTCGGAAGGTGATTGCATAAATCAATATCAAGGTGAATGGAGAAAGTATTTATAGTAAGTGGGAGAAGGAAGCGTGTCAACGCATCCTACGGTCTCTTCTGCTAGTTTACATCGCGAGATCTCTATGTTCGCCTGCTAAGCACACCCTGGAGATGCTACACCATTCGGAGGGTTGTAACATAGGGATTGTAGCATTGTAGCATAGCTATCGCGAGATCTCAGAACCGTTCCCAGCATTAACTTTTCCATTCGGTAGCATTACTGGGACCGTTCTCAGAAATTTAAAAAAATGGAGGGTCACACTTACGAGATAAACTAATAGTTAGCTTATACTTGACCAAAAGAGCGATAACTAAAATGATAACAGAAATAAAGAGTTATTCTTGTTATAGCAATTCTTAGTCAAGAATGTCTTGGTTTAGTAAAGGAGTTATTGACTACCCCTCGGTAGCAGTTATTCTGACTCACTGAAATATCGTTGCAAAACAACTAATGAGATGGGTACATTATTACTTTTGCTAAAACCATAATTGGATTTGTTTAAATATTCATTTCACTGATAAAGGATTTTATATCATTTCATCATGCCTAGCACATTAACACAACTATTAGCTTTAGAAAAACTTAACGGCACAACTATGGAACCAGGAAATAAAATTTAAATACAGTATTAGTGATTGATGACCTTTGATTCGTCTTAACGGAAGAATGTCTGCCTAAGCCTGGCCCGACATGAACTCGAGTAAATCGAGACGCCTATGACAGATGGACCAGAGCCAATGAAAAGGCAAAGGTCTTTATTTTGACAAGCATAAGCGATGTTCTGTCTAAAAAGCATGAGGGCATGGAAACAGCAAGGGAAATAATGGACTCTCTGCAGGCCATGTTTGGACAACCGTCCTCTTCTCTTCATCATGAAGCCCTCAAGTACGTTTATAATTCTCGCATGAAAGAAGAAACTTCTGTACGAGAACATGTGTTAAACATGATGGTGCATTTTAATGTAGCCGAAGTAAACGACGTTGTCATAGATGAAAGTAGTCAAGTCAGTTTCATCATGGGATCTCTCCCGAAGAGTTTCATGCAATTCCGTACCGATTTAGTTATGAACAAAATTGAGTACAATCTGACGACTCTCCTGAATGAGCTTCAGACCTACCAGTCCCTTACGAAAAGTAAAAGACAAGAAAACGAAGCAAATGTTGTTTCTGGTAGGAAGTTCCTAAGAGGATCAAACTCTAGAAATAAGTCTGAATCTTCTAAGAATAAAAGTATTCGATTGAAGAAAAAGAACAAGGGAAAGGAACTTGCTTCCACTGCAACCAGGACGGTCACTGGAGAAGAAACTGTCCTAAGTATCTTGCTGAGAAGAAAGTAGAAAAGGCTGAAACTGCCAAAATAGGTAAATGCGATTTGCTTGTAATTGAATCATGCTTAGTAGAAAATGATAACTCCATATGGATATTAGATTCAGGAGCGACTAATCATGTATGTTCTTCTGTACAGGAAACTAGTTCCTGGAAAACTCTTGATGAAGGCGAGGTGACACTCAAGGTAGGGATAGGAGATGTCGTCTCAGCTGAAGCAGTGGGAGAAATGCAGCTTTGTTTTAGAGATAGATATATTTTGATAAAAGACGTTTTGTATGTTCCTCGTATGAAAAGGAACTTAATATCTATCTCCTGTTTAATGGAACAAAACTATAATGTATCTTTTGATATCAATAAAGTGTTTATATTCAAAAGAAATTTCCATGTATGTTCTACTAAACTTGAAAACAATCTGTATGTATTAAGACCAAACGAAACAAAAGCTGCTTATAACACGGAAATGTTTAAAACAGCTCAGACCCAAAATAAAAGACAAAAGGTTTCTCAAGATACCCTTCTTTGGCATCTAAGACTAGGACACAAATCAAAAACGTATTGAAAGGATGGTTGAGAGTGGACTTCTAAATGAGTTAGAACATAACTCATTACCACCATGTGAATCCTGTCTAGAAGGTAAAATGACCAAACGACCTTTCTCTGAAAAAGGTCAAAGAGCCAAAGAAACCCTCGAACTTATACATTCTGACCTCTGTGGTCCTATGAATGTTAAAGCGCGAGGAGGACATGAATACTTCACCAGTTTCATTGATGATTATTCAAGATATGGGTATATCTACCTAATGGTGCAAAAGTCAGAAGCTCTTGATAAATTCAAAGAGTATAAAGCTGAAGTTGAAAATAAGTTAGGTAAAACTATTAAAACTCTCTGATATGATCGAGGAAGACAGTACATGGATTTGGAATTCTAAGACTACTTGATAGAACATGGAATTTCCTCACAGCTCTCAGCACCACGTACACCACAGCAGAATGGTGTGTCAGAAAGAAGAAACAGAACCTTATTAGATATGGTTCGGTCTATGATGAGTTATGCACAACTGCCTGATTCATTTTGGGGTTTTGCAGTAGAAACCGCCGCATATATTCTGAACATGGTTCCCTCTAAAAGTGTTCCAGAAACACCATACGAGTTATGGATAGGACGTAAAGGGGGTTTACGTCACTTCAGAATTTGGGGATGCCCAGCACACGTGAAACCAAAGAAACTGGAACTACGTTTGAGAATATGCCTTTTTGTAGGATACCCTAAAAAAACAAAAGGAGGTCTGTTTTATGATCCTCAAGACAACAAGTTATTGTTTCGACTAATGCCACATTCCTTGAAGAAGATCATATGAAAAATCATCAAACTCGCAGCAAACTAATACTTAAAAAAATTTTCGGGGAAGCTACAAAGAAACAAACAAAGGTTGTTAGCGAAGCTAGTCCTTCGAAACCATATCAGGATATAAATATGCCTTGTCGTAGTGGGAGGGTTATAATTCAACCTGATCGGTACATGGGTTTAACTGAAACTCTATTCATCATACCTGATGATGAAGTAGAGGATCCATTGTCTTATAGGCAAGCAATGTCAGATAAAGATAAGGACCAGTGGGTCAAAGCCATGAACCTTGAGATAGAATCTATGCATTTTAACTCAGTCTGGGAACTTGTAGATCAACCTAGTTATGTACAACCTATCGGTTGCAAGTGGGTCTATAAGAGGAAAAGAGATCAAACTGGAAGGGTACAAACCTTCAAAGCCTGATTAGTGGCTAAAGGTTATAACCAAAGAGAAGGAATTAATTTTGATGAAATCTTCTCACCAGTAGCGATGTTAAAATCCATAAGAATACTCCTTTCCATTGTCGCTTTCTATAATTATGAAATTTGGCAAATGGATGTCAAGACTGCGTTTCTAAACATGAATCTTGACGAGAGTATTTACATGGTCCAACCAGAAGGGTTCATAATCCAAGGAGAAGAACAAAAGTTTTGCAAGCTTAACAAATCAATCTAATGATTGAAACAAGCCTCAAGATCCTTGAATAAGAGATTTGACACTGTAATCAAATCTTATGGTTTTGAGCAGAATGTAGATGAACCTTGTGTATATAAAAGGATCATTGACTCTACTGTAGTTTTCTTAATTCTGTATGTTGATGACATCCTGTTTATAGGAAATGTAGTGGGAGTATTATCTGAAATTAAGCAGTGGCGAGGAGCTCAATTCCAAATGAAGGATTTGGGAGAAGCTCAATATGTTCTCGGGATCCAAATAATTAGAGATCGAAAAAACAGATTACTAGCATTGTCTCAAACATGTTATATCGATAAAGTTTTGAATTGATATTCAATGCAGAATTCCGAAAGGAGATTGTTACCCTTTAGACATGGAATGCACCTATCTAAGGAACAAAGTTCAAAAACACCTCAAGAAGTTGAGGAAATGAAACGAATTCCTTAAGCATCAGCAGTCGGAAGTGTCATGTATGCAATGCTATGCACATGTCCCGACATATGCTATGCAATAGGTGTTGTTAGCAGATATCAGTCCAATCCTGGTCAAGCACATTGGATTGTCGTTAAGAATATTCTCAAATAGTTGAGACGAACAAGAAACTATTCGCTAGTTTATGGATCTAAGGATTTGATCCTTACTGGATACACTGACTCGGATTTTCAAACCGACATAGACTCTAGAAGATCTACATCGGGATCTATGTTCACTCTCAATGGAGGAGCAGTAGTGTGGAGAAGTATAAGACAAGGATGTATTGCTGACTCCACGATGGAGGTTGAATATGTTGCAGCCTGCAAAGCATCAAAAGAAGCAGTGTGGCTTAGAACTTTTCTAAATGAGTTAGAAGTTGTTCCTAACATGCACTTGCTTGTCACACTCTATTGTGACAATAGTGGAGCAGTTGCCAATTCGAAGGAACCTCGAAATCATAAATGAGAAAAGCACATTGAACGCAAATACCATCTCATCTGGGTGATAGTATAGAGAGGAGACGTGGTCGTCACTCAGATAGCCTCGGAGCAGAACATGGCTTATCCATTTACAAAACCCCTCTCGGCTAAAGTGTTTGAGGGATATCTCCAAAGTTTAGGACTACGAGAATTTAGCTTTTCATATATTGCTAAGTCACCTAACAATATTGTAATCTCACTTGAGTTATAGTCCAAGTGGGAGTTTGTTGGGGTTTGTGTCCTAGAACTCAAGTTTTGTTATCCTTTATATAAATAAAGATGTTATTAAGTGAATTTCTTTTTTGATGAATATTTTAATAATCCAATAGAAGCATCCATGGTTATAACATGAGATACTCAAACTATATCATGTATATAGGCAGGGATCGAGTTCGAGTATATAACCTAAATGGTCTATAGTAAATGAATAAGGTTGGGTACCTTGTTCTGGTAAAACTATGGATGCGACCTACTTTGCTAAATAAAGCAAACGACGTGATCCTGGTTCGTTCGTGTATTGACATGTGAGTAGGGGCATCCTGTGTAAAAGATGTTTACACAAGACTGGATCAAAAAATAAGTCACTCTTACTTTATAACGTCGTTTACTGTTAAGACTGATTATTTCATGCGATGACCTAGGTAACTCGATCTTAATCCTGAGCATACTATGAACTCATGTTCGTTTAAGGTTATCCTTTGATCTGCATGGGTGAGAGTGGTCATAAAAGTATCATTCAATACTCCTACCATTTTGGGGATAACATTAGATGGATGGCTGGGGACGTAGTAAAGCAAAACAGGATTCACTCCTACCCGATACAGGGATAGTAGAAAGGTTGTTCTCTTAAGTGCTGAGTTCGAGACTTGAACAAGAGGCCTCACCCTCTCACTGGCTCGCGAGGGATCTTGTTTCATGGTTGGACCATAAACAAATTGTTCAATAGAGGACCAGTGGACTTAAGGAACTAAGATGTACTATAGGGGTAAAACGGACATTTGACCTGTCCATAGTAACGAACGACCTGTGAAGGATTGACTTACTAATCATGGTTATATCGAGTGGATGGAAATATATCTACAGTGAGGGGAGTTCAACTACTAGGCTATAGTGGAGTGTCCCAGTAGTTAACGGACGTTGGTTAACTAGCTTAAAAGGGTTTGACTAGTTTGACCTCGCACCGTTGGAGCCCATGATCTGTAGGTCAATTAGGTCCCCTTGCTAGCTTGAGACTAACCTTTGGAACAATATGATGGATTAAATATGAATTACTTTTCAATTCATGTTGAGAAAAATGAATAAAAGTGATAGGTGTTGACGGTACGTCGGGTTATGTGAAAACCGAGTATGTATGGATTTTAATATTTAAATGCCGAGAACATGAATAGGGATTCATGATAGGAAAAATAAAATTTCGGAAATGTTCGAGTAAAGTGACAAAATATTAATTTAATATTAAGATATTAAATTAATAATTAATTATTTATTTAATTAATAATTAATTTTAAATTAATTTTGAATTAATATAAAATTAAGAAATTGAAAATCATTTTTCAAATTTCAGATTAATTAAAATAATTAAACTTAGTGAATTAATTCAAGATAATATTGGATTAATTAAAATCAAAATTAATTTTGATTTTTTGGAGGTGGAGTGCATGGTGACTTAACCCATGCACTTCCCTCTCTTAAGCCACTTAATACTCCATTAATTTGGTGATGATTTGGTGGCAAATCTTGGGAATTTTCTTCAGCTTCAATCCCTCTATAGAACTGAAGATGAAGGCTGAAAGAAATGAGGAAGAGATGTACTGAAATTTTGCCAATATCCATACACCATTTACTTTCTTGAACTTGTTTTTCAAGCTTTCTCTCTTAAATTCCATCACTTGAGGATCCCACTATCCGTTCCAAATGCTTGAGGATAGCAAGGAAGATCCTTTGGTGGTTCATGACTCATTGGTGTAGAAAAACAAGAAGCTAATTGTTGGGTTCCTAGAGTGAGTAAAAATAAGGTGAAAATTAGACTCTAGAACACTGTGCAAGCATACACAATCCGCAACAAGTAATAAGTATTTATCGAATCCAAGGTTTGAATTAGCTCTCACTTTATTTATTTTGTATAACTTTTCAATGGTTTCAAGGGTGGTTAAAATGATTGCTTTTATAGAATGCTGAAGCAAAAGAAATGACGGAACAAAAAGTAAACCAATAAAGCAGACAGATTAGAAACAGGCGTTGGTCAGGATTCAGTAATTGTTTTAAAAGATGCTCTAGCAATATTATTGATCAGGAAAAACTCTTGCAGTTTTATTAGCAGATTCCTCCTGGAACTCTGGATTTTTTAGAATATGTTTCAACTCCAATGACGCACTACCGATCAAGCACTAGGCAACTGGCTATCCCTAGCTCAGTCACTAACGTTCACCAATACACAATGATCTAGTGTGATTAAATGCCACACACTTCCCAAATCATCCTTGAAACAAGGTAGTGGTATTCATACCGGCCGGCCAAGCGGGCACAAAATATAAATAAGCACAACAAATAATCAAGATGCATCAAATCAACTTATATTGCATAGAGATTAAGCACGGCAATTACATATTTCCTAACCAACACATAAGTGAATTTAGTTCATAGAGCCCATGACAACACACGTTACAATATGAGTAAGTGCATCCATAATTACAAAATAATACAAGAAAATACTAATTCCCTTGATCAACTTCGTAATTGATGGTCTTCTTGTAGTCTCCTATCTTCCTCCTCTATTCGGCTTCCAATGGTGGAAATGAGAAATGATCTCTTCCCCAAAAGTGGAATGTCTTTGACTTGAGCGGCTTTTCCCTTTTATAGAGTGAAGACAATCTTGAATTAGGTTGACCTAGACACGTGGATGGCTCTCCTTGCTCCTTAAATCCGAGAATAGCTTAACTAACTTTAGTTCATTAAATTGGCTAACGAGATGTGATGTGGTAGTTTTGCTCCTTGCTTTGCTGGAGCACAGATTTTGCTCGCTCAAGTCACTCAGCAATGTATTCTTCACAAAATAACTTCCAAAGCATCCATTCTTTCAAATGGGTTAAAACATGCAATATTCATCCAAAAGCAACCCTATTTAGCACAAAAGACACACAAATCATTATAAAACTAAGGCCTAAATAACTTCCTTTTGGACAGTTATCACTAATCCAACCAATTTCTCCATTGAAACAAGGTAGGCAAGTTGTCTTTGTTTTTCTTCATATGAACAACATGACTTCAGTGATTAAATTGAGCTAATTAAGTGCTTTAGATCCAAAATTCCTTCTGCTTTTATGATATTAACACTTTCAGTTAGTGCGATAAATAATCAAGTAATTTGTTATTTCAGCGATTCAATGATTAAATATGTGCATAGTCTCACGCATATTTAATAAATAACGGTGATTATACAACAAACTTAAACGATTAATATGTGGCAAATAATTTAAGATTAGTCTTAACAGAGAAATGTTCTCATGCCCCAAATGTTTAATTCATTAAGAAGTGTTATTAATGAAAGTGACATTGAGCCTTGCTCAGCCAAAGAAGACTTGTCCAAAGACAGTAAATTCGATTTACTAGTCTTGGAAGCATAATTTGTGAAGAATGGTGATTCTACCTGAATACTTGTTTCATAGTCACAAATCACGTTTGTTCTTCTTATTAAAAGGAATGAGTTCATGGCAAGATCTTGATGCTATTAAGATAACTCTCAAAATTTTGAACTAGAGAGGTTGTCTTGTCTGTAGCAATAGGGACCGTTAAGTTATTTTTTTTTAAAATTTTTCCAGTGGGAGCAAATACATATTATTAGATAATGTGTATATAATTCATAAGATGAAAAGAAATTTGATTTTGTTATCTTATTGGCTGAGACAATGTTACTCTTTACCTTTCCTTGCCAACACAGTTCATTTCCAGAAAGGGAGTTAACTTTTGTTTAGCTGAACTGAAAAATGACATAAATGTCTTAAGACTAATCAAGAGTAAAGCATTCATGAACACAGAGTTACTTGAGGCTGCTACTACTCAAAGAAATGAAAGGCAAATGATTTCTCCTAAAGTAAAATACCTTTCTTTGGCACTTAAGGTTAGGACATATTTACCTCAATATTATTGGGAAATTGGTCAAGAGTATACTTCTAAGCAAGTTAGAAGATGACTCACGGCTACCTTGTAGGTCATGCCTTAAGGGCAATATGACTAATAGATTCTTTTGCTTGAAAAGAACTATAGAGCCAAAGAGCCCCTAGAGCTTGTACATTTGTACCCTTATGGTCCAATATGTTAAAGCAGTGGGAGGACATGAATAATTCATTTATATTATAGATAATTATTCAATGTATGGGGTATCTCAACCAGAATGGTTCATTTAGCATGATCAAAAGCACAAGGGTTTGCAAGCTTGAGTGATCCATTCATGGATTGACCTAAGCAATTCAATCTTGTTATATAAGATTTGATATTGTGATCAAATCTTTTAGCTTTGTTCCAAACATTGATGAATCTTGTCTTAACACGAAGACCGTCAATAGTTCAGTAGCTTTATTAGTGTTGTATGTGATTGATATCCTAGTCATTGGGATGATGTAGGTTATCTTACTGACTAATAAAATGAGCTAGTAGCTCATTTCCAAATGAAGATTAAAGCAGTCATGAACACTGAGCTGTTTAAGACTGCGAATACTCAAAGTGATAAAGAGGTAAAGGATTTCTCCTAAAAGAAAATACCTTTCTTTGGCACTTAAGGTTAGACCATATTAATCTCAATTTGATTGGGAGATTAGTTAAGAGTGGACTTGTAAACGAGTTAGAAGATGACTCTCTACTTGTAAGTCATGCCTTGTGGGCAATATGACTGATAAGTCTTTTACTGGAAAAGAACTAAGAGCCAAAGAGCCCTTGGAGTTTGTACATTTGGATCCTTGTGCTCCAATATGTTAAAGAAGTGGGAGGGCGTGAATATTTCATCTCTTTTATAGATGATTATTCAAATGTATGGGTATCTCTACCTAATGCAACTTAGTATGAAGCTCTTGAGACATTCGAAGCGGCTTAGGACTGAAGTTGGAAACTTGTTAGGTGAGATAATAAAAACACTTCGATCTGATCAAAGTGTTAAGTATAGGGACTTGAGATTCCAGTACTATTTGATAGTACATGGGATCACATCCTAAATCTCAGTTAGAAGAAATAGAACCCTATTGGATATGGTTAGATCCATGTTGAGCTATGCTCAATTGCCTAAGCTTTTTTTGGCGTCATGCCGTATTGACTGCAATAGGCAACCCCAAAAGGAAACGAGAAGTGGATACTTCTTTAATCCACAAGAGAATAAAGAATTTGTATCGACAAATGCTCAGAAGAAGACCACATGAAAAATCATAAGCCACAAAGTAAGGTTGATTTAAGTAGAAAGCTAATGAAGCTACAGGAACATCCACAAGAGTTGTTGATGAGGCTGGCTGTTCATCAATAGTTGTTGATGGACCAGTGCATCCGGTCAGTCACATCCATCTCAATAGTAGAGATTGCCTCAATGAAGTGGTATTCATACCGGCTGGCCAGGCGGGCACAAAAAATAAATATGCTCAACAAATAATCAAGATGCTCAAATCAACATATATTGCATAGAGAATGAAGTACGACAATTACATGACTCCTAACCAACACCTAAGCAAATTTAGCTCATAATGCATATGATAACACACGCTACAATCTGAGTATGTGCATCCATAACTACAAGAAATTACAAGAAAAAGTAAATTCCCTTGAAGAAACCCGTAGTTGATGGTCTCCTTGAGTCTCCAATCTTTCCTCCTCTATTCGGCTCCCAAAGACGGAAATGAGAAATGATCTCTTCCCCAAAAATGGAATGTCTTTTGACTTGGACGGCTCTTCCCTTTTATAGAATGAAGGCAAGCCCAAATTAGGTCAATCTGTACATGTGGATGGCTCTCCTTGATTCTTAAATCCGAAAAAAGCTCAACTAACTTCAGTTCATTAAAATGGATAATGAGCTGTGATGTGGCAGTTTTGCTCCTTGCTTTGCTGGATCACAGATTTTGCTCCATCAAGTCGCTCAACAATATATTCTGCACAAAGTAACTTCCAAAGCATCCATTCTTCCAAATTGGTTAAACACATAATATTCATCTAAAAGCAACCCTATTTAGAACAATTAACACACAAAATACTATAAAACTAAGGCCTAAATAACTTCCTTTTGGAGAGTTATCATACCCCAAACTTGAACTACTACGCGTCCCGAGCAATACTAACCAACATTTCCTTGAGAATTCAAAACATTAGACAAAGCATAACTTAATCAAAACAGATAATCCAACACTACCATCAAACTTTACCTGAGCATTCTGCAAAACCAAGTATTGCTGCAGCAAAATAATTCCTCCGACATGGACAAATAATCACCACCTTTAACTTAATCCTAAGAACTTCCCACAGCCTAGCTCTATTAACAGACAATTTAAAGCACATTTTTAAGGGGTTTATATTTTTTTGTTCTTCAAGCTTAAAGCAGCCCTACAGTCATAAGCTCTTAAGCATGAGATTACCCACTTTATGGTGCAGTATACCCTTGCCTCAAACTCATCACCACCTAGGCAAAATACTCATTGCTAAGCTCAAAAACCCTTAGTTATTCTATCCCTTGCTTCTCAGAAAGGCGACATTTTATGATGAAGCTCACCTAAGTCCTGGGAGACAGAAAAACTGATAGGTTATCATTCATCCTTCAATACTTTTGCTCCATGAATTTTCTCAGCAAAATTTTCACAATATATTTTCTTTCATCATCTTTCACATTTCCTAGATTATCTTTTGATGCAAAGACAAATTGTGGGTATCACAAATGTCCCTGGTTACTCAATAACCTAGAAAATTTATTTAATGAAGAAGAGGAATGCTCGAGAAAAACAATTGGAGTACAAAAAGACCCCCAGACTTGAATTATTCATTGTCCCCAATGAATCAGTAATTTTATGAATTATACCTCCAAACTTAAAACTTTCTATCTGAATTTTAAACTAAGTGTGGGACTAGAATTAAGCTTAAAGTGGATCACATAAGTGAACACTACCTCAGAATCTTCTTGCCGCAACAACGTTTAGGCCAGAAGAAATGCTCAAGCAAAAGTTTTCTTAAGATCAGAATACCTTGATCTAATTAAGCTAACTAGTCCAAGCTTCAAAAATTCAGAAGAAAATTAGTTAAGTTAGAAGTGCTAAGTGTCATAGAACAGAACAACTATTGGAAATTTCATTGAAAACATAAGAAAAAGAAAGTTACATCAGCAGATATATTTTTGGTGGCCTAGAAACAGAAAATTAAAAATAAGCAAAAACAGAAATACACAAAAGATTATGGTCGGAAATGCGCGAGCAACAAAAATATTTCAACAAAATTAATGCTCGCCCAACTTTTTCTTCTTCAATCCTCCTGACTAGGATCTTTTTCTTCATCTCCTTCTCTCTCTACTAGTGGTGGCGGAATCCAAGGGTTCAGAAGGTCATCAGGGAATACTAGGAAGGCCGGATGTGGTTTAGAAAAATTAGACTGCAAGGCCCCCCTGAATGCGACATCTCTTCTCTTCACATAATTCCAGAAGGTTTGGAATTGCCTTTCGGCAAACTCCATCCTACTGTAATGCATTTGTAATTGCTCCTGCATTTGATGGATGCCGCACAGCAAACCGCCTTGGCGTGCCTCTTGTGTCCTTTGAAGCCTAGCCAAGTTTAGCGTGTCGATTATTCCCTTGTCCATTACAGTGACATCGTCTGTATTCACAGGAACCCCTGCCCTTTGACATAGCATCGCTATGGTGTTTGGGAAAAACAACTTCCCCACCTTCTTTCGCCAGCAATCATAAATCTCACTAGAAATAATTTTGCCCACATCAATACCCATATAACGAAGAATAGAAAATACCAGTAGCACTCGATCTCGAGACACCGTTGAATCATGAGTTGTCGGAAGCAAGCGCAACTTGATGAAGCCCATCCATGTATTGGCTTCGCTTTTCAGATAAGCCGCTTGGAACGTGCGCTTTTCCGTCTTCGACAGCCTCCATTGAACCTCTTCAATACCAACCTCCCTGACAGCCGCGTTTAACTGATCGTTAGATGGTGCTACCACCATCTCATTGAATCCCATGTGTGGAAAGTCTTGGAGGTTGAAGAGAGAATTGATTGCTCCTAGGCTCCAATCAACGACCACCCCTCAGACTATAATCGGGAGTCCTTCTTGATCACTATATTGGCATAAAATTTGCGGACAATATTGGAATTGACTAGCTCCGACTTTGCACAGATCTGACTCCACCACTACAAAAAAAATTAAGTTACTTGACGTTTTTGAAATGTCAAGTAACTTTAGACTTGACGTTTTTATTAGCGTCGACGAACCGGTCATCAAGAATAAGTTTGTTAAAACTTGACTATGGGCACGCGTCATGTTATACATTTCTTGATACTTCAGACGTGTCAAGGTTGGCTTGATACCTGACGTTGATTAACTGTCAAAGAATAAAACGATAAATCGTCATATTTATAACACCTTGACACTTCCTACGTATCATATAACTTGACATTCCATGATTGTCAACTAAATTGCTATCTTGACATATTTTACATGTCATATCATTTTTTCTTCTTTTTTTTGTTTTTTAAAATATATATCTCATACTATCTTTAATTTCCTGTATTGTATTCCAACAAATCTGATAATTTTAGAACTACAATATTTCTATCAACAAACAATAAGCAATACATACTTAATACTTATCCAATATCCATCAAGAAAAAATATTAACAATTTCATACCCAATAATAATATTAACAATTCCATCATAACATATATAATTGTATCTTTCACTCCTTAGGAAATTACAAGAACTATCAATCATACGAAATGCTAGAAATTATAAGAACTATCAACAATCATATGAACAATTCAAAAATTACAAGAGCGATCAACCCATATGAACAATTCCAACAAGTCTAGAATCTATATTATTAAAATGTCAAAAGTTGTAAAGATCCAAAAGACTCACAAAATAAGTACAACACATGGTTTATGTCGAGTACTACTGTCAATTGAAAGAAAAATAAATGCACATAACTCTTTGAAGTTTGATTGAACATGGTGCAATTTGTACTTGAAGCCATCAATGCATATGATTTGATCTAACACATAAGAAGAAATGAAAATAAAGTAAGCAAGAGAATGAAGATTTGAAGTATGAATACATACTCAAAGAAACTTAAACAACTAAAACTTATCAAATTAACAAAAACAACTAAAGCTATCAAACTTTATTGAACATAAATACAAAACTAGAGGACCCCACAATCCGTTTCAAGACCTAAGAATAGCAAGGAAGATCTTTGTGATAGGCTGTGATACATTGGTGAAAAGAAATAACGCACAAAATACCCCAATTTTGAGCTACATCCAGGTTTGGCACACATGACCCTATTTTAGGCCTCTTGAGTAATGTATGTTTAATCCTAAAATTGATGAAATAAGTGCCTAAAATACTAAATTGCTTCCATAATCTTCATATTAACTCTTTCAGATTTTTCATAAGTAGAAAAATTAATAATGGTAAGACTTCAAGCACATACAACAGAAACAACAAAGTATTGAAAATGGAAGGATGGTACCAAAATAAATGAGAATAAATAGCACAAGATCGATATGAAGTAAGAAAAAAAAAAGTACCTTCAAAAGAATATCTTCAAGTGTAACATTGGCGTAAATAAGGTAAACCTTTGTCTTGTCGTTCAGGTTCTCTAATATAGCACGAGCAACCTAAACCTATAGTAAAAATGAGAAAGCTTCCTATTGTTATAAAACTTGACAAGAGACAATGATAAAACACAATATAGATAAGGTTTTGACCAAAACCTTGAGATGCATACTTGACAAACACCAACACGACACCAGCCCAACAACAACATGCAAATTACAATATTAGAGACCTAGCAACAATGTCTGTCAACCATAATTCCATAAAATGATACAGAGCATGAATATAACACAAACCATCCACAATAAAAAGTAATCATTCTTAAGAAGCAATCTAAAATGTTGATTTCGCAAAGACAATCATTCCATAATTCATAGGGGAATTATCAAGTAGGAGCATACCTATCATGACATGTGATAATATAAAGAACGAAGTCTTCAGATGTGAGAACTATTATATCTAGCTGCAACAAAGAAAACAAAAAAAGCACAACAATAAGCACCAAAAGCTTTTGCACTTGTTTAACTCATCCATGCACCAAAACAAATTACTCAAAAGACTGAAAAGAGCATAAGTGGTAGTATTTGTTTTTAATTAATGTTGCCCCAGTTAGATCTCCACGAACTTTTTATAGCGCCCAAGAGGGAACACCACACATTAGACTCCCGCAAGCATTTAAAACACTATTCAATGTATAATCAGTTCAACTAATAAAAAGGTAAAAATAATAATTAAAAAGAAGCAGAAACTTGACACAAAAAAAAAAAAAAAAAAAGATCCACCTTCATCAAATAAAAACCTTCCATAGTTACAAAATGTTTAACTTTATTTCTCCTAAAGTCCAACCCAATTGGATTGTTTTTAGTAATTTAGATGTAGCAAAATGTCAATGAGGTAAAAATAAATCAAGATACATTTTTCTTTACATCAATGTGAAAGATTTCAAACAAAATGGCTCAAACCACACAACTTACCACATGTGATCTAAAATCCAGTTTCAATCTCAACAATATTCATTGCAATGCCCACTAAGAAACTTTAATTACTTCATTAACATCTATTAAAGAACTTCAAATATAAGCTTTTTTAATTACCAACAGGGTATTATTGCTCTTAGATTAAGATGAACCAACCAAAATAATGTAAAAAATACCAAAAAGTAACTCAGGCATAAGAATACTAAATTGAACTATAAAAACATAAGCTAATATAACAATGTATAATAAAGTAGAATGATATAAGAATAGAGAATCAATTATTTGTTTAGTATCACACTCTCCTTGGTTCCTGCAACAAACAAAGAATTTTTACTTGCAAGATTAAAGATCTAAGAAAATCACACCTTGTCTATTGAAGTTCATGAGCCAAATCAAGTCTAGGAATGCCAACAACCCTGTTAGTAGGAGCAATGCCATGAACTTTTTTGAAACTTGAAAGTAGAAGCTTAAGTAAGTGATACTCCATCCACTGTTGTCAAGAAATCAGTCAAAAGTTTATGAAACTTCCACAACTTTCTTTCATAGGCTAAAGAAAGACAATTAATACACTATAAAAAGTCCAATCTATCAGAGATCAACCATCAAAAGAAATTTCTAGACAAAAACAATAAGATATAAGAAATACCACCATTAATCACTCAAAAACTACAACTATTTCTTCTTAATGTTCTTCATTACCCAATAAAGCAATCACCTATGGTCTGTGAAGTGATAGGTTGCCTTTACGTTCCACAATTTCGAAAAACTGAAGAGAAAAAATGTGAAATGGGTTGAAAAAATCAGCATAAAAAAATGGAAAAGAAGGTAACAACCAAAACAACTATGAAAGAAAATAATGGAAGAAATTATTTACCCCCAACCTAGTTATTGTAGGCTTGTTTGTCTTTGGTAGATGCAAAGAAATTAGAGGTACTCGGTGATTTACAACGAATTACACATCTTCTTCAAAGGATACAAGGGCTTGGAGAGAAAGAAATAAACAACACTTTTCAACCAATGCATAATTGGAGAGAAATCATTAAATAACCCTTTGATTTAGGATTTCAAGTTATTCTAGAATAGCTAGAGAATTTATGTTCAAGACCATCATTATTATTTTATGAGAAACAAGTACTGTATTAAACAATTCAAGACCATTATTAGTTTTATAGCTTATTCATTAGCTATTACTTATTTCTTCTTATGTGCTTCTATCCAATATTATACATGCTAAGAAGAAGTTTATTCATTTGATGTTTAACATGACATAAATAAAGAGAATTAAAATGTCTTTAACATCAGAGCAAAACTCAGTGACAACAAACTTAACACCCGAATGATATTTTATCCTCCCAAAGTATTTAACAAATTCTCAAAATTCTTCAACTCAAGTGTCAAAAGGAAGGCCGTAGAATGGTATAATTCATTTAGTCAAGTGCCAATATTGAAGAATTGAGGGAATTTGGTTCATTCTCTTCTTACATACAAAGAGAGAAGGTCTGACCAAATGAGGTAAGATAAGACTAAGGGCTTTCAAAGAGATAATGCATTGACAGAGACTCGTTCTTTGTTTATTAAAGGACGACAAGGAAAAAAGAAAAAGTCATAATACATTGGTCTTAGATAGGAATTTAGATAGGCAAACAATTACACAAATAGTGAATGAACTTAAAGTCAGCGTCCTGAACCTGAGATTCGAGTGGGAATTTTGGTGGACGGAAGGTCGTGGCTATGTGAAACCGGCCTATTTTTACCAACAAGAACCCTTTGGGTCGATGGAAATCCCATTCCTACCGGCGTCAACTTCTTACATCGGGAGAAATACAGTCGACATAGCCAAGAATTCTTGTAGTGAAAAATGAAAATTCTTTGTTTGTTGCAGGAATTGCTGTATGGAATGCTACAATATATCATAGCCTTGGACATAGGTGCAACAGATCATTAAATGAGTTGGTCAGTTGCATTGTGCTATTATACGAAAACCACACATTTTTTAACCTTAAGAACGAGGGCACTTAGGGAAGAACTTGGGCAACTGAGCTTTGGGCTATTTAAAGGAAATGATGTTGAAATAAAAAATAGACAGAGTGTGGGTGGTCGTCTTTTTACGAAGAAACACAAACCTTGCAGAGTAGATAGAAAAAGTGCAGAAAGAACAAAAATGGAACGAGGAAGAAACAAAAAGACAATCTAGAAAGCTCTTATTTGTTTGATTTTCTCTTGCGTTCTCTCTCTCTTTTGTTCTTGTTTTCTTGCAAATATGGGGAAAGGTGTTGGAGCTCAAATTGAAACTTGGTAGAGAAAAATAAACACAATTTAATGGATGAAATGGAGCTGTGCAATATACCTGGAGAGAAGGGCATTTGTAACCCTAAGAATCGTAGAAAGAGGAAATCTATTGGCAATGGGCATAGGTGAACCAATGACAGCAGCCATCAATGGAGTAAGGCAAACAGGGGACAACCACCGACGATGGGCTGAGGCAGATAGATGATGGCGTGCGACAAATGACTGAGGCAAATGGTAGACGCAAACTGCAGAGAGATGAGAGTGGCCTTCGAGAGAAATCAAGGGTTTTCGAGGAGAGTCGAGTTAGAAAAAAAAACGCTAAGCTGGACGTTTTATTTCATTTTGCTTTTTAATACTTGTTTTATTTTAGACTAAATTATCCTTGACATTTAAAACATGGCGAGAAATCTATAATTAAATTTGACACTTTTAAAATGTCAAATTCTAAGTTACCGGGTAAAAATCCGAAAACCTCCATCAACCTCCGCCTTTTTTTAATTTTTCTTGACATTTTTTAGTAGGAATGCTAGTTAGTTGACGTTTTCTCATAAAAATGTCAAGTAATTAAAAGTTGTAAATGTCAAGTAATATAGAATTTGTAGTAGTGCACCCGTGATTTGCTATTCCAGTCCTCAAGAAACACGGCAGATCATCACTAAACTCCCACTCAAACAAAAAGTCTCGTTTCAACATTTCTATATACTTTGCTCGGGCAAGATTATTGATGAAGTGATTGTACGGCAATCGTGAATCCTCAGTATCAATATCCTCAGCTTCGCCCGGCGCTTCAGCAATACCTTTGCCCTTGTCTTCCCGCTGCTTGGGCAACATTTCTTCCTCTGCTTTCTTTTTTGTTTCTTCTCTCGCTTGATCCTCTGCCTCCTTTTTCTCCTGCTCTTCTTTTTCCATATTCTCTTTTTCAGAGTAGGTCGTCGGCGGCGATGGGCTATCCGTCCGGATTACCTTGATGCAGCTGACTTTCTGCTTCCGACTGCGACGATGGGGAACCTCCGGCATAATAACCTCAACCTGAGCCTCTTGGACCTCATGTCCATTTCCTCTTTCTTGCACCTCCTCCCCTTCTTCCTCGGCATCCCTTTCCTCTCGTCGTCTCGATTTTGCCATCTAAAACTCAAAGGGTTTTTTTACAGTAATCGAAGGCAAAGAAAAAGAACGAAAAAGGCAAGAGATGAAAACAAGAAAACGAAGTGAAAAGAAACGAGCAAAGGCTATCGAATCAATAGGACTTCAGCAATCAAAAATCGTAACCGAAAGATTTTGCCCCGAATTAAATAAACTTACCGTTTCAGGCCCAAGCAATCGGAAAAATTAAACCCATCAAATGATATTAAATTGAAGTTCAATCGGCCCATGGTAAATGGTGTTGTGTTGTCCAACGGTTAGACCATTGGATTTCCCCTACGCGACACGTGGCAACGTCAGATCGCCCATGCAATTTACCTGCCCACGGGAAATTCAAATCCAAAGGGGTAAAAATATTTAATTTACAACAAACCCCTTTCTATTCGGACGAAATATTTGATCTTGTTATAAAATTGCCGCAACAAACCACTGAGTAAAGATTTCCTTCTAGAAGAATCTTTTATACGGAATATTTCAAAATTAAAAACCGCTTAAATCAAATCTCCTTTTTATTTAAAGCGGAACAAATCAGAAAAATATTTATTAAAGCTAAACCTAAACAAAAATTTAAATAACTGAAAATACAAACTAAGATAAAATATAAACTAACCTAATCAGAATAATTAAAAATAAATTCAACTGATGAATATACTGAAAATAAAATCCACGAAATTAAAAATATCAACGAATTAAAATAAATTAGATAAGACTGGAATAAATCAGATAAAATTGAATCAAACTAAATCTAATTCAAACTAATCTAGATTAAAATCAAACTAATCAGCGAAGAACAAAACCACAACAAATCTTGGGAGCTCAAAAATATTGTTGTACGCAATGCTCCCGCAAAACTCATGCTCCTTTATTCATCAATCAATTTTAGGGAAGGATATTTCGACTAAAATTCCTCTCCCCAATACTGTTTCACACGCTCTCCAATAACTTTGAACACTCTCCCATCCTTTTCATCTCTCAAGGTAATTGCTCCATGGGGAAAAACTTCAATCACCACAAATGGACCAGACTATTTGGATTTCAGTTTCCCAAGGAACAATTTTAATCTAGAGTTATAAAGCAAGACTCTCTAACCTTTGACAAACTCTTTAGGCTTAATTTTCTTGTCATGCCATAGCTTAGTATTTTCCTTATACATTTTCGCATTTTCATAGGAAAACTAGCGAAACTCCTCCAACTCATTAAGCTACAGCATTCTTATTGCCCCTGCACAACTCAGATCAAAATTCAATTTTTTCAAAGCCCAAAACGTTTTATGCTCAAGCTCTAATGGTAAATGGAAAGCCTTTCCATATACTAACCTATAGGGAGACATACCTAGAGGAGTCTTATAGGCTGTCCTATAAGCCCAAAGAGCCTCATCTAACCGAAAAGACCAATCTTTCCTAGATGGATGGACTACTTTCTCTAAAATTGATTTGATTTCCCTATTACTAATTTCAGCTTGACCATTTGCTTGTGGGTGATAAGGGGTAGCTATCCTATGCTTAATTTCATACTTAGCTAAAAGCTTAGTTAAAACATTATTTACAAAATGTGTACCCTCATCACTCACTAGAGCTCTAGGTGTCCCAAACTGCGCAAAAATGTGCGATTGGAGAAACCTTGACACTATCTTGGCATCATTCTGATGGCATGCAATAGCCTCCACCCACATGGACACGTAATCAACTGCCAATAAGATAAAAACATTACCATTAGAAGGGGGAAATGGCCCCATAAAATCAATACCCCATACATCAAATAATTCCAATTCTAAAATGTAAGTAAGAGGCATTTCATCTCTAGGTCCTAAATTTTCTCTCGTCTGACAAGCATTGCATTGCTTGTAGAACCAATGGGCATCCTTGAATAAAGAAGGCCAGAAGAATCCACATTGCAAAAATCTCATAGCTGTCCTCTGACCGCTGAAATGGCCTTCATACGGCGAAGAGTGACATTGCTTAAGGATTTCCTTTGCTTTATCACCTAAAACACACCTACGAATAATACCATCAGAGCATTGCTTATACATAAATGGCTCATCCCAATAGAAAAATTTTGCATCATGCTTAAACTTTTTCATCTGCCTCCAATCCATATCAATAGTAGTGACTCCTTTCCCCAAAAAGTTGACAATATCAGCATACCAGGGAAGGTCCTTGACTACCTTTACCTCAACAGCAAAGAGCTGTTCATCTGGAAAAGAATCTGAAATGGCAGATTGCTTCAGCAAAGATAGTGTTGGATCAAGACGAGATAAATGATCTGCAATGACATTCTCTGATCCCTTATTGTCCTTTATCTCCAAGTCAAATTCCTGCAATAATAAAACCCAACGAATCAGTCTAGGTTTAGCATCTTTCTTAGACATTAAGTACCTTATTATTGCATGATCTGTGAGAACTGTGACTTTTGACCCCACCAAATATGGGCGGAATTTCTCAAATAGCAAACACAACCGCTAACAACTCCTTTTCAGTAGTTGTATAGTTGATTTGTTCCTCATTCAGAACCCTGCTTGCATAATAAATAGGATGGATAAATTGGCCCTGCTTTTGCCCCAGCATGGCATCTACTGCAACATCACTCACATCACGCATTACCTCAAATGGTAAACTCCAATTAGGTGCACATAGAATGGATGCTGAGATTAAAGCAGCCTTTAAAGTTTCAAAAGCCTTCCTACAATTTGCATTGAAGTAAAAAACTTGATCAGTACACAATAAGTTACAAAGAGGTTTACTAATTTTTGAAAAATCCTTTATGAACCTTCTATAAAATCCAGCATGTCCTAAAAAACTCCGAATCCCTTTAACTGAATTTGGTGGTTCTAATCTCTCAATAACCTCTATTTTTGCTCGATCAACTTCTAGACCTTTCCTTTAAATCTTATGACCTAACACTATGCCCTCCTTCACCATGGAGTGACATTTCTCCCAATTAAGAACTAGATGGGTATCTTCACATCTCTTTAACACCTTACCTAAATTATCCAAACAACTCTGAAAAGACCCTCCAAAAACTGAAAAATCGTCCATAAATACCTCAACAGTTGACTCAATCATATCCGAAAAGATTGCTAACATACACCGCTGAAATGTTGCTGGAGCATTGCAAAGGCCAAAAGGCATTCGCCTAAAAGCAAACGTCCGATAAGGGCAGATGAAAGTGGTTTTTTCCTGGTCCTCATGAGCAATGGTAATCTGGTTATACCCAGAATAACATCCTAAGAAACAGTAGTAGGCCTGACATGCCAATCCATCCAACATTTGGTCAATAAATGGCAGAGGGAAATGGTCCTTACGGGTAGCTTTATTAAGCCTCCTGTAATCCATACAAACCCTCCAGCCAGTTACTGTCCTGGTTGGGATCAACTCATTGTCCTTATTAGTCACTACCGTGACACCTTCTTTCTTAGGAACACATTGGACAGGGCTTACCCAATTGCTATCTGCAATTGGATAAATAATCCCAACATCCAACCATTTAATCACCTTCTTTTTAACAACCTCCTTCATTGCAGGGTTAAGCCTTCTCTGTTACTCAATACTCCTAAAGGATCCCTCGTCTAGAGTGATTTTATTCATACAGAAGGATGGGCTAATTCCTTGAATGTCAACCAGTGTCCAGCCTATTGCTTTGCGATATTGCTGCAACAATTTTATTAAGGCCTCTTAATCCTCCGACATTAAATTTGATGCAACAATAATGGGCAACGTCTCTCCCTCCCCAAGATACACATACTTTAGATGATCCGGCAAGGGCTTCAAATCTAAAGTGGGTGCCTCAATCCGAGATGGCTTAATAGGAGGAGCCTTCCTTTCATCCAAATCCAAAGACTCAAAAACATCCTCAGACCTAGACACTTCTTTTTCACTTTTTCTTTCTAAAGAACAAACTTCTAAATCCTCTATACCAACCTCTCCATGATCTTCGAAATGCTTGTTTGCCAAATCCTACATTGTTGTCTCAATAATTGTGTTCTCCAAAATCCTAATGAAAGAACAATCTTCCACTTCGTCTGGATACTTTATGGCCTTAAAAACATTAAACTTTACTTCCTCATTATAAACCCTCATCGTTAATTCCCCTTTCTGAACATCTAGCAATGCTCTACCAGTAGCCAGAAATGGGCGACCAAGAATGATTGGGACATCTTTATCTGCCTCATAGTCTAAGATAATAAAATCAACAGGAAATATGAATTTATCTACTTTCACTAAGACATCCTCAATTTTACCCTCAGAATATGTGATAGACTTATCAGCTAATTGGAGTGTGACTGTGGTAGGCCTAGCTTCACCAATGCCTAGTTTTCAATAGACCGAAAGAGGCATAAGGTTAATGCTTGCGCCTAAATCACAAAGTGCTCTACCTAACTCTTTTCCACCTATTGAGACAGGAATAGTAAAGGATCATGGATCCTTAGCCTTGGTTTGTAGCCTATTCTTAAGAATAGCACTACATTCCTCAGTGAGAGATACAGTTTCAAATTCACCTAACCTCTTCTTTTTAGTCAAAATATCCTTAAGAAATTTAGCATAATTAGACATTTGCTCTATAGCTTATACTAAAGGGATATTTATATGCAATTGCTTAAAAATCTCCAAAAACTTCTTCATTGTCTTTGTGGAAAATGTAGAGGCGACACATAAGGTGGGGGCGGCATATAAGGTGGTTCCACATTTGGAACAGAACCAGATGCTTCAGCATCATTGTTGTTGCCTCCAACACCTTTACCAGACTCCAACTTTTTTTCAACAACAACATTTTTATCATTACTCTTCTCTACATCCTGGGGTTTACTAGGCTCTTTTCTCTCTTCTAGTGGCTTACCACTCCTTAGAGTCACTGCCTGTACCTGCTCCTCACATTCCCTTCTAGGGTATTCAGTATTTGAAGGAAGTTTCCCTTGAGGCCTTGCATTCAACTCATTAGCTAGTTGTGCCCACTTTCAATTTCAGGGCTCTCATTGAAGCTTGATTACTTTGAATTGCGGCATCTGTACGAGCGATATATTCTTTCATCATCGCCTTAAGAGAACTCTCTGAATTTTGCTGGGGCAAGGCCTGCTTATTTTGCTAGGGCAATACCTGTGATTTAGCAAATCCTGACTGGTTCACTTTTTGCTGTGCTTGAGGGCCTTGAAAATTGCTTCCTTGCCCTCCCCATGCAATGTTGGGGTGGTTTCGGCAACCTGATTATAAAAGTTAGAATAAGGGTTATTTCTCTAATTAACTACAAAAAACACAGAAGTTGGATTGCTAGGGCAAAACTCGTAGTTGTGCTCTTCACAAGGCTCCACAGCTGGTGGCTGGTGATGACTAACCACTGTCACATTTTCAAGAGAGTTAGCTAACATTGCAATATCAGCCCTAATGGTAGACACACCATCAACTTCTAACACACTCTTAACTTTTTTATTTGAGTCTCTGACATCCGACCACTGCCAACTATTGGTTGATATTCTTTCTAAAATTTCATGGGCTTCATTAAAAGTGTTTGCCAAAAGGGCCCCTCCAGCCGAAGCATCGACCATAACTTGGGTTGCTCCATTTAAGCCATTGTAAAATGTTTCCATTTGGATATAATGAGGTAAACCATGGCAAGGACACTTCCGCAAAAGTTCCTTAAACCTCTCCCAAGCCTCACTAAAAGTTTCATCTTCAAGTTGCCTAAACCCTACTATCTCACTCCTCAACTTGGCATATCTACTTGGTGGAAAATATTTACTAAGAAAGTTTTCCGCTAACTCATTCCATGTCCTAATTGATCCTGGAGCAAAAGAATTTAACCACGCCTTTGCTCCATCTCTAAGAGAATACTGGAACAAAGTTAATCTAAGGTCATCCCTAGACACTCCTTGAATTACAAACGAATCACTAACTCTTAGAAAAGACTTAAGATGTAAATGAGGGTCTTCAGATGAAAAACCATGGAACTGACCCACGGTTTGCAACATTTGAAATATTACCTGTTTCATTTCAAAATTTTCTGCCTCAATTTGAGGACGTGCAATTCTTGGACTCAACTCATCAAACATTGGAAAAGCTTAAGCTCGAATGGCTCTGGCCCTATCATTTGCTATCAAGATAGGATTCTCAGCCTTATTATTTTGCTGTCCATTTTGCTCCAGCAGTGGATTTTGCTGCAGCACACGATTCTGCTGGGGATTCACTGGATCTTCTCGACCTTCCAGGAGACGCGGCAGTTCTGCCATTGGATTTTGATTTCTACGCTGCTTTCTCCTTCTTCTCCTGGATGTCCTTTCAACTTCTGGATCAAACTCGAACCTCACCCCAGGCAGATCGCTCATGCACCAAACTTACACCTGCAAAAACAAAAGAAAGTATCAAAAAGTTCTAGCACCAACCCACTAAAACACATACACAAAACAGATCAGATAAAAACTTATTCAAGTTCCCTAACAATGGCGCCAAAAACTTGTTGGGATTCCAGAGTGGATAAAAATAAGGTAAAAATAGGACTCTAGAACACTGTGCAAGCATACACAATCCGCAGCAAGAAATAAGTATTTATTGAATCCACAGGGCTGAATAGCTCTTACTTTATCTATTTTGTATAATTCTTTAATGGTTTCAAAAGCGGTAAAAATGATTGATTTTGATATAATGTTGAAACAAAAGGAATGACAGAACAGAAAGTAAACAAATAAAGCAGACAGATTAGAAACAGGCGTTGATCAGGATTTAGTAATTGTTTTAAAAGATGTTCTAGCAATATTATTTATTAGGCAAAACTCTTGCAGTCTTATTAGCAGGATCCTCCCAGAACTCTGGATTATTTGGAATGTGTTTCAACTCCAATGACGCTCTACCGATCAAGCACTAGGCAACTGGCTATCCCTAACTCAGTCACTGGCGTTCACCAATACACAATGATCTAGTGTGATTAAATGCCACACACTTCTCAAATCATCCCTGAAACTAAGAAGTGGTATTCATACCGGCTGGTCAGGCGGGCACAAAATATAAATATGCTCAACAAATAATCAAGATGCTCAAATCAACATATATTGCATAGAGAATGAAGTACGACAACTATATGACTCCTAACAAACACCTAAGCAAATTTAGCTCATAATGCTCATGATAACACATGCTACAATCTGAGTATATGCATCCATAACTACAAGAAATTACAAGAAAAAGTAAATTCCCTTGAAGAAACTTGTAGTTGATGGTCTCCTTGAGTCTCCAATCTTTCCTCCTCTATTCGGCTCCCAAAGATGGAAATGAGAAATGATCTCTTCCCTAAAAGTGGAATGTCTTGTGACTTGGATGGCTCTTCCCTTTTATAGAATGAAGGCAAGCCCAAATTAGGTCAATTTGTACATGTGGATGGCTCTCCTTGCTTCTTAAATCCTAAAGTAGCTCAACTAACTTGAGTTCATTAAAATGGATAACGAGCTGTGACGTGGCAGTTTTGCTCATTGCTTTGCTGGATCACAGATTTTGCTCCCTCAAGTCGCTCAACAATAAATTATGCACAAAGTAACTTCCAAAGCATCCATTCTTCCAAATGGGTTAAACACATAATATTCATCTAAAAGCAACCCTATTTAGCACAATTAACACACAAAATAGTATAAAACTAAGGCCTTAATAGTTCAGTAGCTCACTTAGTGTTGTATATGGTTGATATCCTAATCATTGGAACTGATGTAGGTTATCTTACTGACATTAAAAGAGGCCAGCAGCTCATTTCCAAATGAAAGTTTGGGAGAAGCTGAGCTAGCCTTGTCTTAAGTGTCTTATGTCTACAAGATGTTAGTTGGGCAAGCATTTAGTTTGACCGAATATTTTTGTTGCTCGCGTATTCTTGACTCCAGTTTCTTTTGATATTTTTGCTTTTCTGTTTTTGTTGTTTTTATTTTTTTTGTTTTTCTAGGCCACAAAATTATTCTGCTTATTGTAAATCTTTTCCGTTTTTAATGGAATTCTAAAGTTTTTCTTTTCTATGGCACCCTGAGCATTCCTAACTTAACCTTTTCTTCTGAATTTTTGAAGCTTGGACTAGTTAGCTTAATTAGATCAAGGTGTTCTGATCTCCAGAAACCTTTTGCTTGAGCATTTCTTCTAGCCTGATCATCGTTGCGGCAATAAGATTCTGAGGTAGTATTGTCTTATTTTGATCCACCTTAAGCTTAATCTTAGTCCCACACTTCGTTTACAATTCAGATAGAAAAAGAATTAAGTTTGGGGGTTAATTATATGTTGTTGTTTCATTAGGGACAATAAACAATTTAAGTTTGGGGGACTTTTAGCTACTCCGCTTGTTTTGCCTGAGCATTCCTCTCCTTCATAATAAATTTTTCTAGGTTGTTGAGTAACCAGAGACATTTGTGACACCCACAGTTTGTCTTTGCTTCAAAAGATGGCTTAGGAGAATATAAAAATGTATATAATGAAAAAAATATATTTGCTGAAAAGAAAAGAAGTGAAAATTTGTTGTGAAAATTGATAAAGCAAAAATTTTGAATAATGAATTATAATCTAGCAGTTTTCTATCTCACAGGGCTTAGGTGAGCTTCATCATAACATGTCGCCATTCTAAGAAGCAAGGGATAGATAACTAAGGATTTTTGGGTTTAGCAATGAGTATTTAGCCTAGTTGGTGATAAGTTTGAGGCAAGGGTATACTTGTTGGGTTTTATGTCCTGAAACTCGTAGATAGTGAATATTAATGAATTATATACTTGTATCAATAAAATGTTATTGTCATATGAAGTCTAAAATTGTACAATATGACTGAAATCCAATAAACTAAGATCCAAGGTTGTTTATATGTGACTTGAACTAGTATGTGGAGACATACGGGGATCGGTGTTCAGGTAACAACCTAAAAGGTCTATAGTACAGGGATAAGGCTGGGTACCTTATCCTGGTAACACTATGTGATACGACTCGATTTGTATTCGATACACACATATTGATCCAAGGCGTCCATGTAGGAGACATGCGAGCGGGGGTATCCTATGTAATGAGTTTGCATAAGACCGAACCACAAAATAGTAAACAACTAGATGTAACACCGTTAACTAGTTTGGTTACTATATCAATAGGATGACCTAGGTAACTCAGTCTTAATCCCGAGTGTGTCATGAACTCCTTCTCACGAGAGATTGTCCTTTGATTAGTATGGGTGAGAGTGGCCTGCACGTCGACTCAATAAACCTACCTTCTTGGGGACGAGACCGAGTGGGGGGCTGGGGACATGGCAACACAAGATGGAATTCACTCCTTCCCACTTCTAGGAGAAGTAGATGAGTGTTCCCTTAAGTGGTGACTCAGGGTCTTGAACAAAGGATCCCGACCTCTCATTGGCCCGAGAGGGACTTTTTGTTTACTGGTTGGACCATAAAGAGGTTGTTCATTAGAGGAGCATTGGTACTTAAGGAGCCAGAGGTAACACAAGGGTAAAACGATAATTTGAACCAATTGTAGTTACAAACACTCATGAAGGATTAACTTACCGTTATTGGTCAATATCCGTGGACACAGAAATATTCTATAGTGAGAAGAGTGCAGTTGTGGGTCTTTAGTGGAGGGACCCACAGTTAATGAATATTTGTTAACTCTATTAATGAGTTTAGTCAGTTAACCTCATATCATTGGAGCTTCTGATCTGTAAGTCCATTAGACCCCCTGCTAGCTCATAAAGAGTAATTGGGAACAAATTATCTTGAAAAGAATTTGAATTGTTCTAATTCAATTTGGGAATCAAGTTACTTGTATGAAGTACAATTAATATAATGTATGTTGATACATTATAATATAAAGTTTAATTTGTGATTAAACTTTATTAAATTGAGCGAATTATATATTTGAAAGAGTTCAAATATATAACTAATTAAATATGTGATATTTAATTAGTGAATAAATAAATTAATTTTGAATAAATTAATTATTCAATTAGTCTAATTAAATGTGATTTAATTAAACTATAATATATGAGAGATATATTAGAATATGATTCTAATATGTAATTAATTAAATATGGTTGATATTTAATTAATTATAAAATTAGTTAATTTTGAATTAATTAATTGTATAATTTAATTTAGTTAAATGTGATTTAACTAAATTAATAACTATAGATTAATTTTAATGTGTTAATGATTCCTATTAAAACTATAGGTTATAAGAGAGATGTATATTTGAGTATGATTGGAATGTTTGATTAATTAAATATGTGATATTTAATTGATCGAAGAATTAATTAATTGTGTGGTTTAATTAATTTAATTAAATTTGATTTAATTAAGTTTAATTAAAACTATATATTATGTGAGGGCAATGCATTTAAATATGATTTAAATGTAAATATGGTTAATTAATTAACATGATTAATTGATTAGCATATAGTTAATTAATCGAATTAATTTTAATTAATTAATTAGTAACTATATGATGAAGTGGACGGTTTAGATTGGATCTCATCCCTCACATACAGAAAAAATGCTTGAGGGGTCTAAGGTAGAGTGCTCATTCTGCGTTTTTTTAACTCTCACAGAATCCCAAAAATCTCTCACATCTCTCTCATTCTCTCTCAACGCAAAACAAAGGAGTTCATTACTCTCTATGTTTCTCTCCCAAATTCAAGAACGTGAGGGAGACCCACCACTACGTTCTTGATCTCAGAGAATAGTAGGGTAGCCTCGTGGTGGTGTCCGTTGAAGAATTTTGAGTCATTAACGGAGGTATGTTTCTCATTGCTTGACTTTTTGTCAATGTACTGGTATTTTGATTTAACAAAAATTAAATACGATACAGTCCAATTGCTTCCGCTATTACGGAATTGGGAATTCCAATCCTTCAATACTCCACCATAAAGTGGGTCATCTCCTGCTTAAGAACTTATGACTGTAGGGCTGCTTTAAGTCTGAAGAACGGAAAAATAAATCCCCTAAAAAGTATGTTAAAATGTGTCTGCTAATATAGCTGACCTGTGGTAAGTTCTTAGGATTGAGTTAAAGGTTGTGATGATTTGTTCAATGCTGAAAGAATTATTTTGCTGCAATAGTACTTGGTTTTGCAGGATGCTCAGGTAAAGGTTGAAGGTAGTGTTGGATTATCTATTTTGATTGAGTTGTGCTATGACTAATGTTTTTTAATTTTCAAGGGAAGGTGAGTTAGTATTGCTCGGGACGCGCAATAGTTCAAGTTTGGGGGTATGATAACTCTCCAAAAGGGAGTTATTTAGGCCTTATTTCTATAGTGATTTGTGTGTCATTTGCGCCAAATAGGTGTATTATTAGATGAATGTTATATGTTTTATCTTATTTAGAAGAATGGATGCTTTGGAAATTCTTTTGTAGAGAAAATAAGGCTGAGCGACTTGAGGGAACAAATTCCATGTTCCAGCAAAGCTAGGAGAAAAACTGGCCACATGAGCTGCATGTGATTCATTAATGAGGTGGTGCTTTTAGAAGCTTGGAGATCCCTCCACGTGTAATCTTTGACCTAATTAGGGTTGACTCCACTCTATAAAAGGAAGTAGCCGTCTCAAGTCAATTCATTCCAAGTTGGAGACTCACTTTCCATCTTTGGAAAACGAGTAAAGAAGGAACAATTGGAGACTCAAGAAAACCATCAACTACGGATACCTTCAAGGGAATTTCTTTTTTCTTGTACAAGTTTGTAGTTATGGATGCAAGTGATCAGATTGTAGCGTGTGTTGCTTTTCATTCCATGAACTAAAGTTACTTAGGTTTTGGTCAGGACTATGTAATTTTCGTACTTCATAATCTAGCAATTGATATTGATTTTCAACATCTTGATTACTTGTTGTGTTTATTCTTATTTTGTGCCCGCCTGGCCAACCGATATGAATACCATCTCTTAGTTTCAGGGATGATTTAAGAGGTGTGTGACTCGTAATCACACTAGACCATTATGTGTTGGTGGACGCTAGTGATTGAGTTAGGGATAACCAGTCGCCTAGTGCTTGATCGGTAGAGCTTCATTGGAGTTTAAACACATTCCAAAAGATTCATAGTTAAGGGAGGATCCTGCTGATAAGACTGCGAGAGAATTCCTTATCAATATAATTGCTAGAGCATCTTTTTAACAATTACAGAAATCTTAACCAACGTCTGTTTCCAATCTGTTTACTTTATCGGTTTACATTCTGCTCTATTATTTCTTTTGCTTCAGCATTATTTCAAAATCCAATCATTTTAACAACCTTGAAATCACTAAAAAGTTACACAAGATAGGTAGAGTGAAGGCTATTCAAAACCTCGTGGATACGATAAATTACTTATCACTTGCTGCAGACTATGTGTACTTGCATAGTATTCTAGTGCTAATTTTTATCATATTTTTAACAAACTCTATAAGGCAACACTTAGCCTTCTAACGGTTCTTGGGAGCAAGGCCAAATAGGAGTTAAACCTGACCCAATGCATGCATAGACTTAGGTTAAATAAGTCATTATTAGAGTTATTTACCTTAGGGTTGAAGCTATATTGAATACCTTGCTTCTATTATTGTTATTTCTTTACTTGTTTGTTTCTTTGTTTTACAAAACCCAACATCAACTATTTCTTTCGGTTACCTTTCAAAAGCAATATTTAAGCAGTTTCTTCTTCAAATCTGTGCTTTCAACTTGGTCTCTGTGGGATCGATACCTTTGGAATACTTCCAGAGATTTTATTACTACATGCGATAGTGTATACTTGCACTTGGTTGGCTGAAATTATTTTTATTCTTTATTTATCATCTTTCCTAACATCCACATTCAGCCCGACACACATCAGTTATACTGCCAAAATCTCTCCAAAAGCTCATGAACTCAAACCTCTCTTGATGTTTGTGTTTCAAGCTATTTCCCTCTCAAATTCCATCACTAGAGGGTCCCACAATCTGTTCAAAAGGCTCGAGGATAGCAATGTAGATCAAGTGGTGGTTCGTGACAACTTGGTGAGGAAGAACAACCAACCAATTCATCCAATTTCAATAAGAAAGAGATTGGTACACACTGTCTCTGTTTTTCCTCATATGAACAACATGCTTTGTGTGATCAAATTGAAGAAATTATTTGTTTAAGATCCAAAATTGTTTTCGCATGTTAGATATTAACACCTTCAATTGGTATCAGAGCATGGTTTGGGCACATAATTTGCTTTAATTTGATCATGGTGGGTAGCATTTTGAAAATGAATTTGCATGGGTGTTGAAATGGATATATTACGGTTTTGGCAATTTTTTTCTTATCAATTTGTTGATGAAATTGTAATTGCTCCCATGTATATGAGCATGAATGGGTTGAGAAGAGTCTGTAAGTTTTCTTAGTGTCATTAGAGTCCATTTAATGTTGTAATTGATCGAAAGAAGACGAACGACTCATGCTGGCCGAAGAACAGGGGGCTTCCAGTCGCATCAGCATCGCGACGTTGGTGATTTTTCAAAGAAGGCGTGCATTTTTTCCAGAATTGGTCTGGTTTGGTTTTCTTAGTCCGGTTCAATCAATCTCGATCGATTCAGCCCACTTTGGTCTGATTCAATGATGTTTCAACCCTTGGAGGTCCGGTTCTGTCCATTTCAAGCCGATTCGAGCTGGTTCGAGATTCCGAGAGCTTCACAACACATTTATTGATTATATTTGTAATAATTTAGTTATTTGTTTACTTGAGTTTCCAAAACCGGTCCATTTCAATGTGGTTTAATTATTTATGCTTTATGAATGCATGTTATAATGAATGTTGTATGCATAAGAGTATGTCATATAGATTTAAAATCCCACCATAGGAAGCATGTTTCATGCATTTAAGTAAGTTATAAAGAGTTATAATATAAGTATGCATGTTTTAGGTTTCATGCTAGATGCATGCTGAATGAATAGTTCTCGTTAATTATAATCGTTATATAAACTAGGGGTGTAAAAAACTGAACCGACCTGGCGAACTGAACCGAACCGAATCGATTCGATTCTAGCATCTTCTTTGCCCGAACCGAGAAGAACCGAACAGTTTCCTCACATCGTAACTTACGCTTAGGGTTTCCTCGCATCGTAACTCTTCTCTCTTCTCTCCCCTCTTCTCTTTTCTCTCCTCTCGCCTCTTCTTTGCAACAGTTGAGAGGTTATCATCTCCTCTCCTTATTTTCTCCGCCATTATCGAACATCTTTCGTCATAATCTCCCTCAATTTCTTCGCGGCGGTGGGCGAAGGTGGAAATGGAGTGTGCGATGTCGGTGGCGATTTCGAATACGTTGCTTTGGAGTGCCTTGGGGGTGGCTTTGGTGACGACAATCGATGGCTTCGGCTTGTTTTGTGAGCCCGAAGGCCGTCCTCTTGGCCGCCTGGTGTTCTTAGCTCCATGTCGATCTTCATTTTTAGTATCGTGTTCTTCTTGTTAGGTGTTGGAATCATAGATTTTGAGTAGTTTATGTTTTCCCTTTTACTCGTGTTTATGGCCACCTGGTGTTCTTCTTCTTGTTCTTCTTGCCGAAATGATGAGTCAAATTAGTTTTACTCGTGTTTTTCTTGCCGCCTGGTGTCTTGTGAGATTTGTCTTCCTTTTTACTCGTGTTTATGGCCGCCTGGTTGTCACTCGAAGATCCAATTTGATGATGTTGTTGTTCTTGGTCTTGTGAGTTCTTAAGATCGAAAGATTCCCAATTCCACCCCACCATGGATTTTCCATAGCCAGCCTTGATTCTGAAGGAAAAGAATTAAAAGTGGAATGTTTTTTATGGGGTTAAAATTAAAATGGGAAATAAGGTAAGAAAAAGGAAGAGGAAAACAAAATCCATGGAAGAAGATCAATCACATGCAGCAACCGAACAGAGGAAAAAGTGAAGAAGAAAGAGAGGTGGTGCGACAGAGGTTGAATGATGGATGTGAGATAAGATGATAAATAATAATAAAGATAAATTCAGCCAACCTTAGTGCAAGTATACACTATCGCACGTAGTAATAAAAACCTTAGAAGTATTCCATGGGTATCGATCCCACGAGGACTAAATTGGAAATTCAGATTTGAAGAAGAAATTGCTCAACTCATTGCTTAAAAACAGGTAACCAAAGAAATAATTGATGGTTGATTTTTTAGAAAAATATATAACACGAGTAAATGAATAAAGAATAACAATAAGAAATAAAGCGAGGTATTCAATATGGATACATCCCAGAGGCAATAACTTTAATCATGGATTATTCAACTTCAGCTTATTCAATGCATTGGGTTAGATTTAACTTCTATTTGGCCTTGCTCCCAATAACTGTTAGAAGGCTAAGCGAGTACCGTTATGCACATTTCTGTGACTCGACTTCGACAGAGATAATTCACGAATGCAATCTATAACCCTATAGTTGATATAGGGTGCCTTAGGCAGCTTGCCCTATACCACCGAACAATCTCTTTCGAGCTTTTCCTCCTATATCACCTTTATGAGAACTGATATCGTCTGTCCCTTTCGAGATCAAACTCACATGGCATGCAAAGTCTAAGTGATCAAGTTAAACTCAGCAAGATCGAAATGATAATCAATAAAGAATGACATGCATTGAACAATACTTAAGCAAATAAAACACTTTCAAGCTATTGAACAATACTCAACGAAATTTAGCTACTCATGGGGAGATAAAGTGCAATACCTTTTCATTGAAAATAAGATGTAAAGAATATAGATAAATGAAAAGTAACACAAGTTGGAAATAATGACAGTAGCTAAATACTAGGGTTTTTTCTATTTTATCCAATCCTTCTAGAGTTCACTCGACACTCCACTCTCGCTTTTACAAAGTGGGAATGGGTGAAAATCCCAACAAACCCTAAGGTTTGATGTGTGATAGCGAGCAGAAATGTCGCTATTTTAGTCCCAATTTATTAGGCTTTTTAGTGCTTTAATTGTGTTTTTATTGAAGAAATCTTACATATTTTATTATTTTGTCCCAATGAGCAATGTTATGGATTTTGGTGAAACAATGCCCAAAAAGAAGACATTTAAGCCCAATTTCCATACTTGGGTCAAGGGGGAAGCCTAGAAGGTCAACCATGAAGATAAGGCCCAAAAGAAATGAAGAGAGGCCCAAGATCGAGCCCAAAATCGCGCCAGAAAATTCTGGAATTCGCCTAGCGTCGAGACGCTGTAGGGACAGTGTCGCGACGCTGTGCCGATAGCGTCGCGACGCTACCCCATTTCGGGCCTATAAAAAGCGCCCCTTGGAGCCTTTTTGATTCATCAATCAATCATCCTTTCATTCTTTCCTTTCTCCCTTTGGCTCCTTTGGAGCCTCTCTCAAGGCTTTCTAGCCTTTTTGAGAGTTCTTAGTGGGAAATATTTGGGGAATATTTGAGGAGCACTCTAGGAGGCTCAAGGCTTGCTCGGAGGGACTCCAAGCGCCAGTGACGGGGTCTTCGACAGTCAATTCTTTCCCTTTTATTGTGCTCATATTTATGTTCTCCATTGTAAATTTCGTGAATATTTTAGCTATGAATAGCTAAACCCCAATTTGGGGTCTTGAAATGAAATTATAGTTAAATGTTGTTATAATTGCCTATCTCTTGCCCTTTTTCACTAATTATTTGTATGAATGTGCTTAATGTTGTATGCAATCTGGCCAATTGTATATTGATTTTATTCTTAATAGAAACTCGACGGAGAGAAATGAGGATAGATCATAATCCATGCAACTAGTTTAATTGCTCGTCGTGACAACGAGATTAGTTGGTTAAACTTTGATTCCTAAAATGAATAAGAGCGTAATAATTAACGAATTTTAATGGCGTTAAGGACACTTACGTTGTTAAAATGGATTAATTACAATTAGGGGAGACCAACAGGAGAACCTATGTGATTAAGGGAGATTCTAGGATTATAATTAGTTGGGCATCGAGATAGGATAATTGTGATAATTATTTAGCTAATAATTGAGTTTCAAGACCCCACTTCCCATTAAAAACTCTTTCTCCATATTTTATTTTCCTCGATTGATCAAATTTTCTCTTTAATTGCTTTGATTTTATTTTATTTCTTTTAACTGCATGTTGGTCCCTAAATATTATTTCGCCCA
This sequence comes from Luffa aegyptiaca, assembly GCA_017139565.1. Classification (NCBI taxonomy): domain Eukaryota; kingdom Viridiplantae; phylum Streptophyta; class Magnoliopsida; order Cucurbitales; family Cucurbitaceae; genus Luffa; species Luffa aegyptiaca. The sequence goes on along the minus strand of CM029407.1, from coordinate 31,542,351 downwards.
AGTATTTTTAGGGTTCAAGAATCTTTCGCTTGCTTAATTTTCGCTTCACCTCCCTGTGGATTCGATACTCGGAATACTTTCCGTTTTATATTAGTTGTGACGACACGTGCGCTTGCGGAAATCGTACCAACAATGTTTAACTAAGGTTAAAATGTAGTCATCTAAGAAGGACCTCGGGCATCCCTACTCATAGGCGTCAACTAGGGTTCTATCACCACCCTCTTCTTCCAAATGAGTTTTGCTTGAATTTGACTTCGAATCTCGAGCTTATATAGTGTTGGAAGTGGTTGAGGAGCTGCGAAATAGGTGCTGGTAGGTAGCCCAGTTGGTTTCGGGATCAAAACAGCCGGTTAGGTGCAAAGAAGTCTCGTTCAAAACGACCCGCAGTAGACTCGAAACTGGCTCATTTTTTCCAGAAATGCGGTCTCATTTCATTTGTTCGTAAAACCGACCCTGGGTCGGGTTGGGTCGGTTTGTCTGTACAATCGATCCAACCCAAAAATTTTACACCCCTAATATAAACTAAACGAAAAATGAACAAACATGCAGCATGAAACTTCCTTAGCTCGATATTAAAGCATTAACATCGATTAGAAAGCATGTTATAGGTTGATCTCTTTTATAAATAAGGTTATAAACCTAGATAGACGATAAAATATACAACAAGGATAAAAACATGCTCACCTAGGGTTAAATGAACGAAATCGATCAATCTCATAGAATAGGTCTATAACTTGTAAAGCTAAGGTTACAAGAGAACTCACCCGGTTAGATGTTGTCTAAGGCTGGTGGTATTTAAGTTGATGGCTTACAAAACACCTCCTACCTGGACATCGGGGCAGTACTTGAGTTAGGTTAACCTAGGTTTTACGAGCATGCACGTGAGAGATGTAAGGTAATAATTATTCAATTAACTGGAATATGCCTAAGTGACAATATACCCAAAAACAGTTTAAAATACTTAGTGGGAGAAAAAGATAAAAGTAAAATAGTTTTTTTTCTCATGCTCTCCATATAGTTCACATCGTGATATTTATGCATGTAACGGAACACCTCCTACCTGGGAACTGACTCGAACTGGTGAAGTTCTGTCTAAGGCTGGAGGTATTTAAGATGACGGTTTACGGAACACCTCCTACCTGGGAACTGATCCGAATAGGAGTTCGATAAATTTTTAAATTGAAAAAAAATATATGAGATTTTATGCCTTGCTTTAAAGTTGATTATGAGATTTCTAAGATGAGAAAAGCATGAGTGTATATTTTTCTTATAGTTGAATTGCATGTATTCTAGCATCTTTAGAGACTTCATTAAAATTTCTCAAAATTTTTATGACTAAATTGAGCACGAGTGCTTCCTACCGTAGTTTTGTTGGTTTTAGATGGCTTTATAGGATTCACACCTCTGTTGTCACCTCGATAGGATAGGTAGCATGTTTAGAGGAAAATTTTCAAACTAGCTTGTTTTATGCTTTGGGGAGTGAGAAAAAGAATATTTGCCTTGTGAGCTTCAAGAGAAAAAAAAATCATTTACCTTGTTGAGAAGAATACAAGAAAAAGAAAAATAATAATAATAATAAAAAAATAAAGCTTGTTTTTGTTTTGCTTGCCGGGGTAAAAAGAGCTACCTCTAGTGTGATTAGTTAGGTCGTCCAAGGGTTAAACTCGGGAAGTGTGGCCCTGCATTAGTTGTGTGAAAGCTAATGCCCCTTAAAAATCATATATATTCAAGCTTAGGGCCCTTTAGTCGAAAGAAATGAAAGAAAAAGTTTAAGGCCCCCCTTTTGCATCCTTAGCAAGTTAGTTTGTTTCTTTCCTTTAATACATTATGCTTTTGTCCAATGTAGAGGGAAGATGGTATAGGAATTTTATGTCCTTCTAGAACTTTTCAAAACATCTCTAGGGAAGACTTAGCTCATATTCATGCATAAGAAAGAATTTGACCAATTTTAATTTGTCTCTAACTATGCTAGGCTTGCATTTAATTCTCTTGAGTAAAATGTTGATCATTCTTATATTTGAGAAATTGAGTCATGAATATTGCATTGGATAATAATCTCTCTATCATTATAATCTTAGCTTGCTCGAGGACTAGCAAGGTTTAGGTTGGGTGTATTTTGATCGGTCTAATTTGTTGTACATTTAGAATCTCCCAATTTGCTTATCTTAGTTGAATTCCTTGCGAAAAAATGCTTTTAAAATGAGTATAACATATGTATAGGTCCTCACTGGAGCTTTGGAAGCAGTTTAGGGCTTAAATGATGTGAATCCGGAGGGTAAAATGATCATTCTGCCCCTAGAGCCTCATTAGTGTCGAGACCCTCGCAAACAGCGTCGGGAAGCCGTGCAAATAAGGAAAGAACGTGGAAGTCAAGCTGAAGTAACAGCGTCGAGACGCTGCAAACATAGAGTCTCGATGCTGTGTAGATCTGGAAGATTATTTCCATTTTTGAAGGGACAGCGTAGCGACACTAGACAGATTTCCAAAATTTCAAATTTCCTTATTTGGCTTGTGATTTTCTCCAAATTTGAGGCCATCTTAAACACCAAGTTTTCACTAATTGAAGGCCAAGAACTCCTATAAATAGAGGTCTTTGGTGTAGGTTTAGAATCCATCCCTCAATTCATCCCTCACTACAATTTTGTACCCATTTTTCTCTATAGTTTCAAAAGTTCTTTTAAGTTTTCTTAGTCTAAGGGTGGGTTGATCGAGCCTCGATCTTGGAGGTGCTTGTCTATGGCCAACTAAGCTCGGATCGTTGTAATCGGGACCTTAGTTTGTAAGTTTGATTCAATTTTAGGAGATTTTCATTCTTAATTACTTAGGCCCCGTTTGATAACCATTTGGTTTTTACAAATTAAGCTTATACACACGTACTTCCACCCAGAAGTTTCTTGATTTTAGTATCAACCTTCGACCTTGTTTTCAAGACCCAAGTCTAATTTTGGAAACAAAAAAAAAGTAATTTTCAAAAACTTGTTTTTGTTTTTAAAATTTGGCTAGGAATTCAAATGCAGCCTTAACTAGGATGAAAACCATGGTAGGGGATTTAGGAGAAAACAAGCATAATTTCCAAAAACCAAAACCAAAAACACAAATGGTTATCAAATGGGGCCTTAGTTAATTGTCTTTGTGATTTTAGTTCTTTACATACAAGTTTAGATTGTGGTAGGAAAGATTGAAAACCTTGATCGCGCCCTGTCTAGATTTACTTGCTAAATCGAAGTAGCAAATAGGTTAACGTTATGATATTATGCATGCGTCCCTAGAACTAAATGATTTAATCAATTGTAATTGTGGTTTGTTGCCCGTTGCATGTGAATTAACTCGGCTAGGATCTCAATGCAGTTTAGATTAGTTAATAGGCCAATTAATTAATTTAAACTAGAATCAAAATTAGTGTTTGCATGTTTGTGATATTAGCACTTCTAACTTAACTAATTTTCTTCTGAATTTTTGAAGCTTGGACTAGTTAGCTTAATTAGATCAAGGTATTCTGATCTTAAGAAAACTTTTGCTTGAGCATTTCTTCTAGGCCTAAACGTTGTTGCGGCAAGAAGATTATGAGGTAGTGTTCACTTATGTGATCCACTTTAAGCTTAATTCTAGTCCCACACTTAGTTTAAAATTCAGATAGAAAGTTTTAAGTTTGGAGGTATAATTCATAAAATTACTGATTCATTGGGGACAATGAATAATTCAAGTCTAGGGGCCTTTTTGCTACTCCAATTGTTTTTCTCGAGCATTCCTCTTCTTCATTAAATAAATTTTCTAGGTTATTGAGTAACCAGGGACATTTGTGATACCCACGATTTGTCTTTGCATCAAAAGATAATCTAGGAAATGTGAAAGATGATGAAAGAAAATATATTGTGAAAATTTTGCTGAGAAAATTCATGGAGCAAAAGTATTGAAGGATGAATGATAACCTATCAGTTTTTCTGTCTCCCAGGACTTAGGTGAGCTTCATCATAAAATGTCGCCTTTCTGAGAAGCAAGGGATAGAATAACTAAGGGTTTTTGAGCTTAGCAATGAGTATTTTGCCTAGATGGGATGAGTTTGAGGCAAGGGTATACTGCACCATAAAGTGGGTAATCTCATGCTTAAGAGCTTATGACTGTAGGGCTGCTTTAAGCTTGAAGAACAAAAAAATATAAACCCCTTAAAAATGTGCTTTAAATTGTCTGTTAATAGAGCTAGGCTGTGGTAAGTTCTTAGGATTAAGTTAAAGGTGGTGATTATTTGTCCATGTCGGAGGAATTATTTTGCTGCAGCAATACTTGGTTTTGCAGAATGCTCAGGTAAAGTTTGAAGGTAGTGTTGGATTATCTGTTTTGATTAAGTTATGCTTTGTCTAATGTTTTGAATTCTCAAGGAAATGTTGGTTAGTATTGCTCGGGACGCGTAGTAGTTCAAGTTTGGGGTATGATAACTCTCCAAAAGGAAGTTATTTAGGCCTTAATTTTATAGTATTTTGTGTGTTAATTGTTCTAAATAGGGTTGCTTTTAGATGAATATTATGTGTTTAACCCATTTGGAAGAATGGATGCTTTGGAATTTACTTTGTGCAGAATATATTGTTGAGCGACTTGATGGAGCAAAATATGTGATCCAGCAAAGCAAGGAGCAAAACTGCCACATCACAGCTCGTTATCCATTTTAATGAACTGAAGTTAGTTGAGCTTTTTTCGGATTTAAGAATCAAGGAGAGCCATCCACATGTACAGATTGACCTAATTTGGGCTTGCCTTCATTCTATAAAAGGGAAGAGCCGTCCAAGTCAAAAGACATTCCATTTTTGGGGAAGAGATCATTTCTCATTTCCGTCTTTGGGAGTCGAATAGAGGAGGAAAGATTGGAGACTCAAGGAGACCATCAACTACGGGTTTCTTCAAGGGAATTTACTTTTTCTTGTAATTTCTTGTAGTTATGGATGCTCATACTCAGATTGTAGCGTGTGTTATCATCTGCATTATGAGCTAAATTTGCTTAGGTGTTGGTTAGGAGTCATGTAATTGTCGTACTTCATTCTCTATGCAATATATGTTGATTTGAGCATCTTGATTATTTGTTGAGCATATTTATATTTTGTGCCTGCCTGGCCAGCCGGTATGAATACCACTTCATTGATGCAATCTCTACTATTGAGATGGATGTGACTGACCGGATGCACTGGTCCATCAACAACTATTGATGAACAGCCAGCCTCATCAACAACTCTTGTGGATGTTCCTGTAGCTTCATTAGCTTTCTACTTAAATCAACCTTACTTTGTGGCTTATGATTTTTCATGTGGTCTTCTTCTGAGCATTTGTCGATACAAATTCTTTATTCTCTTGTGGATTAAAGAAGTATCCACTTCTCGTTTCCTTTTGGGGTTGCCTATTGCAGTCAATACGGCATGACGCCAAAAAAAGCTTAGGCAATTGAGCATAGCTCAACATGGATCTAACCATATCCAATAGGGTTCTATTTCTTCTAACTGAGATTTAGGATGTGATCCCATGTACTATCAAATAGTCCTGGAATCTCAAGTCCGTATACTTAACACTTTGATCAGATCGAAGTGTTTTTATTATCTCACCTAACAAGTTTCCAACTTCAGTCCTAAGCCGCTTCGAATATCTCAAGAGCTTCATACTAAGTTGCATTAGGTAGAGATACCCATACATTTGAATAATCATCTATAAAAGAGATGAAATATTCACGCCCTCCCACTTCTTTAACATATTGGAGCACAAGGATCCAAATGTACAAACTCCAAGGGCTCTTTGGCTCTTAGTTCTTTTCCAATAAAAGACTTATCAGTCATATTGCCCACAAGGCATGACTTACAAGTAGAGAGTCATCTTCTAACTCGTTTAGAAGTCCACTCTTAACTAATCTCCCAATCAAATTGAGATTAATATGGTCTAACCTTAAGTGCCAAAGAAAGGTATTTTCTTTTAGGAGAAATCCTTTGCCTCTTTATCACTTTGAGTATTCGCAGTCTTAAACAGCTCAGTGTTCATGACTGCTTTAATCCTCATTTGGAAATGAGCTACTAGCTCATTTTATTAGTCAGTAAGATAACCTACATCATTCCCAATGACTAGGATATCAATCACATACAACACTAATAAAGCTACTGAACTATTGACGGTCTTCGTGTTAAGACAAGATTCATCAATGTTTGGAACAAAGATAAAAGATTTGATCACAGTATCAAATCTATATAACAAGATTGAATTGCTTAGGTCAATCCATGAATGGATCACTCAAGTTTGCAAACCCTTGTGCTTTTGATCATGCTAAATGAACCATTCTGGTTGAGATACCCCATACATTGAATAATTATCTATAATATGAATGAATTATTCATGTCCTCCCACTGCTTTAACATATTGGACCATAAGGACCCAAATGTACAAGCTCTAGGGGCTCTTTGGCTCTATAGTTCTTTTCAAGCAAAAGAATCTATTAGTCATATTGCCCTTAAGGCATGACCTACAAGGTAGCCGTGAGTCATCTTCTAACTTGCTTAGAAATATACTCTTGACCAATTTCCCAGTAATATTGAGGTAAATATGTCCTAACCTTAAGTGCCAAAGAAAGGTATTTTACTTTAGGAGAAATCATTTGCCTTTCATTTCTTTGAGTAGTAGCAGCCTCAAGTAACTCTGTGTTCATGAATGCTTTACTCTTGATTAGTCTTAAGACATTTATGTCATTTTTCAGTTCAGCTATAACAAAAGTTAACTCCCTTTCTGGAAATGAACTGTGTTGGCAAGGAAAGGTAAAGAGTAACATTGTCTCAGCCAATAAGATAACAAAATCAAATTTCTTTTCATCTTATGAATTATATACACATTATCTAATAATATGTATTTGCTCCCACTGGAAAAATTTTAAAAAAAAATAACTTAACGGTCCCTATTGCTACAGACAAGACAACCTCTCTAGTTCAAAATTTTGAGAGTTATCTTAATAGCATCAAACTCTTGCCATGAACTCATTCCTTTTAATAAGAAGAACAAACGTGATTTGTGACTATGAAACAAGTATTCAGGTAGAATCACCATTCTTCACAAATTATGCTTCCAAGACTAGTAAATCGAATTTACTGTCTTTGGACAAGTCTTCTTTGGCTGAGCAAGGCTCAATGTCACTTTCATTAATAACACTTCTTAATGAATTAAACATTTGGGGCATGAGAACATTTCTCTGTTAAGACTAATCTTAAATTATTTGCCACATATTAATCGTTTAAGTTTGTTGTATAATCACCGTTATTTATTAAATATGCGTGAGACTATGCACATATTTAATCATTGAATCGCTGAAATAACAAATTACTTGATTATTTATCGCACTAACTGAAAGTGTTAATATCATAAAAGCAGAAGGAATTTTGGATCTAAAGCACTTAATTAGCTCAATTTAATCACTGAAGTCATGCTGTTCATATGAAGAAAAACAAAGACAACTTGCCTACCTTGTTTCAATGGAGAAATTGGTTGGAGTAGTGATAACTGTCCAAAAGGAAGTTATTTAGGCCTTAGTTTTATAATGATTTGTGTGTCTTTTGTGCTAAATAGGGTTGCTTTTGGATGAATATTGCATGTTTTAACCCATTTGAAAGAATGGATGCTTTGGAAGTTATTTTGTGAAGAATACATTGCTGAGTGACTTGAGCGAGCAAAATCTGTGCTCCAGCAAAGCAAGGAGCAAAACTACCACATCACATCTCGTTAGCCAATTTAATGAACTAAAGTTAGTTAAACTATTCTCGGATTTAAGGAGCAAGGAGAGCCATCCACGTGTCTAGGTCAACCTAATTCAAGATTGTCTTCACTCTATAAAAGGGAAAAGCCGCTCAAGTCAAAGACATTCCACTTTTGGGGAAGAGATCATTTCTCATTTCCACCATTGGAAGCCGAATAGAGGAGGAAGATAGGAGACTACAAGAAGACCATCAATTACGAAGTTGATCAAGGGAATTAGTATTTTCTTGTATTATTTTGTAATTATGGATGCACTTACTCATATTGTAACGTGTGTTGCCATGGGCTCTATGAACTAAATTCACTTAGGTGTTGGTTAGGAAATATGTAATTGCCGTGCTTAATCTCTATGCAATATAAGTTGATTTGATGCATCTTGATTATTTGTTGTGCTTATTTATATTTTGTGCCCGCTTGGCCGGCCGGTATGAATACCACTACCTAGTTTCAAGGATGATTTGGGAAGTGTGTGGTTAATCACACTAGATCATTGTGTATTGGTGAACGTTAGTGACTGAGGTAGGGATAGCCAGTTGCCTAGTGCTTGATCGGTAGTGCGTCATTGGAGTTGAAACATATTCTAAAAAATCCAGAGTTCCAGGAGGTATCTGCTAATAAAACTGCAAGAGTTTTGCCTGATCAATAATATTGCTAGAGCATCTTTTAAAACAATGACTGAATCCTGACCAACGCCTGTTTCTAATCTGTCTGCTTTATTGGTTTACTTTTTGTTCCGTCATTTCTTTTGCTTCAGCATTCTATAAAAGCAATCATTTTAACCACCCTTGAAACCATTGAAAAGTTATACAAAATAAATAAAGTGAGAGCTAATTCAAACCTTGGATTCGATAAATACTTATTACTTGTTGCGGATTGTGTATGCTTGCACAGTGTTCTAGAGTCTAATTTTCACCTTATTTTTACTCACTCTAGGAACCCAACAATTAGCTTCTTGTTTTTCTACACCAATGAGTCATGAACCACCAAAGGATCTTCCTTGCTATCCTCAAGCATTTGGAACGGATAGTGGGATCCTCAAGTGATGAAATTTTAGAGAGAAAGCTTGAAAAACAAGTTCAAGAAAGTAAATGGTGTATGGATATTGGCAAAATTTCAGTACATCTCTTCCTCATTTCTTTCAGCCTTCATCTTCAGTTCTATAGAGGGATTGAAGCTGAAGAAAATTCCCAAGATTTGCCACCAAATCATCACCAAATTAATGGAGTATTAAGTGGCTTAAGAGAGGGAAGTGCATGGGTTAAGTCACCATGCACTCCACCTCCAAAAAATCAAAATTAATTTTGATTTTAATTAATCCAATATTATCTTGAATTAATCCACTAAGTTTAATTATTTTAATTAATCTGAAATTTGAAAAATCATTTTCAATTTCTTAATTTTATATTAATTCAAAACTAATTTAAAATTAATTATTAATTAAATAAATAATTAATTATTAATTTAATATCTTAATATTAAATTAATATTTTGTCACTTTACTCGAACATTTCCGAAATTTTATTTTTCCTATCATGAATCCCTATTCATGTTCTCGGCATTTAAATATTAAAATCCATACATACTCGGTTTTCACATAACCCGACGTACCGTCAACACCTATCACTTTTATTCATTTTTGTCAACATGAATTGAAAAGTAATTCATATTTAATCCATCATATTGTTCCTAAGGTTAGTCTCAAGCTAGCAAGGGGACCTAATGGACCTACAGATCATGGGCTCGAACGGTGCGAGGTCAAACTAGTCAAACCCTTTTAAGCTAGTTAACCAACGTCCGTTAACTACTGGGACACTCCACTATAGCCTAGTAGTTGAACTCCCCTCACTGTAGATATATTTCCATCCACTCGATATAACCATGATTAGTAAGTCAATCCTTCACAGGTCGTTCGTTACTATAGACAGGTCAAATGTCTGTTTTACCCCTATAGTACATCTTAGTTCCTTAAGTCCACTGGTCCTCTATTGAACAATTTGTTTATGGTCCAACCATGAAACAAGATCCCTCTCGAGCCAGTGAGAGGGTGGGGCCTCTTGTTCAAGTCTCGAACTCAGCACTTAAGAGAACAACCTTTCTACTATCCCTGTATCGGGTAGGAGTGAATCCCGTTTTGCTTTACTACGTCCCCAGCCATCCATCTAATGTTATCCCCAAAATGGTAGGAGTATTGAATGATACTTTTATGACCACTCTCACCTATGCAGATCAAAGGATAACCTTAAACGAACATGAGTTCATAGTATGCTCAGGATTAAGATCGAGTTACCTAGGTCATCGCATGAAATAATCAGTCTTAACAGTAAACGACGTTATAAAGTAAGAGTGACTTATTTTTTGGTCCAATCTTGTGTAAACATCTTTTACACAGGATGCCCCTACTCACATATCAATACACGAACGAACCAGGATCACGTCGTTTGCTTTATTTAGCAAAGTAGGTCGCATCCATAGTTTTACCAGAACAAGGTACCCAACCTTATTCATTTACTATAGACCATTTAGGTTATATACTCGAACTCGATCCCTGCCTATATACATGATATAGTTTGAGTATCTCATGTTATAACATTGGATGCTTCTATTGGATTATTAAAATATTCATAAAAAAAGAAATTCACTTAATAACATCTTTATTTATATAAAGGATAACAAAACTTGAGTTCTAGGACACAAACCCCAACAAACTCCCACTTGGACTATAACTCAAGTGAGATTACAATATTGTTAGGTGACTAAGCAATATATGAAAAGCTAAATTCTCATAGTCCTAAACTTTGGAGATGTCCCTCAAACACTTTAGCCGAGAGGGGTTTTGTAAATGGATAAACCATGTTCTGCTCCGAGGCTATCTGAGTGACGACCACGTCTCCTCTCTGTACTATCACCCAAATGAGATGGTATTTGCGTTCAATGTGCTTTCCTCGTTTATGATTTCGAGGTTCCTTCGAATTGGCAACTGCTCCACTATTGTCACAATAGAGTGTGACAAGCAAGTGCATGTTAGGAACAACTTCTAACTCATTTAGAAAAGTTCTAAGCCACACTGCTTCTTTTGATGCTTCGCAGGCTGCAACATATTCAACCTCCATCATGGAGTCAGCAATACATCCTTGTCTTATACTTCTCCACACTACTGCTCCTCCATTGAGAGTGAACACAGATCCCGATGTAGATCTTCTAGAGTCTATGTCGGTTTGAAAATCCGAGTCAGTGTATCCAGTAAGGATCAAATCCTTAGATCCATATACTAGCGAATAGTTTCTTGTTCGTCTCAACTATTTGAGAATATTCTTAACGACAATCCAATGTGCTTGACCAGGATTGGACTGATATCTGCTAACAACACCTATTGCATAGCATATGTCGGGACATGTGCATAGCATTGCATACATGACACTTCCGACTGCTGATGCTTAAGGAATTCGTTTCATTTCCTCAACTTCTTGAGGTGTTTTTGAACTTTGTTCCTTAGATAGGTGCATTCCATGTCTAAAGGGTAACAATCTCCTTTCGGAATTCTGCATTGAATATCAATTCAAAACTTTATCGATATAACATGTTTGAGACAATGCTAGTAATCTGTTTTTTCGATCTCTAATTATTTGGATCCCGAGAACATATTGAGCTTCTCCCAAATCCTTCATTTGGAATTGAGCTCCTAGCCACTACTTAATTTCAGATAATACTCCCACTACATTTCCTATAAACAGGATGTCATCAACATACAGAATTAAGAAAACTACAGTAGAGTCAATGATCCTTTAATATACACAAGGTTCATCTACATTCTGCTCAAAACCATAAGATTTGATTACAGTGTCAAATCTCTTATTCCAGGATCTCGAGGCTTGTTTCAATCCATAGATTGATTTGTTAAGCTTGCAAAACTTTTGTTCTTCTCCTTGGATTATGAACCCTTCTGGTTGGACCATGTAAATACTCTCGTCAAGATTCCTGTTCAGAAACGCAGTCTTGACATCCATTTGCCAAATTTCATAATTATAGAAAGCGACAATGGAAAGGAGTATTCTTATGGATTTTAACATCGCTACTGGTGAGAAGATTTCATCAAAATCAATTCCTTCTCTTTGGTTATAACCTTTAGCCACTAATCAGGCTTTGAAGGTTTGTACCCTTTCAGTTTGATCTCTTTTCCTCTTATAGACCCACTTGCAACCGATAGGTTGTACATAACTAGGTTGATCTACAAGTTCCCAGACTGAGTTAAAATGCATAGATTCTATCTCAAGGTTCATGGCTTTGACCCACTGGTCCTTATCTTTATCTGACATTGCTTGCCTATAAGACAATGGATCCTCTACTTCATCATCAGGTATGATGAATAGAGTTTCAATTAAACCCATGTACCGATCAGGTTGAATTATAACCCTCCCACTACGACGAGGCATATTTATATCCTGATATGGTTTCGAAGGACTAGCTTTGCTAACAACCTTTGTTTGTTTCTTTGTAGCTTCCCCGAAATTTTTTTTAAGTATTAGTTTGCTGCGAGTTTGATGATTTTTCATATGATCTTCTTCAAGGAATGTGGCATTAGTCGAAACAATAACTTGTTGTCTTGAGGATCATAAAACAGACCTCCTTTTGTTTCTTTAGGGTATCCTACAAAAAGGCATATTCTCAAACGTAAACCCCCTTTACGTCCTATCCATAACTCATATGGTGTTTCTGGAACACTTTTAGAGGGAACCATGTTCAGAATATATGCGGCGGTTTCTATTGCAAAACCCCAAAATGAATCAGGCAGTTGTGCATAACTCATCGTAGACCGAACCATATCTAATAAGGTTCTGTTTCTTCTTTCTGATACACCATTCTGCTGTGGTGTACGTGGTGCTGAGAGCTGTGAGGAAATTCCATGTTCTATCAAGTAGTCTTAGAATTCCAAATCCATGTACTGTCCTCCTCGATCATATCAGAGAGTTTTAATAGTTTTACCTAACTTATTTTCAACTTCAGCTTTATACTCTTTGAATTTATCAAGAGCTTCTGACTTTTGCACCATTAGGTAGATATACCAATATCTTGAATAATCATCAATGAAACTGATGAAGTATTCATGTCCTCCTCGCGCTTTAACATTCATAGGACCACAGAGGTCAGAATGTATAAGTTCGAGGGTTTCTTTGTCTCTTTGACCTTTTTCAGAGAAAGGTCGTTTGGTCATTTTACCTTCTAGACAGGATTCACATGGTGGTAATGAGTTATGTTCTAACTCATTTAGAAGTCCACTCTCAACCATCCTTTCAATACGTTTTTGATTTGTGTCCTAGTCTTAGATGCCAAAGAAGGGTATCTTGAGAAACCTTTTGTCTTTTATTTTGGGTCTGAGCTGTTTTAAACATTTCCGTGTTATAAGCAGCTTTTGTTTCGTTTGGTCTTAATACATACAGATTGTTTTCAAGTTTAGTAGAACATACATGGAAATTTCTTTTGAATATAAACACTTTATTGATATCAAAAGATACATTATAGTTTTGTTCCATTAAACAGGAGATAGATATTAAGTTCCTTTTCATACGAGGAACATACAAAACGTCTTTTATCAAAATATATCTATCTCTAAAACAAAGCTGCATTTCTCCCACTGCTTCAGCTGAGACGACATCTCCTATCCCTACCTTGAGTGTCACCTCGCCTTCATCAAGAGTTTTCCAGGAACTAGTTTCCTGTACAGAAGAACATACATGATTAGTCGCTCCTGAATCTAATATCCATATGGAGTTATCATTTTCTACTAAGCATGATTCAATTACAAGCAAATCGCATTTACATATTTTGGCAGTTTCAGCCTTTTCTACTTTCTTCTCAGCAAGATACTTAGGACAGTTTCTTCTCCAGTGACCGTCCTGGTTGCAGTGGAAGCAAGTTCCTTTCCCTTGTTCTTTTTCTTCAATCGAATACTTTTATTCTTAGAAGATTCAGACTTATTTCTAGAGTTTGATCCTCTTAGGAACTTCCTACCATAAACAACATTTGCTTCGTTTTCTTGTCTTTTACTTTTCGTAAGGGACTGGTAGGTCTGAAGCTCATTCAAGAGAGTCGTCAGATTGTACTCAATTTTGTTCATAACTAAATCAGTACGGAATTGCATGAAACTCTTCGGGAGAGATCCCATGATGAAACTGACTTGACTACTTTCATCTATGACAACGTCGTTTACTTCGGCTACATTAAAATGCACCATCATGTTTAACACATGTTCTCGTACAGAAGTTCCTTCTTTCATGCGAGAATTATAAACGTACTTGAGGGCTTCATGATGAAGAGAAGAGGACGGTTGTCCAAACATGGCCTGCAGAGAGTCCATTATTTCCCTTGCTGTTTCCATGCCCTCATGCTTTTTAGACAGAACATCGCTTATGCTTGTCAAAATAAAGACCTTTGTCTTTTCATTGGCTCTGGTCCATCTGTCATAGGCGTCTCGATTTACTCGAGTTCATGTCGGGCCAGGCTTAGGCAGACATTCTTCCGTTAAGACGAATCAAAGGTCATCAATCACTAATACTGTATTTAAATTTTATTTCCTGGTTCCATAGTTGTCGCCGTTAAGTTTTTCTAAAGCTAATAGTTGTACTAATGTGCTAGGCATGATGAAATGATATAAAATCCTTTATCAGTGAAATGAATATTTAAACAAATCCAATTATGGTTTTAGCAAAAGTAATAATGTACCCATCTCATTAGTTGTTTTGCAACGATATTTCAGTGAGTCAGAATAACTTCTACCGAGGGGTAGTCAATAACTCCTTTACTAAACCAAGACATTCTTAACTAAGAATTGCTATAACAAGAATAACTCTTTATTTCTGTTATCATTTTAGTTATCGCTCTTTTGGTCAAGTATAAGCTAACTATTAGTTTATCTCGTAAGTGTGACCCTCCATTTTCTGAGAACGGTCCCAGTAATGCTACCGAATGGAAAAGTTAATGCTGGGAACGGTTCTGAGATCTCGCGATAGCTATGCTACAATGCTACAATCCCTATGTTACAACTCTCCGAATGGTGTAGCATCTCCAGGGTGTGCTTAGCAGGCGAACATAGAGATCTCGCGATGTAAACCAGCAGAAGAGACCGTAGGATGCGTTGACACGCTTCCTTCTCCCACTTACTATAAATACTTTCTCCATTCACCTTGATATTGATTTATGCAATCACCTTCCGAATGGAATGGTTACGTTAGTAAGTAACAAGAGGCTATGCATAAATCTCACCGTGTGAATTATAAGGAGAACGTGAGGAAAACTATGTTTAATCTTTTTCTCCCACTAAGTATTTTAAATGATTTTGGGTAATTTGTTACTTAGGCATATTCCTGCTAATTGAATATATTCCTAAGTCTAGGTTATTATTCACCTATAATGTCTAGGAGATTTATAACCTTACATCTCTCACGTGCATTCACATAAAACCTAGGTTAACCTAACTCGAGTACTGGCCCGATACCCAAGTAGGAGGTGTTCCGTAAACCGTCAACTTAAATACCTCCAGCCTTAGAGAGCATTGAACCGGGTGAGTTCTCTTGTAACCTTAGCTTTACAAGTTATCGACGTATTCTAAGAGATTGATCGATTTGGTCCATTTTAACCTAGGTGAGCATGCAATTTATCTTTGTTATAGATTTTATGTCTATCTCGTTTTATAAACGATTATAAAAGATATTAACCTATAACATGCTTTCTATTCGATATTAACGCTTTAAAATCGAGCTAAGAAAGTTTCATGTTGCATGCTCGTTCATTTTCGTTTAAACTTAATAACGATTATAATAAACGAGAACTAATCATTCAGCGTGCGTCTAACATGAAACTTAAATCATGCATACTTATATTATAACTACTTATAACATAGTTAAATGTATGAAGCATGCTTCCTATGGTGGGATTTTAAATCTATATGACATACTCTTATGCATATCTCACTCATAATTAATTATAACATGCATTCATAAAGCATAAATAATTAAACACACTAAAATGGATCGGTTTTGGCAATCTAAGCAAGAAATTAACTAAATTATTACAAATAATAATTGAATATTGAGTTGAGAAGCTCCCGGGAACCTCGAACCATCACGAACCGGCTTAATTGGACCTGAACCGGACCTCCAAAGGCTTGAAACTCATTGAATTGGACCAAAGGGGACTGAACCGGCCCAGAATCATTAAACCGGATCGAGATTTGCTTGAACCGCCTAGATTTGGAAAACGCGCGCCTGTTCTTCAAAAATGCATAAGCGTCGCGATGCTTGATGAACAGCGTCGCGACGCTCTTGCGATTTGCAACTCCTTGTTTTTCGGCCAGCATGTGTTCTTCTCCTTCTTTCGATCAATTACAGCACTAAATGGACTCTAATGACTCCCAAAAAATTACAGACTCTTCTCAACACATTAATGCTCATATACATGTGAGCAATTACATTTTCATCAACAAATTGAAGAGGACAAAATTGCCAAAACTCTAATATATCCATTCCAACACCCATGCAAATTCATTTTCAAAATGCTACCCACCATGATTAGATTAAAGCGAATTAGGTGCCCAAACTTGCTCTGATACCAATTGAAAGTGTTAATATCATAAAAGCGGAAGAAATTTTGGATCTAAAGCACTTAATTAGCTCAATTTGATCACTGAAGTCATGTTGTTCATATGAAGAAAAATAGAGACAACTTGCCTACCTTGTTTCAATGGAGAAATTGGTTGGATTAGCTTCTTGTCTTTCTTCACCAATGAGTCACGAACCACCAAAGGATCTTCCTTGCTATCCTCAAGCCTTTGTAACGGATTGTGGGATCCTCAAGCGGTGGAATTTTAGAGAGAAAGGTTGAAAAACGAGTTCAAGAAAGTAAATGGTGTGAGTATGGATTTTGGCAGAATTTCAGTACATCTCTTCCTCATTTCTTTCAGCCTTCATCTTCAGTTTTATAGAGGGATTGAAGCTGAAGAAAAGGTCCAAGATTTGCCACCAAATCATCTCCAAATCAATGGAGTATTAAGTGGCTTAAGAGAGGGGAGTGCATGGGTTTAGTTACCATGCACTCCACCTCCAAAAAATCAAAATTAATTTTGATTTTAATTAATCCAATATTATCTTGAATTAATCCACTAAGTTTAATTATTTTAATTAATCTGAAATTTGAAAAATCATTTTCAATTTCTTAATTTTATATTAATTCAAAATTAATTTAAAATTAATTATTAATCAAATAAATAATTAATTATTAATTTAATATCTTAATATTAAATTAATATTTTGCAACTTTACCCGAACATTTCCGATATGTAATTTTTCCTACCATGAATCCCTAATCATGTTCTCGGCATTTAAATCATATTTAAATATTAAAATCCATACATACTCGGTTTTAACAAAACCCGACGTACCGTCAACACCTATCACTTTTATTCATTTTTCTCAACATGAATTGAAAAGTAATTCATATTTAATCCATCATATTGTTCCAAAAGTTAGTCTCGAGCTAGCAAGGGGACCTAATGAACCTATAGATCATGGGCTCCAACGGTGCGAGGTCAAACTAGTCAAACCCTTTTAAGCTAGTTAACCAACTTCCGTTAACTATACTGGGACACTCCACTATAGCCTAGTAGTTGAACTCCCCTCACTGTAGATATATTTCCGTCCACTCGATATAACCATGATTAGTAAGTCAATCCTTCACAGGTCGTTCGTTACTATAGACTGGTAAAATGTCCATTTTACCCCTATAGTACATCTTAGTTCCTTAAGTCCACTGGTCCTCTATTGAACAATTTATTTATGGTCCAACCATGAAACAATATCCCTCTCGAGCCAGTGAGAGGGTGGGGCCCCTTGTTCAAGTCTCGAACTCAGCACTTAAGAGAACAACCTTTCTACTATCCCTGTATCGGGTAGGAGTGAATTCCGTTTTGTTTTACTACGTCCCAAGCCATAAGACCAACTAAACCACCATGAACCGCGCCCCACAAGCCACGAACTGGATCGAACCTGGGTGATTCTCCTTGAACGGGTCTGAAATCACGCCTAACTACCCGCATGTTCACACTCACGAAAGTTGACGCACGCAAAAGTCGAACCATCTGGCGCTCGACATGTGTCCTCATCCAATCGACCACTATTTGAAACACGCGCACGCCATGGCAACCACATGCGCCTGACTTCGAGCCCAACTGAACGCAGCTGCGCGAATTTCTTATTTTTTTATTTTTGCACGCGAAAACGCCAACGTCCAGCTCGAACTGTCGCGCTCCAACCATACAGCGCCACGCGTCCACTTCCTACTAGCTACACGCGAAAAAACGCCCCATGCGCATGCGTCCGAGCCCGGCCGAAATCATTTTTCCTTTTTTAAAATTTTAATTTCTGCGTAATTCTTCAACTTTTTGGGTTTTTCAGCCAGCGTCGAGACGCCGATGAGTAGCGTCTCGACGCTGGCTCTCGGCCTTACGCAATTTCTTCGATTTCTAGTGTTGTTTACCTTTGATTTGGTCGCAAATAGTGTCAAAATTCATCAGAATCGATATATAATCTATGACACGGACTTACAGACTCGAATTTGCAACAAAATCGCCCCAAAACAACAGGCCTTTACATGATCAAATCAATAAAATTTTACAAATCTAACGCCAAAAAACCCCAAAAATCTACTAGCAAACTCATACATCTAGTGCATAAATTAAATCTCACCAATAAACCAATGTAAATTTTGTAAAACAAAATTAAACATACAACCTGACTCTGATACCAATTGACGGATTCGAATTCCCAATTCCATAATAGCGAAAGCAATTGGACCGTATCGTATTTAACTTTTGTTAAATCAAAATACCGGTACATTGGCAAAAAGTTAAGAATTGAGAAACATACCTTCGTTGACGACTTAGAATTCTTCAACGAACACCACCACGATGCTACCCTACTATTCTCTAAGATCGAGAATGGAGTGGTGGGACTCCCTCACGTTCTTGAATTTGGGAGAGAAACACAGAGAGTAATGAACTCCTCTATTTTGCGTTGAGAGAGAATGAGAGAGATGTGAGAGATTTTTGGGATTCTGTGAGAGTTAAAAAAAAGCAGAATGAGGACTCTACCTTAGACCCCTCAAGGTTTTTTTTTTTTTTTTTTTTGTATGTGAGGGATGAGATCCAATTTGAACCGTCCACTTCATCATATAGTTACTAATTAATTAATTAAAATTAATTCGATTAATTAACTATATGCTCATCAATTAATCTTTTTAATTAATTAAGCATATTTACATTTAAATTATATTTAAATGCATTGCCTTAACATAATATATAGTTTTAATTAACCTTAATTAAATCAAATTTAATTAAATTAATTAAACCACACAATTAATTAATTTATAATTAATTAATTATTCGATTAATTAAATATCACATATTTAATTAATCAAACATTCGAATCATATTCAAATGTGCATCTCTCTTATAACCTATAGTTTTAATATGAATCATATCCACATTAAAATTAATCTATAGTTATTAATTTAATTAAATCACATTTAACTAAATTAAAGTGAACAATCAATTAATTCAAAATTAACTAATTTTATAATTAATTAAATATCAACCATATTTAATTAATTACATATTAGAATCATATTCTAATATATCTCTCAAATATTATAGTTTAATTAAATCACATTTAATTAGACTAATTGAATAATTAATTAATTCACAATTAATTAATTTATTCACTAATTAAATATCACATATTTAATTAGTTATATATTTGAACTCTTTCAAATATATAATTCTCTCAATTTAATAAAGTTTAATCACAAATTAAACTTTATATTATAATGTATCAACATACATTATATTAATTGTACTTCATACAAGTAACCTGATTCCCAAATTGAATTAGAACAATTCAAATTCTTTTCAAGATAATTTGTTCCCAATTACTCTTTACGAGCTAGTAGGGGGACCTAATGCACCTACATATCAGAAGCACCAATGATATGAGGTTAACTGACTAAACTCATTAATAGAGTTAACAAATATTCATTAACTGTGGGTCACTCTACTAAAGACCCACAGTTGCACTCCTTTCACTGTATAATGTTTCTGTGTCCACAGATATTGCCCAATAACGATAGTCAATCCTTCACGAGGGCGGGATCCCTTTGTTCAAGACCCTTAGTCACCGCTTAAGGGAACACTCATCTACTTCTCCTAGAAGTGGGAAGGAGTGAATTCCATCTTGTGTTGTCATGTCCCCAGCCCCCCACTAGGTCTCGTCCCCAAGAAGGTAGCCTTATTGAGTCGGCGTGCAGGCCACTGCCACCAATACTAATCAAAGCAGAATCCCTCGTGAGAAGGAGTTTATGACACACTCTGGATTAAGACTGAGTTACCTAGGTCATCCTATTGAAGTAGTAACCAAACTTGTTTACGGTGTTACATCTAGTGGTTTACTATTTCGTGGTTTGCTCTTATGCAAACTCATTGCATAGGATACCCTGATTGCATGTCTCCTACATGGACGCCTTGGATCAATACGTCTGTATCGAAAACAAACCGGGTCGTATCACATAGTGTTACCAGGACAAGGTATCCAGCCTTATCCCTGTACTATAGACCTTTTAGGTTGTTACTTGAACACTGATCCCCGTATGTCTCCACATACTAGTTCAAGTAACATATAAACAACCTTGAATCTTAGTTTATTGGATTTGGGTCATATTGTGCAATTTTAGACTTCATATGACAATAACACTTTATTGCATAATCCTCAATAACACTTCATTGATACAAGTATATAATTCATTAATATTCACTATCTACGAGTTTTAGGACATAAAACCCAACAAGTATACCTTAGGCTTGAAGGGAATAAAAGTCCCCACGCAGCGGAAGAGCATCGATTGGACCTTACGCCGTATATTAATTAACATTAAAATTCCGTTACGAAAACTCAATCAAACTTTAAACTCCTTTTAAAGTTGCTGGAAATTCAGTTTAAACATGCTTAAAAATAAATCTAAATTTATTTTCATGCTTTTCTAAAGAAAAGAGGAAGAACCGTTACAAACCTCCGTTGTAGACTTGACCGTTCTTCACCAACGATGCTCCAACGAATGAAAACGCAGCAGCCTCCTCGCCTCTTAATCGCTGGAATTTTCTTCTTGATTGACACAATAACCACAAAGGTTACACCGGTATGTCTCTAAGTCTAGGAGGCAAAAGACTTGTGGGAGTCTTTCTCTAAGAGGGAGGCTAGAGAGAATTCTAGGTCTTGTCTTTTGAGAGTCTAAGAGCAAGAGCAAGAATATCAAGTGTCATGACCAATTAGGTCTAGTGTTCTATTTATAGAAGAGAGGCCATGAATAAAATATTCAATTAAATCAATCTTTTCCAAAATTGATTCAATCTTATTCCTTAATTAATCAATCATGATCAATCAATTCCATAATTGATTAATCTTTTCCACAAATGACTAATTACTTCCATAAGTGATTAGATCATTTCCATAAATGATTAATCACTTCCTTAAGTGATTAATTATTTCCAGAATTGATTAATTCCCGATTAATGAATTCTTTAATTAATTAACCACCAATTAAATATCACATATTTAATTTCCGGCCTAGAATTAATTAATTTGCCCAAACACATTTTAGGCCTTAAATTAATTAATTCATTATTTTGAACTCTTTCAAACTTCCATAAATTTATATTTGAACTTCTTCAAATATTAAATTCTCTAATAATAATATATCAATATATATTATATTTGTTTCCCTTAGTAAATTGAACATTTTCAATTTATTATTTAGTTGCCTCAAATTACTTTACGAGCTACCAGTGGGACCTAATGGACCTGCAGATCAGAAGCTCCAACGATGTGAGATTAATTGGTCAAACTCATTAACCACATTAATCAATATTCGTTAACTGTGTGTTCATTCCACTATAGACTCACAGTTGCACTCTTCTCACTGCAGACATATTTTCTATGTCCACGGATATAGACCAATATCGACTAGTTAGTCCTTCACGAGTGTCCGTAACACCAGTTGGGTCAAATTACCGTTTTACCCCTGGGTTACCTCTATTTCCTTAAGTACCAATTCTCCTCTAATGAACAACCTGTTTGTGGTCCAACCATCAAACAGAAAACCCTCTCGTGCCATTGAGAGGGTAGGGCCCTTTGTTCAAGACTCGGAGTAACCACTTAAGGGAACACTCATCTGCTTCCCTAAAGTCGGGAAGGAGTGAATTCCATCTTGTACGATTATGTTCCCAGCTCCCCATTCGGTCTTGTCCCCAAAGTGGTAGGCTTATTGAGTCGGCGTATTGGCCACTCTCACCCATACAAATCAAAGGACAATCTCTCATGAGCAGGAGTCCATAATCAACTCAGGATTAAGACTAAGTTGTCTAGGTCGTCCTAGTGAAATAGAAAACCAACTAGTTAACGGTGTTATAACCAGTGGTTACTATTTCGCGGTCCGGTCTTATGCAAACTCATTGCATAGGATACCCCCACTTGCATGTCTCCTACACGAACGCGTTGGATCGCAGCGTTTGTATCAAATACAAAGTGGGCTGTATCCATAGTGTCACCAGGATAAGGCACCCAGTCTTATCCCTATACTATAGACCCTTTAGGCTGTTTCTTGAACAATGATCCCATATGTCGCTACATATAGTTCAAGACTCATATTACAGCCTTGGATGTCTAGTTTATTGGATTAGGGTTATTATTAGGCAAAGACAAATATAAAATTAACTAATAACAATTAATGGAAAAATATATCAATATTATTTCATTAATATCCGGTCAACAGTTACATTCACTATCTACGAGTTTTAGGGCATAAAACCCAACAAACTCCCACTTGAACTAAAACACTAGTTAGTGGGATGTAAATGCAATAATCTAAAGCTGGAAATGTCATGTATATAATACAATGAACTAGGGCATCCTTATACCCATTATACATTTCTCCCACTTGCCCTAGATTAGATGGCATACATATCTCGTAGACCTAGACCCTCTAGATGACCCTCAAACACTTTAGCCGTGAGAGCCTTCGTAAATGGATCAGCGATGTTGTGCTCCGAGGCAATCTTAGTGACGATCACATCTCCTCGTTGCACAATCTCCCGTATCAGGTGATACTTCCTCTCGATGTGTTTACCCCGTTTGTGGCTTCGAGGTTCTTTTGAGTTGGCTACAGCCCCACTGTTGTCACAGTATAGTGTTATGGGCACGTTCATATTCGGAACCACTTCCAAATCAGTCAAGAACTTTCTAAGCCATACTGCCTCCTTAGCTGCTTCACAAGCTGCTACATACTCAGCCTCCATGGTTGAGTCTGCTATGCATCCTTGTTTGATGCTTCTCCACACTACTGCTCCTCCATTGAGGGTGAATACTAACCCCGATGTGGATTTCCTTGAATCCTTATCAGCTTGAAAGTCAAAGTCAGTGTATCCAGTAAGAATCAAATCCTTAGCTCCATACACAAGCATGTAGTCCCTCGTTCTCCGAAGATACTTGAGGATATTCTTAACCGCTCCCCAGTGGTCCAACCCTGGATTAGACTGATACCTACTGACTACTCCCACTGCATAACATATGTCAGGCCTAGTGCAGAGCATAGCATACATTAAGCTGCCCACAACTGAGGCGTAGGGAATGTGTCTCATGTTCTCAACTTCTTGAGGTGTCTTAGGAGATTGTTCCTTAGACAGGTGTACCCCATGTCTGAAGGGTAGTAGTCCCTTCTTGGAGTTTTGCATCGAATATTGAGACAACATCTTGTCAATATACGTTGCTTGAGACAGAGCTAGCGTTTTGTTCTTACGATCCCTAATGATTTGGATTCCCAGAACGTATTGAGCCTCTCCCAGATCTTTCATTTGGAATTGGGCTGCTAGCCATTTCTTAATGTCAGTGAGGTATCCTACATCATTCCCAATGAGTAGGATATCATCTACATAAAGTATTAGAAAAGCTACTTTCCTTTTGTTGACTTTCTTATACACACAAGGCTCATCAACGTTTTGGTCAAAGCCAAAAGATTTGATTGCAGTATCAAATCTAATGTTCCATGATCTGGATGCTTGTTTCAATCCGTAAATGGATCGATTGAGCTTACAAACCTTTTGTTCCTGACCTTGGGCTATGAACCCTTCGGGTTGAGACATGAAGATATTCTCTTCAAGATTACCATTCAGAAAGGCAGTCTTGACGTCCATTTGCCATATTTCATAGTCATAATATGTGGCTATGGATAAGAGAATTCTTATGGACTTTAACATGGCTACAGGAGAAAAGGTTTCCTCATAGTCAACCCCTTCCTTTTGGGTATAACCCTTTGCCACTAGTCTAGCTTTGAAGGTCTGTACCTTTCCAGCTGCATCTCTTTTTCTCTTATAGATCCATTTGCACCCTATGGGTTTTACCCCAGTTGGTAGATCTGTAAGTTCCCATACAGAATTGGAGTGCATTGACTCCATTTCCAGGTTCATGGCTTTGACCCATTCATCCTTATCTTCGTCATTCATTGCCTGTCGATAGGACAATGGATCCTCAATGCCATCATTAGGTATGACAACCTGAGTTTCAGTTAAACCCAAGTAGCGGTCAGGTTGTAATACAACCCTCCCACTGCGTCGAGGCATTCCCAACGTTTGAGATGGACGAGATGGATCTGAAGAACTAGTTCCTTCATCAACCCTTGTTGAAGGTCCAACTTCATCAACAACTCTTGATGATTCTTCAGTAGCTTCTCCTAATATTATTTTGCTGCGTGGTTTATGATCTCTCATGTGGTCTTCCTCTAAGAAAGTGGCGTTTGTCGATACAATCACCTTATTTTCTTGTGGGTCGTAGAAATAACCACCTCTCGTTTCTTTAGGGTAACCATCAAATTGGCACAGTTTTGAACGAGGTTCCAGTTTCTTAGGATTTGTCACAAGCACGTGTGCTGGACAACCCCAGATGCGAAAGTGATGTAAACTAGGTTTACGCCCCTTCCATAATTCGAAAGGTGTTTCAGAAACACTTTTCGAGGGAACATTGTTCAAGATGTATACTGCAGTCTCTACTGCATACCCCCAAAACGAGCTAGGCAATTGAGCATAGCTCATCATTGATCGAACCATGTCGAACAAGGTTCTATTTCTCCTTTCTGACACACCATTCTGCTGAGGTGTACCAGGGGCTGAGAGTTGAGATTGGATTCCATGTTCTATCATATAATCCTGGAATCTTTGATCCATATACTCCCCTCCTCGATCAGATCGAAGTACTTTAATAGATTTACCCAATAGGTTTTCAACTTCAGTCTTAAACTCCTTAAACTTTTCAAGGGCTTCAAACTTATGTCCCATTAGGTACAAGTAACCATATCTTGAATAATCATCTATGAATGAGATGAAATATTCGTACCCTCCTCGAGCTTTGACATTCATTGGACCACATAGATCCGAATGTATTAACTCTAAGGGTTCTTTGGCTCTGTAACCTTTTCCAGTAAAAGGTCTCTTTGTCATTTTTCCCTCGAGACAAGATTCACAAGGTGGTAGTGAATCATCTTCTAACTTACTTAGAAGTCCATTCTTTACCAAACGACCGATCCTATCGATGCTTATATGACCAAGTCTAAGATGCCAAAGATGAGTGTTGTTACTTGTTGGAGAAATCTTTTGCCTTTTCCTTTGAGTTTCAGCAGTTTTAAATAATTCGTGATTTAAAAGTGCTTTGTTTTCGGTTGGTCTTAAAACATACAAGTTATTTTCCAATTTGGCTGAACAAATAAGTACACCATTTTTATAAATGAACGCTTCATTCATATCAAAAGTAACTGTATACGATTGTTCAATCAAACATGAAATAGAAATTAAGTTCCTCTTAATATTGGGAACAATTAACAAACTTTCTAAAAGTAAGAATCTATTTCTAAAAAATAACTTCGCAGCTCCCACTGCTTTAGCTGAAATGACTTCTCCAGTTCCGACCCTGAGTGTCATTTCCCCATCGTTCAACTGCCGAAAGGAACTATTTTCCTGAAAAGAAGAGCAAACATGATTAGTTGCTCCTGAATCAAGTATCCAGGTTAACTCATCATGTTCTACCAGGCATGTTTCTAAAACAAGTAAATCAAGTTTACCTTCCTTTTCCTTCTTTTTCTCAGCAAGGTACTTTGGGCAGTTTCTCTTCCAATGTCCATCTACATTGCAGTGGAAACACTTGCCCTTATCTGCCATAGCTTTTGCTTTTCCCTTGCTTTTAGCAGTAGTACTGGGAGCTTTCCCCTTATTTCCTTTCTTCTTCTGAGTTTTCTTTGAAGAAGTGGCTACAGATTTAGTTCCAGAGGATGAACCCTTCTCGAACTTTCTTTTAGAGTGAACAACGTTTGCCTCTCCTTCTATCTGTCCCTTGTTCTTAAGAAGAGACTGATAGAGTTGTAGCTCATTCAGGAGGCTAGTCAGGTTGAATGTTATTTTATTCATCATTGCATTGCTTCGAAACTGCAGAAAACTCTTCGGAAGAGATTCTAAGATGAATGCAACCTGACTACGCTCATCTATGACCGCCCCGTTTGCTTCTGCCACATTGAATTGGACCATCATATCCAGGACATGCTCCCGAACAGACGTGCCCTCTTTCATGCGACAGCTATAAACGTATTTGAGAGCGTCATGGTGGAGTTGGTAGGACGGTTGTCCAAACATCTCCTGGAGAGAGTTCATAATCTCCCTCGCTGTTACCATGCCCTCATGCCTTTTAGCCAAAACTTCAGATAAGCTGGCTAGGATATAGACGCGAGTCTTATCATTGGCCTTTGTCCAGCGGTCATAAGCATCCTTAACTGCTTGGGATGCATTACGAGCAGGGGCTGGAGGACAATCCTCCGTTAAGACGAACCGCAGATCATCGACAACAAGAATTGTATTCAGGTTCGACTTCCACGTAGCATAATTTTCGCCAGTTAATTTCTCATTTTTAAGCAGAGAGACAATTGAGGAAGACATTGCTGAAATTTGAACAAACAATGACCGTATTAGTTATCTTTGCCTTAACCCATCATACAAGCAAACAATTGCACACAATCCAATCAATTTAGCAAAACAGACAATCACAGAACCCTAAAACTATTGATTTAGTTTTGCAACGATGTTTCAGAGGTTTAGAATATCAGCCACCGAAGGGTGATCAGACACTCCTCCTTTGAAATGAGACACCTCTCAGCTAATTCTAATTCCAGAATAACTCATATTCCTATAGACATTAGCCACCGTTGTTCGGTCAAGGATTTGTTAACACTTTTAACTCATCCTCGTAAGTGTAACCCTCCCACTTTCAGATCTCAGAGGCACGCACCAACAGGCTACCGAAGGGAAAGACAACTCTTGGTGATTAGCCTAAGAGCTCCTATCCTATTCAGGAGTTCACGATGTTCCGAATCCTATGATCAGGCCCTCCGAAGGGATGGTTGCGCCAGGACAACCTGCAGGCGGATCATAGTACTCTCACGGTGTGAACTATGGGCGGAGACCGAGGGATACGTTGACACGTGTCCCGCTCCCACTTACTTTAGACATTTTTCCCATTCACCTTGATATTGATTTATGCAAACACTTTCCGAAGGGAGGCCGCTCCTAAGGCGACTCGAAGCCGAGCATGAATCTCACGTTGTGAATATAGGGACATAGGAGCAAAACTTGATTTAAATCTCGTTTTGTAACTTTCCTCCCACTGAAAATGTCCTAAGGTTAATATAGGGTTGTTTAACTTATATAGTATTCGGCTAAGTCAATCTATCTAAGTCTGATCCTATTATAACAATTATGGAAAGGATTCAACTGCAATCTTTTGGGTGAATTAAACTTCTTTTAATAAACCCAACATTGCTAGTCAACATTACTATGGTTAATTCAACTCAATGTTCGGGTCAGTTCCCAGGTAGGAGGTGTTCCGTAAACCGTCAACTTAAATACCCCCAACCTTAGACAGAACTTTACCGAGAGAGTTCCCTTATAACCTCAGTAATGTAGGGTCTTTACTCTAAAGATCTAGGTGCATTAAACACTTTTAATAAACCTAGTGACATTGCATGCTAACATTTAACTATGATTAATTCAACTCCGGTATTCCAGGTCAGTTCCCAGGTAGGAGGTGTTCCGTAAATCGTCAACTTAAATACCCCCAGCCTTAGACAGAACATTACCGGTTGAGTTCCCTTATAATCACAGCAATGATTTTCCTACTTAGTCAATTAAAACTATTTTTAATTCTAAGTAAGAAAAGATTCTAATCCTATTAGAAACTGATCTAGGTCTAATTAATTTTAAACAATTTAAAATTAATCCAATTTATCCTATGATCTTATGTTTGCATGCAAATCTTGATTATAGATTGACGGTTTCTAATCATTAATATTAAAGAACTATTTCAAATTTTAATGATTAATCCTATAATCAAGAATCTAGGGTTTAATTCATTTAACAATCTCATTCAAATTAAAAAATTAAACCACACTTATTGCATGAATAATATAACTATTATATTATTAACTATGGATGTTTCATGCTTCATGCAATATTGATTTTCAATTATAAGCCAATCAAGAAAATCAATCAAGCATGCTTCATTCATCACATTAAACATAACTATTTATATTTAATTTAAGTAATGACATGCATCATGCTTTCCAAATTTTTCATATAATCAATATACACTTATATTTAAAAATATGAAAACAATTCCATGCATTTAAACATACATTATAACTATTTATAATATATAAAAAATGCATGAGCATGTTTATAACCTTAGGTGGGATTAATTATTCTATATGACATCCATAAAGCATATAAATAGCAATTGAACCGGTTAATTTTGGCCCCTAGGATAAAATAAAGCATTAAATTACATTAATTTAGCTAAATTCTATCCTAAAATCCTTGTACAGCTCCGGAATCTTGTCTAGTCATCACGAACCGCCCCGAACCACCTCGAACCGGCCTCCAAAATCACGAACCATGCCAAAAGTTGGCTGAACCGGACCAAATAGGTCCCAGCCCAGCCGAACCGGTCTGAACCGGACCGCCCACAGCTTGAACTGCGCCTGTTGAAACCCTAATGCGCGCCTCCATCGTGACAGCGTCGAGACGCTGTGTTGATAGCGTCCCGACGCTGCGAGCTTTCCATATCTGGCGCCTGCGGTATCGAGACAGCGTCGAGACGCTGTTGAGGTAGCGTCCCGACGCTGTTGCGTCTGGAGGCAGAATCTGGGCGGCAACAGCATCGATTCTCCGATTTTGGCCCCGATTTCAGCGGCGATTGCTCCGTTTTTCATCTCATCAAAACTTATTCTAGACCCGGACTTACATAGGACTCGATTTTACATAATATACGCGAAACACCGGGCCTTACATGATCAAAATCACATAAAAATAAAATCTATGGCCATAAAATTACCCTAAACAGTTCAACGCAAACCGAACATACATTATGCATAAATCCCACCTATTAGAGCCTATCGCAACTTTTAATATTAATTAATAGGGACAGCGATGGCTCTGATGCCGATTGAAGGGAATAAAAGTCCCCACGCAGCGGAAGCGCATCGATTGGACCTTATGCCGTATATTAATTAAAATTAAAATTCCGTTACGAAAACTCAATCAAACTTTAAACTCCTTTTAAAGTTGCTGGAAATTCAGTTTAAACATGCTTAAAAATAAATCTAAATTTATTTTCATGCTTTTCTAAAGAAAAGAGGAAGAACCGTTACAAACCTCCGTTGTAGACTTGACCGTTCTTCACCAACGATGCTCCAACGAATGAAAACGCAGCAGCCTCCTCGCCTCTTAATCGCTGGAATTTTCTTCTTGATTGACACAATAACCACAAAGGTTACACCGGTATGTCTCTAAGTCTAGGAGGCAAAAGACTTGTGGGAGTCTTTCTCTAAGAGGGAGGCTAGAGAGAATTCTAGGTCTTGTCTTTTGAGAGTCTAAGAGCAAGAGCAAGAATATCAAGTGTCATGACCAATTAGGTCTAGTGTTCTATTTATAGAAGAGAGGCCATGAATAAAATATTCAATTAATTCAATCTTTTCCAAAATTGATTCAATCTTATTCCTTAATTAATCAATCATGATCAATCAATTCCATAATTGATTAATCTTTTCCACAAATGACTAATTACTTCCATAAGTGATTAGATCATTTCCATAAATGATTAATCACTTCCTTAAGTGATTAATTATTTCCATAATTGATTAATTCCCGGTTAATGAATTCTTTAATTAATTAACCACCAATTAAATATCACATATTTAATTTCCGGCCTAGAATTAATTAATTTGCCCAAACACATTTTAGGCCTTAAATTAATTAATTCATTATTTTGAACTCTTTCAAACTTCCATAAATTTATATTTGAACTTCTTCAAATATTAAATTCTCTCATAATAATATATCAATATATATTATATTTGTTTCCCTTAGTAAATTGAACATTTTCAATTTATTATTTAGTTGCCTCAAATTACTTTACGAGCTACCAGTGGGACCTAATGGACCTGCAGATCAGAAGCTCCAACGATGTGAGATTAATTGGTCAAACTCATTAACCACATTAATCAATATTCGTTAACTGTGTGTTCATTCCACTATAGACTCACAGTTGCACTCTTCTCACTGCAGACATATTTTCTATGTCCACGGATATAGACCAATATCGACTAGTTAGTCCTTCACGAGTGTCCGTAACACCAGTTGGGTCAAATTACCGTTTTACCCCTGGGTTACCTCTATTTCCTTAAGTACCAATTCTCCTCTAATGAACAACCTGTTTGTGGTCCAACCATCAAACAGAAAACCCTCTCGTGCCATTGAGAGGGTAGGGCCCTTTGTTCAAGACTCGGAGTAACCACTTAAGGGAACACTCATCTGCTTCCCTAAAGTCGGGAAGGAGTGAATTCCATCTTGTACGATTATGTTCCCAGCTCCCCATTCGGTCTTGTCCCCAAAGTGGTAGGCTTATTGAGTCGGCGTATTGGCCACTCTCACCCATACAAATCAAAGGACAATCTCTCATGAGCAGGAGTCCATAATCAACTCAGGATTAAGACTAAGTTGTCTAGGTCGTCCTAGTGAAATAGAAAACCAACTAGTTAACGGTGTTATAACCAGTGGTTACTATTTCGCGGTCCGGTCTTATGCAAACTCATTGCATAGGATACCCCCACTTGCATGTCTCCTACACGAACGCGTTGGATCGCAGCGTTTGTATCAAATACAAAGTGGGCTGTATCCATAGTGTCACCAGGATAAGGCACCCAGTCTTATCCCTATACTATAGACCCTTTAGGCTGTTTCTTGAACAATGATCCCATATGTCGCTACATATAGTTCAAGACTCATATTACAGCCTTGGATGTCTAGTTTATTGGATTAGGGTTATTATTAGGCAAAGACAAATATAAAATTAACTAATAACAATTAATGGAAAAATATATCAATATTATTTCATTAATATCCGGTCAACAGTTACATTCACTATCTACGAGTTTTAGGGCATAAAACCCAACAAGGCTAACTACTCATTGTTAAACCCAAAAATTCTTAGTTATCTATCCTTTGCTTTTCAGAATGGCGACATGTTATGATGAAGCTCACCTAAGCCCTAGGAGATAGAAAACTGCTAGATTATCATTCATCCTTTAAAATTTTTACTGTATCAGTTTTCACAACAAGATTTTCACTTCTTTTCTTTTCAGAAAATATATTTTTTTCATTATATACATTTTTATATTCTCCTAGGCCATCTTTTGACGCAAAGACAAACTGTGGGTGTCACAAATGTCCCTGGTTACCCAACAACCTAGAAAAATTTATTATGACGGAGAGGAATGCTCGGGCAAAACAAGCGGAATAGCTAAAAGTCCCCCAAACTTAAATTATTCATTGTTCCCAATGAATTAGCAACATATAATTATATCCCCAAACTTAATTCTTTTTCTATCTGAATTGTAAACGAAGCGTGAGACTAAGATTAAGCTTGAGGTGGATCAAAATAAGACAACACTACCTCAGGATCTTCTTGCCGCAGCGATGACCAGGATAGAAGAAATGCTCAAGCAGAAGGTTTTGGAGATCAGAAACCTTGATCAAATTAAGCTAACTAGTCCAAGCTTCAAAAATTCAGAAGGAAATGTTAAGTTAGGAATGATCAGGGTGCCATAAAAAGAAAAACGTTAGAATTCCATTAAAAACAAAAAAAAGATTTACAATAAGCAGAATAATTTTGTGGCCAAGAAAAACAAAAAAAAAATAAAAACAGCAAAAATTGAAAAGCAGAAATATCAAAAGAAATTGGGGTAAGGAATACGCGAGCAACAAAAATATTCGGTCAAAATAAATGGCCCAATATCTTTTCCTTCTTCGATCTTCCTGACCCAGATCATCCTCTTCTTCTTCTTCTCTTTCGAATGGTGGCGGTGGGATCCAGGGGTTTAGTAGATCATCGGGGAAAACTTGGAAGGCAGGATATGGCTTCGAAAAATTTGACTGCAGTGCCTTCTTTAATGTGGCATCCCTTCTCTTAACATAAGTCTAGTAGGTTTGAGCTTGGCTCTCAACAAACTCCTTCCTACTGGATGAAAGTTGAAGTTGTTCTAGGATCTGGTGAATACCGCACACTAACCCTCATTGTCGTGCTTCTTGAGTACGTTGAAGCCTTGCAAGGTTGGGTGTGTTAATAATCCCCTTGTCAATCAGAATCACATCCTCTAGAGTTGTGGGCACCCCTGCCCTGTTACACAACATCGTAATTGTATTCGGAAAAGATATTGTGCCCACCTTTTTGCTCCAGCAGTTGTGGATCACACTGGAAATCACTTTACCAACATCGATACTCAGGGACCTCAGGATTGCAAAAACTAGGAGCACTCTGTCGCGGGAGACTGTAGAATCATGGGTTGTCGGCAGAAGTCGTAGTTTGACGAAGCCCAACCAGGTGTTTTCATCACTTTTCAAATATGCAGCTTGAAAAGTGCGTTTTTCTATCTTTGACAACCTCCACTGAGCCCCTTCAATTCCAACTTCTCTCACGGCCGCATTCAACTGATCGTTAGATGGTGCTACCACCATCTCATTTATATCCGGCGTGTGGAAAATCTTGGAGATTAAATAAAGAATTTATCGCTCCTGGGCTCCAGTCTACAACAACCCCTCGGACAATCGCCTGGAAACCTTCTTCTTCATCAATGTTTGCGTAGAACTTGCAAACTACATTCGAGTTTACTGACTTCGACTTCGCACAGAATTACTCCCATCCATGGTTCGTGATCCCAACTCTAAGAAAATGTGGCAGGTCTTCTCCAAATCTTCTCTCAAATAAAAAGTCCTGCTTCAGCATTTCCAAGTATTTTGCTCTAGCAAAGTCATTGACGAAGCGCTCATACGGAAATCTTGGTTCCTCTGTTTCCACTTGCAAACTACATATCAATTATATACTTATTTGATAAAGGCGTTATCGAGATTAATTCAGTATAGTTATTACTGAATAAAGTAAATTGCACATATAATAACCCAAATCCAATAAACTAAGATCCATGGCTATAGGATGAACACTTGAGCTTTATGTAGAGACATAAAAGTGGATCAAGCTTGAGTAATAGCCAAAACGGTCTATAGTATAGGGATAGGGTTGGGTACCTTATTCTGGAGACACTATGAGACGCGGCCCACTTTATAGATGGTATAGACGATGTGATCCTAAATCGTCCATGTAGAGACATGAGAGTGGGAGCGTCCTATGCAATGAGTTTGCATAAGACCAGGACCAAGAAATAAGTCGCTCTCGCTTTATAACACCGTTTACTGAAGAGACTAACTATTTCATGTGATGACCTAGGTAACTCGATCTTAATCCTGAGCTAACTATGAACTCCTGTTTATTCGGACTTATCCTTAGATCTGCATAGGTGAGAGTGGCTCAGTATCGCCGACTCAATAAGCCTCCCATTTCAGGGATAGGAACGAGTAGATAGCTGGGGACATAGTCGTGCAAGAATGAATTCACTCCTACCCGAATTAGGGATAGTAGAGAGGTTGTTATCTTAAGTGCTGACTCCGGGGCTTGAACAAAGGGATCCCGCCCTCTCATTGGCCCGAGAGGGACTCGGTTTATTGGTTGGACCATAAACCAATTGTTCATTAAAGGATCAGTGGGACTTAAGGAACTAGAAGTACTATAGGGGTAAAACGGGCTTTTGACCTAACTATAGCTACGAACAACCTGTGAAGGATCAACTTACTAATCATGGTTAAATCAAGTGGATGGAAATATATCTATAGTGAGGGGAGTGCAACTATCGGGCTATAGTGGAGTGTCCCGGTAGTTAACGAATGTTGGCTAGCTTGGATAATGAGATTAGTCGGTTAGCCTCGAATCGTTGGAGCCCATGATCTATAGGTCCATTAGGTCCCCCTACTAGCTCATATAAGAACAAAGCCTAGAACAAAAAGATAGGAAGCTTTGAATCGTTCAAAATCAGGAAAACGGGTATTATCGTAAATTGTGTTTGACACAATAATTTAATTATGAATTAAATTAGAAAATGAGAGATGGAGTATTTAAAAGTGTTTTGAATACCATATATATGTATTAGGAATCATATATAATTCATGGCACTAGGTGATAAAGATTAATTGGATTAATCATGTAAAAATTACTTGGAATTGTACAAATTAATTGCCTAGAAATCAATTTCAATTTTGAATTGAAATAGGAATGAATTGCAAGCTGAAAATTGAGAATTTAGATTCAATTTTAAGTGGATTTAGTGGCATTCCCACTCTTGCATGTTGATGCATGGTGGAAAACAACACAACCATGCAGTAGTTGCATGTGTTGTGAATTAAACACCTAGAATCCACTTTCAGTTGCAATTTCACCATGTGTCTAGTGTCATGAGGCTTCTCTTTGCATGGAAGATGTCTATATAAGGAGTATGAATCAGATTCAAATGAAGGAGAGCCATTTTCCATATTGTTATGCTGCTGGATTTTGGTCTCAAACTCACTCATCTCCATATATCTCTCTAGTGCTTGAACCTTCAAGCATTCCCTTCCCATTCCCTATCTCTATAGACTCCCACAAGTCGTTCTTGGCCCGGAGAATAGTAGGGAAGACACTAGAGGTGGTCCACACACCGTTCGTGATCAAAGGAATCAAAGGGAGTTGTTGAATCGGTCTCCAAAAGGTTGGTAAAAATTCTGCTGTCTCCTTACGGTATTTGGACAGCATGTTTTCATTTTCTAAAATTGATGTAGTTAAGTGCCTCCGATCCTAAAATTGCTTCCGCATGTGTTATATGAACACCTTCAAGAAGGATCTTTTATCCGGAAATTCAAATTAAAATTCAAACTGCCAAAAATCAAATCAAATCTTATATTGTCGAATAAATTAGGAAATATATTATTATAAACCTAATCTATACAAAAATCGATAATATAACTAAATCACAACAAAAATAATCTGATAATTTAAAAATCAAATCGGCTAAATTTAAAATAAATAAACCAAAAATAAAATCCAACGAAAAATAAAAAAAAAAATGCGAACGAATAAGAATAAATCAGATAAAATCAAAATCAACAAAATATAATCCAAAATAATTCAAAATAAAATAAAATCAAATCAACTAAATAAAATAAAATCACAACAATTACTGGGAGCTAAAAATAATGTAATATGAAATGCTCCTGCAAAAAGTTCACTCGCTCATTCTTCAACCAAATTTAGGGAAGGATATTTCGAATGAAATTCCTCTCCCAAATAATGTTTCACTCGCTGTCCATTAACCTTGAACACTCGCCCATCTTTTTCATCTCTCACAGTTATTGCTCCATGAGGAAAACTTCAATCACAACAAAAGGTCCAGACCATTTAGATTTTAATTTTCCAAGAATCAATTTTAATCTAAAGTTGTATAGCAAGACTCTCTGACCCTTAACAAATTCTTTAGGTTTTAATTTCTTATCATGCCACCGCTTTGTTTTCTCTTTATACATTTTTCGCATTTTCATAAGAAAACTGGCAAAACCCCTCTAACTCATTTAGCTGCAGCATTCTTATTGCACCTGCATGACTCAAGTCAAAATTCAATTTCTTCAGAGCCCAAAATGTTTTATGCTCAAGCTCTAATGGTAAATGGCAAACCTTTCCATACTCTAAGCTATAGGGAGACATACTTAAAGAAGTCTTATAGGCTGTCCTATAAGCCCAAAGAGCCTCATCTAACCGAAAAGACCAATCTTTCCTAGATGGATGGACTACTTTTTCTAAAATAGATTTAATTTCCCTATTATTAACTTCAGCCTGACCATTTGCTTGCGGGTGATAAGGGGTTAGCTATTCTATGCTTCACTCCATATTTAGCCAAAAGTTTAGCTAACACATTATTCACAAAGTGTGTGCCCTCATCGCTCACAAGAGCCCTAGGTGTCCCAAACCGTGCAAAAATGTGCGATTGAAGAAACCTCGACACCATCTTAGCATCATTCTGGTGACATGCAATGACCATCACCCACTTGGACACGTAGTCAACTGCCAACAAAATAAACACATTACCATTAGAAGGGGGAAATGACCCCTTAAAATCAAATACCCCATACGTCGAATAATTCCAATTCTAAAACATAAGTAAGAGGCATTTGATCTCTAGGTCCTAAATTTCCTCTCCTTTGACACGCATCACATTTCTTGTAGAACCAATGGGCAACCTTAAATAAAAAGGCCAGAAGAATCCACATTGTAAAATCCTCATAGATGTCCTCTGACCGCTGAAATGACCTTCATACGGGGAAGAGTGACATTGCTCCAGGATTTCCTTTGCTTCATCACCTGAAACACATCTTCGAATAATACCATCAGAACACTGTTTATACATAAATGGCTCACCTAATAAAAGAACTTTGCATCATGCTTAAACCTTTGCACTTGCTTCTTATCCATATCAATATGAGTGACTCCTTTTACCATAAAATTAGCTATATCTGCATACCAAGGAGTATTCTTCGCCACCTTTACCTCAACAGCAAAAAGCTGCTCATCTGGAAATGAGTCTGAAATGGCAGGTTGCTCGAGCAAAGATGATGATAGATCAAGACGAGACAAATGATCTGCAATAAGATTTTCTGATCTCTTCTTGTCCTTTATCTCTAAGTCGAACTCCTGCAATAACAAAACCCAACAAATTAATCTAGGCTTCACATCTTTCTTAGACATTAAGTACCTTATTGGTGCATAATATGTGAAAACCGTGACTTTGGAACCAACTAAATATAGGCGAAATTTCTCAATGGCAAACACAATCTCTAACAATTCCTTTTCAGTAGTTGTATAGTTGATTTGCGCCTCATTCAAAACCCTGCTTGCCTAATAAATAGGATGAATAACTTTGCCCTGCTTTTGCCCCAGCATTGCATCTACTGCAACATCACTGGCACCGCACATCACCTCGAATGGCAAACTCCAATTAGGTGCACAAAGAATGGGTGCTGAGATCAAAGCAGCCTTTAAAGTCTCAAAAGTCTTCCTACAATCTGCATCAAAGTCAAAAGCACTATTAGCACACAACAATTTATAAAGAGGTTTACTAATTTTGGAAAAATCCTTTATGAACCTTCTATAAAATCCAACATGACCTAAAAAGCTTCGAATCCCTTTAACTGAATTCGGTGGTTCTAACTTCTCAATAACCTCTATTTTTGCTCGATCAACTTCTAGACCTCTCGTTGAAATTTTATGACCTAACACAATGCCCTCTTTCACCATGAAGTGACATTTCTCCCAATTAAGAACTAGATGGGTATCCTCACATCTCTTTTGCACCTTACCTACTAACATACACCGCTGAAATGTTGTTGGAGCGTTACAAAGTCCGAAAGGCATTCGCCTGAAAGGAAATGTCCCATAACGGCAGGTGAAAGTGGTTTTTTCCTGATCCTCAGGAGCAATGGTAATCTAGTTATACCCAGAGTAACCATCTATTAAACAGTAGTAAGCCTGACTAGCCAACCTATCCAACATCTGGTCAATAAATCGTAGAGGGAAATGGTCCTTACGGGTGGCTTTGTTAAGCCTCCTGTAATCCATACAAACTCTCCAGCCAGGTACTGTCCTGGTGGGGATCAACTCATTGTCCTTATTAGTCACTACCGTAACACCTCCTTTCTTAGGAACACATTGGACAGTGCTTACCCAATTGCTATCTGAAATTGGATAAATAATCCCACCATCCAACCATTTAATCACCTCTTCCTTAACAACTTCTTTCATTGCAGGGTGAAGCATTCTTTGCTGCCCAATACTCCTAAAGGATCCCTCCTCTAGAGTAATTTTATGCATACAAAAAGATTGGCTAATTCCCTGAATGTCAGCCAATGTCCAATCTATTGCTTTGCGATATTGCAGCATCAACTTTACTAAGGCCTTATCATCCTCCGACACTAAATCTCATGCAATAATAATGGACAATGTTTCACCTTCCCCAAGATACGCATACTTTAGATGATCTGATAAACGCTTCAAAGCTAAAGTAGGTGCCTCAATCAGGGATGACTTAATAGGAGGAGCTTTCCTTTCATCCAAATCTAAAGACTCAGAAACATCCTCACACCTAGAAACTACTTTTTCATTTTTTCTTTCTAAAGTACAAACTTCTAAGTCCTCCATATTGATCTCTCCATAATCTTCCAAATGTTGATTTGTCAAATCCTCAATTGTTGTCTCAATAATTGTGTTTTCCAGAATCTAAATGAAAGAACAATCTTCCACTTCATCTGGATACTTCATGGCTTTAAAAACATTAAACTTCACTTCCTCATTATAAACCCTCATTGTTAATTCCCCTTTCTGAACATTTATCAATGCCCTACCAGTAGCCAAAAATGGACGACCAAGAATAATTGGGACACCTTTATCTGCCTCATAATCTAAAATAATAAAATCAACAGGAAATATGAATTTATCTACTTTCACTAAGACATCCTCAATCTTACCCTCAGGATATGTGATAGACCTATCAGCTAATTGGAGTGTAACTGTGGTAGACCTAGCTTCACTAATACCTAGGTTTCGATAGTCCGAAAGAGGCATAAGGTTAATGCTCGCGCCTAAATCACAAAGTGCTCTACCCAACTCTTTTCCACCTATTGAGACAGGAATAGTAAATGACTCTGGATCCTTAGCCTTGGTTGGTAGCCCATTCTTAAGAATAGCAATACATTCCTCAGTAAGAGATACAGTTTCAAACTCTCCTAGCCTCTTTTTTTAGTCAAGATATCCTTAAGAAATTTTGCATAATTTGGCATTTGCTCTATAGCTTCAAGTAAAGGAATATTAGTTTTCAACTGTTTAAGTATTTCTAAAAACTTCTTAAATTGACCATCCTGGTTCTTAGGCTTTTGCCTTTGTGGAAAAGGTAGAGGTGGTACATACGGTGGGGTCGGTACATAAGGTGGTTCAACATCTGGAACAGACCCAGATGCTCCAACATTACTATTGTTGCCTCCATCATTTTTACTAGGCTATTTTCTCTCCTCTAGTGGCTTACAACTTCTTAGAGTTACTACCTGCACCTACTCCTTACCTTCCCTTCTAGGGTGCTCAGTATCCGCAGGAAGTTTCCCTTGAGGTCGTGCCTTCAGCTCATTAGCTAGCTGACCCATTTGCAATTCCAGGGCTCTCATTGAAGCTTGATTACTTTGAATTGCGACATCTTTACGAGCCATATATTCTTTCATCATTGCCCCAAGAGAACTCTTTGAATTTTGCTGGGGCAATGCTTGCTTATTTTGCTAGGGCAATTCCTACGATTTAGTAAATCCTGACTGGTTAATCACCTTTTGCTGTGCTTGGGGGCTTGCTAATTGCTTCCTTTCCCTCCACGCTCAAAGTTAGGTTGGTTATGCCAACCTGGATTATAAAAATTTGAATATGGGTTATTCCTTTGATTACCTACAAAAAACACAAAAGCTGGATTGTTGGGGAAAAACTCATAATTATGCTCTTCACAACAATAGACACATGATTCTTCTGTAACTTGATTTACCACTGCAGTAGACTCCACCACTGGCGGCTGCTAAACATGACTAACCACTGTTACATTTTTAAGAGCGTTAGCTAACATTCGAATATCGGCCCTAATGGTAGACACACCATCAACTTCTAACACACTCTTAACTTTCTTATTAGAGCCTCTAACATCTGACCACTGACAACTATTGGTTCATATTCTCTCTAAAATCTCATGGGCTTCATTAAAGGTTTTTGCCAAAAGGGCCCCTCCTGCAGAAGCATCTACCATACTTTGGGTTGCTACGTTTAGCCCATTGTAAAATGTTTCCATTTGGATACAATGAGGTAAACCATGGTGGGGACACTTATGCAAAAGCTCCGTAAACCTCTCCCAAGCCTCACTAAAAGTTTCATCTTCGAGTTGCCTAAATCCCACTATCTCACTCCTTAACTTGGCATTCCTAGTTGGTGGAAAATACTTACTAAGAAATTTTTCCGCTAACTCATTCCAAATTCTAATTCATCCTAGAGCAAAAGAATTTAACCACGCTTTTGTTCCATCTCTAGGGGAATACAGGAAAAAAGTTAATCTAAGGGCATCTCTAGACAATCCCTGAATTACAAACAAATCACTAACCCCTAGAAAAGAGTTAAGATGTAAATGGGGGTCTTTAGATGACAAACCATGGAATTGACCCACGGTCTGCAACATCTGAAACATTACCGGTTTCATTTCAAAATTTGTTGCCTCAATTTAGGGTTCCCAGCCTGGTTATTTTGCTGTCCATTTTGCCCCAGCGGTTGATTTTGCTGAGCCCACGATTCTACTGGGGATCAACTTGGTCTTCTAGAATTTCAGGAAGATGCGACACGTTATCCATTGGATTTAGTTTCCTTTGTTGCTCTCTCCTTTTTCTTATGAATGTCATTTCAATTTCTGGATGAAGCTCGAATCTCACTCTAGGAGCATCGCTCATGCACCAATCTCACACCTACAAAAACAAAAAGAAACAATCAAAAAGTTCACGCACCAAACCACTAAAACACATACACAAAACAGATCAGATAAAAACTTATTCAAGTCCCCGGCAACGACGCCAAAAACTTGTTGCCTTCTAGAGTGGGTTAAAAATATGATAAAAATTAGCTCTAGAATACTATGCATGTGCACATAGTCTGCAACAAGTGATAAGTAATTTATCGTATCCACAAGGTTTTGAATAGCCTTCACTCTACCTATCTTGTGTAACTTTTTAGTGATTTCAAGGTTGTTAAAATGATTGGGTTTTGAAATAATTCTGAAGCAAAAGAAATAACAGAGGAGAATGTAAACGAATAAAGTAGATAGGTTGGAAACAGACGTTGGTTAAGATTTCTGTAATTGTTAAAAAGATGCTCTAGTAATTCTATTGATAAGGCATTCTCTCGTAGTCTTATCAACAGGATCCTCCTGGAACTCTGAATCTTTTGGATTGTGTTTCAACTCCAATGAAGCTCTACCGATCGAGCACTAGGCAACTTGTTATCCCTAACTCAATCATTGGCGTCCACCAACACATAATGGTCCAGTGTGATTACGAGCCACACACCTCTTAAATCATCCCTGAAACTAAGAGATGATATTCATACCGGCTGGCCAGGCAGGCACAAAATAAGAATAAACACAACAAGTAATCAAGATGCTGAAAATCAATATCAATTGCTAGATTATGAAGTACGACAATTACATAGTCCTAACCAACACCTAAGTAAATTTAGTTCATGGAATGAAAAGTGATAGCGAGCAGAAATGTCGCTATTTTAGTCCCAATTTATTAGGCTTTTCTGTGCTGTAATCGTGTTTTTAATGAAAATATTTAATGAATTCCGTTATTTGGTCCTTAGGAGCGAAGTTGGTGATTTTGGGAGAAAAAGTGCAAAAAATGAAGCAAATGAAGCCCAAATCCAAGCTTGATCAAATGGGGGCCCAAAGAAGACACCCATGAAAAAATGCCCAAAGGAAATGAAGAAGAAGGCCCAAAAATCAGCCCAAAAAGAAGCTGAAAAATCTGGAATTTTAGGGCAGCGTCGAGACGCTATGTAAGCAGCGTCGCGACGCTACCCTTTCGTGTTGCCCAAGCCGCGTGCGTTGCAGCGTCGCGACGCTGTGCAATGTAGCGTCGCGACGCTACCCCCAATCCGGGCCTATAAAAAGGCACCCTTGGGTGCCTCATTTACCATCAATCAATTCATTCTTCAATCCATTCTTTCCCTCCTTTGGCTCCTTTGGAGCCTCTCTCAAGGCTTTCTAGCCTTTTTGAGAGAATTCTTTAGTGGGAAATATTTTGGGGAATTTTGGGGAGCATCTTAGGAAGCTCAAGGGAGTGTTCGGCGGAGCTCTGAGCGCCAAGCGAAGGGGTTTTTCGACGGTCAATTCCTTTCCTTTTATGCTCTTAAATTATGCTTTCTATTGTAAATGTTGTGGATATTTTAGCTATGTATAGCTAAACCCCAATTTGGGGTCTTGGAATGAAATTATAGTTGAAACGTTGTTATAATTACCTGTCTCTTGCCCTTTTTCCTAATTATTTGTATGGATGTGCTTAATGCTTTATTCAATCTGGCCAATTGTGTAATGATTTGATCCTTAATGGAAACTCGACGGAGAGAAGTTAGGATAGATCATAATCCATGCAACTAGTTTAATTGCCCGTCGTGACACCGGGATTAGTTGATTAAACTTAGATTCCTAAAATGAATCAGAGCGTAATAATTAATGATTTTTAATGGCGCTAAGGACACTTAGGTTGTTAAAATGAATTAATTACAATTAGTGGAAACCGAAAGGAGAACCTATGTGATTAACGGAGATTCTAGGAGTATAATTAGTTGGGCAATGAGATAGGATAATTATAACAATTGTTTAGCTCATAATTGATTTTCAAGACCCCTCTTCCCATTAAAAGAAATCTCTTTCTCCATATTTTTTTATTTGATTGATCAAATTATTTTCCTGCTTTGAACCTTAAATTTCTCTTATTTGCATGAGTTGTTCCCTAAATATTATTTCGCCTAAGTACTTTTAGTGCTCAAGAGATTTTATTTTTGCTTAATTTTCGCTTCGCTTCCCTGTGGATTCGATACTCGATATTACTACCGTTTTATATTACTTGTGCGACCCGTGCGCTTGCGGTAGCGAACAGCAAAGAACAAAAAGCAACACACACTACAATCTGTTCACGTGCATCCATAACTACAAACTTTTACAAGAAAAGAGAAATTCCCTTGAAGAAATCCGTAGTTGATGGTCTTCTTGAATCTCCAACTGTTCCTCCTTTATTCGGCTTCCAGAGATGGAAAATGAGCCTCCAACTTGGAATGAATTGAGTTGAGACGGCTACTTCCTTTTATAGAGTGGAGTCAACCCTAATTAGGTCAAAGATTACACGTGGAGGGCTCTCCAAGCTTCCTAGATCCGAGATTGCTTCTAAAAACATCACCTCATTAATGAATCACGTGGCCAGTTTTGCTCCTAGCTTTGCTGGATCATGGAATTTGTTCCCTCAAGTCGCTCAGCATTATTTTCTCTACAAAAGAACTTCCAAAGCATCCATTCTTCTAAATAGGGTACAACATATAACATTCATCTAATAATACACCTATTTGGCACAAATGACACACAAATCACTATAGAAATAAGGCCTAAATAACTCCATTTTGGAGAGTTATCACTAAGCGAGTATCGTTATGCACATTTCTGTGACTCGACTCCGACATAGATAGTTCATGCATGCAACCTATAACACTATAGTTGTTATAAGGCGACCTTCCCCTATAACACTGAATACACACTCTCTCGAGCCCTTTCTCCTATATCACCTTTATGAAAACCGATATTCCTTCTACCTTTCAGGATCAAACTCACATAGCATGCAAAGTCAAAGTGATCAAGATAAACGCAACAAGATTCAGAATGATAATCAATAAAGAGTGACATGCAATAAATAGAACTTAGGCAAATAAGCACTTTCAAGCCATTAAAACCATAAGGGAATTCACTATATCGAACTCCTTAATGGAATTTAGCTACGCATGATGGAATATAATGCAAATGAACAACTTTTCATTGAAATAATGAGTAAATAATACAAAATAATAAAAAGAAACAAGTGCTAGAAAATATAGTGTAGTAGCTAAAAGAAACACTCGGGTTTAATGTCTAACTAAGGGTTAGAATTTAGTCTTCTACCAAGGACCTCGGGCATCCCTACTCATGGGAGACACTAGGGTTCTGTCACCACCCTTTTCTTCCCAGTGAGTTCTGCTTGAATTTCCCTTCGAATCGAGGCCTTTTATAGCATGAGAAGTGGTTGAGGAATCACGAAAATGGTGCTAGTAGGTGGCCCAGACAGTTTCAGAGTCAAAACAGCTAGTCAGGTGCACAAAACATTCGTTCAAAAAGACCCGCGACAAACTCAAAACGGTCTTCATCTGCTCAGAAATGCGGTCGTAATTGGTTTTTGCCTTGCCAGAAATGTGGTCGCAATTCTGGGAAATTCCAGATTCCTCTGTTTTCTACAAAACACCAAAACCAAGTCAAATTCTTACCAAAATGAGTTCTTTA
Organism: Luffa aegyptiaca; assembly: GCA_017139565.1. NCBI lineage: Eukaryota > Viridiplantae > Streptophyta > Magnoliopsida > Cucurbitales > Cucurbitaceae > Luffa > Luffa aegyptiaca. The sequence continues at coordinate 31,497,855 of CM029407.1, read as the reverse complement.
AAGCACAAATATGCATAATTTGACATACATGACTCGGAACTTCCTAATTCCTCAACTGTAGTACTTTTTGAGCTCGGGAATGGTGTTTTTTATTTTAAACATACAATTTTGACCAGAGAACGAGCTAAATATAAGGGTAAAATAGGTATATTTTTTACCCTTATCAATAACATTATGAATTCCAGCCTTCTTTCTTCGGCAATCTTACCTCTATTTACAGAGGAACCAAAGCTGAAGAAATGCACCAAAATTTGACACCATTTAACCCTAGATTAAGTGGGTAATTTGGTGGCTTAATGAGGGGAGTGCATGGGTTTAGTCACCATGTAAACCCGAGACCTTTCTTGGATTAAATGCTCTTGTCACCTATTGTGGAAGTTGAATTAAAGTTGTTTCATTGTTGAAGAAAAATGGCAAAGCTTTTGGTTGAGGTTGTCTTTGATAATTTTGGAGTTTATTTAAAGAAAAAAAAAAGAAAAGAAAGGAAACAAATAAAATGAATGGAAAAGAGAAGAAAATAGGAAAAGGAAAATTAAAAAAAAAAAAGAAAATGAAAGGAAAAGGACAGTCGGTGCTAGTGGATTTATGGAAAAGTATCTACCGCCTAAGCATTCCAAACCCACTTTCTTTTTCATTTCCCATCAAACTTTTAGAACCTTTTGAGAGAGAGAGTGAAGGAAGAAGAAGAGGGAGCTTATTGGAGGTTTTAGGTTGAAGAAGAGAGGGGAAAACACATGCAAGTGCAACCATGGCAGAATCTTGGTTCAATCAGCCTATCTCTGGTTTTTAATTAGGTTTGAGGTAAACAAGAAGAATTAAGAGATGAGGCCTGACTTTCTTGAAATTTAATCCATTTTCTAGCAAACTGCATGAAGAAATCTTGAGCTAATTCTGATGTTAAGTTAATGATTTTTGGAGAGGATCCAAAACAGAGAAAAGAATTTTCATGCAAATCTGAAGGGTCTCTGGTTTTCTCTGGTTTTTCGAACGTCTCGGAGTGTACAGATTGCATTAGAAGCAGCATTTGGTATGGTTGGAAATCTTATTCAATTTCCTATAACTATCATGCAGAACTCGTGAGCCAAAAATGACTGGAAGTAGGCTTAATTTTGGGAGAAAAGTAGAGGGTAGCAGAGAAGAACAAATTTGGAATAGCTGTGTTTGGGGGATTTCTGGACAAATCCGTTGGGAATCTCATTTTCATTCCTTCAAGTAAGTTGTAGAGGGTTCCAAAAAGAAGAGTTTTATATAAAGTACATTAATTTTGGTCAAGTATTAAGAAAGTTATGAGTGTTTGAAGTTAGGGTATTGAATCTGGAAAATGTGTGGAATGTGATTTTATTTCTACAGTTTAGAATTCATGAGCATAGAAAGACAAGACTATTTATAGTTCTGATGCTCAGTTTATGTTTGTTTGACAGGCCAAGAGGAAATAGGTCGAGTCTACAGGCCAAGAGGAAATAGGTCAAGTCTACAGGCCACGGAACTAGCCAAGGCTGTGAGTGACAAAACAAAGTTCGAAAATGAATTCTAAACTTTTATTTATGCTTAAATGTTTTACATGCTTGAATCTGAACTTATGAATAATACATTATTTCAATGAATGGTTTCAAGCATAAGTTTTGAGCTTAGATTTTCTAATGAAATTTATATGTGAGCATGTGATTATTGACTTTTTAAAAAGTAGTTGAAACGATATCATTTTAAGCAAAGTATGTATTAGCGAGTATTGTTTCAAGATTTTCAGTTTTTCACGAGCAATCTGAGTAATCTTGAATTTTATGAAAGATAAAGATAAGCAGGCATGTTTTAGTGTTTTCGTGTGATTTTCTGAGACTTCTATTGCCTACATGACTGAGATATTGAGCCCGAGGCTATATGGTACCGTGTGCACACAAGTTATATTTCGTTGTTGACGTTGAGTGTACTCCGTGACAACGTTGCTGTCGTGAGTGCTGGGCGGGCCCCACTACGACAAAGACGATGGGATTGTTGGGGGGCCCCACTACATCGTAGAGCAAACGTTATTTGTACTGGGTGTGTCCTACACAATGTAGATTAGTCATGCTAGTTAAAATGTTTAATATACTTGATATGCCTTGCTAGATTTTAATGACATACCTGCTGAGTATTTGAGAAAGTTGTTATCATCACACGTTTAAATTTAACGCTTTGATTAACCACTGGGCTTCATAGCTCACTCTTTCAAAATGTTTTCCCACTTTCCAGGTAGAGATCGAGCTCCCGGTGCCTAATAAACTGTCAAAGTCTGCTAAAAGCTCCCAGATCAAATTCCACTATGTGGGTGGAGTTGTACATTGAGTATGTTTTTATTGTAAATGTCTTTGTAAGAATTTGATAGTTTACGATTTGTGTAAGCTCTAGATGTTGTGGTTGTGTAAACCCTAGTTGGATATGTTTTTGGTTGTGACATCTCTATGAGGTTTATTTTCCAAACCGAGTTAAGTTAGGGCTACACTCCATGTATGTCTAAATGTTTTCAAGGTTCCGCTGTGTTGTGTTGCATGTAAAGTATTCCATGTCTAAGATTAGCATGTTTATTAGGTTCAACGATTCAGTAGGGTCAACAGGTATCGTTAGAGGCAGACGATGTCCGTTGGCTTCACGCCATCTCTCGGACTAAACTAGCAGGTAGTTCAGGAGGGTGTGACACATCATGCACTCCACCTCCTAAAATTCAATTTTAATTTGAATTTTCTTAATTCAAATTAAATTGAATTTTAGTTTATTTAATCCAATAATTAATAAACTGAAAATTTAAATCCAAATTTTAATTTTCAATTTTTTTAAATTAATTCAAAATTAATTTAAAATAATTATTAATTAAATAATCAAATATATAATTAATTTAATATCTAATATTAAATTAATATTTGTCTACCAATCCCGAACATTTTCGAAATGTTATTTTTCAACCATGAATCTCTATCCATGTGCTCGATAATAAATCATATTTAAATATATTAACTCTCTCAAAGTTAGGTTTAACGAAAACCCAACGTGTTGGTAATATCCAATATGACCGACCATTTCCCTAAACCGAATTTGAACTTATTCGAATTCCTTCCATCATATTGTTCCAAAGTTTATTCATAAGCTAGCAAGGGGCCTAATGGACCTAAAGATCATGGGCTCCAACGGTTCGAAGTTTAACCTTTTAAACCCTTTTAACCTAGTTAAGTGATAACTCTCCAAAAGGGAGTTATTTAGGCCTTATTCTATGATGATTTATGTATCATTTGTGTCAAATAGATGTGTTATTAGATGAATATTGTGTGTCTAATCCTATTTAGAAGAATTGATGCTTTGGAAGTTCTTTTGTAGAAAAATTAATGTTGAGCGACTTGCGGGAGCAAATTCTATGATCAAACAAAGCTAGGAGCAAAACTAGCCACTTGAGCTGCACGTGATTCACTAATGAGGTGGCATTTTCTGAAGCAATCTCGGATCTAGAAACCTGGGAGAGTGTTCCACGTGTATTATTTGACCTAAATAGGGTTGACTACACTCTATAAAAGGAAGTAGCCGTCTCAAGTCAATTGATTTGAAGAGGAAAGTCTCATCCTTTCCATTGTTGGAGCCGAATAAAGGAGGAACAAGTGGAGACTCAAGAAGGCCATCAACTACGAATTTCTTGAAGGGAAATTATCTTTTCTTGTAAAGTTTGTAGTTGTGGATGCATGTGAACAAATTGTAGCGTGTGTTGCTTTTCATTCCATGAACTAAAATTACTTTAGGTGTTGGTTAGGACTATGTAATTGTCGTACTTCATAATCTAGTAATTGATATTGATTTTGAGCATCTTGATTACTTGTTGTGTTTATTCTTATTTTGTGCTCGCCTGGCCAGCCGGTATGAATACCATCTCTTAGTTTCAGGGATGATTTAAGAGGTGTGTGGCTCGTAATCACACTAGACCATTATGTGTTGGTGGATGCCAGTGACTGAGTTAGGGATAACCAGTTGCCTAGTGCTTGATCGGTAAAGCGTCATTAGAGTTGAAACACATTCCAAAAGATTCAGAGTTCCGAGAGGATCCTATTGATATGACTACAAGAGAATGCCTGATCAATATAATTGTTAGAGCATTTTTTTAACAATTACATAAATCTTAACCAACGCCTGTTTCCAATCTGTCTACTTTATCCGTTTACATTCTGCTCTGTGATTTCTTTTCCTTCAGCATTATTTCAAAACCCAATCAATTTAACAACCTTGAAATCACTAAAAAGTTACACAAGATAGGTAGAGTGAAGGATATTCAAAACCTCGTGGATACGATAAATTACTTATCACTTGATGCAGACGATGTGCACTTGCATAGTATTCTAGAGATAAATTCTATCATATTTTTAACACACTCTAGAAGGCAACAAGTTTTTGGCGCTGTTGTTGGGGACTTGAATTAGTTTTTATCTGATCTGCTTTTTGTATGTGTTTTAGTGGTTTAGTGCGTGAACTTTTTGATTGTTTCTTTTGTTTTTGTAGGTGTGAGATTGGTGCATGAGGGATCCTCCTGGGGTGAGATTCGATCTTGATCTAGAAATTGAAAGGACATTTAGAAGAAGAAGGAGAGAGCAGCGAAGAAATCTAAATCCAATGGATAACGTGTCGCATCTCCAAGAAATTCCAGAAGATCAAGTTGATCCCCAGTAAAATCGTGGGCTGCAGCAAAATCAACTACTGGAGCAAAATGGGCAGCAAAATAACCAGGCTGAGAACCCTATTCTGGTAGCGAATGATAGGGTCAGAGCCATTCGAGCGTATGCTTTTCCGATGTCTGATGAGTTAAATCCAGGAATTGCGCGTCCTCAAATTGAGACAACAAATTTTGAAATGAAACCGGTAATGTTTCAAATGTTGCAGACCATGGGTCAATTCCATGGTTTATCATCTGAAGACCCCCATGTACATCTTAAGTCTTTTCTAGGAGTTAGTGATTTGTTTGTTATTCAGGGAGTGTCAAGAGTTGCCCTAGGATTAACTTTGTTCCCGTATTCTCTTAGAGATGGAGCAAAGGCGTGGTTAAATTTTTTTGCTCCAAGATCAATTAGAACTTGGAACGAGTTAGCGGAAAATTTTTTTAGTAAGTATTTTCCACCAACTAGGAATGCCAAGTTTGTTGGGTTTTATGCCCTAAAACTCGTAGATAGTGAATGTAGACAAATTGTATACTTATTTCAATAAAGTGTTATTGATTTTCTACAATCAAGTGTTATTGTTAAATATTGCACAATTTGACCCAAATCCAATAAACTAAGATCCAAGGTTGTTTGTATGTAACCTGAACTAGTATGTGGGGACATACGGGGTTCGATGTTCAAGTAACAATCTAAAAGGTCTATAGTACAAGGATAAGGTTGGGTACCTTATCCTGGTAACACTATGTGATACGGCCTGCTTTGTATTTGATATAGACGTATTGATCCAAAGCGTCCATGTAGTAGACATGCGAGCGGGGGTATACTATGCAATGGGTTTGCATAAGACCGGACCATGAAATAGTAAACCATTTGATATAACACCGCTAACTAGTTAGGTTACTCTTTCAATAGGATGACGTAGGTAACTCAGTCTTAATCCTGAGTGTGTGATGAACTCCTTCTCATGAGGGATTGTCCTTTGATTAGCATGGGTGAGAGTGGCCAATACGCCGACTCAATATGCCTTCCTTTTTGGGGACAAGACCGACTGGGAGGCTGGGGACATGACAACACAAGAAGGAATTCACTCATTCCCACTTCTAAGAGAAGTAGAGGAGTGTTCCTTTCAGTGGTGACTCCGGGACTTGAACAAAGGGATCCCGCCCTCTCACTGGCCCGAGAGGGACTTTCCATTTATTGGTTGGACCATAAACAGGTTGTTCATTAGAAGAGCACTGGTACTTAAGGAGACAGATGTAACACAGGGGTAAAACGGTAATTTGACCCAGCTGTGATTACGGACACTCGTGAAGGATTGACTTATCGGTATATAGGTCTATAACCATGGACACAGAAATGTTCTACAATGAGAAAAGTTCAGCTGCGGGTCTTTAGTGGAATGACCCACAGTTAATGAATATTGGTTAACTTGATTAATGAGTTTAATCATTTAACCTCATATCATTGGAGCTTCTGATCTGTAGGTCCATTAGGTCCCCCTGCTAGCTCGTAAAGAGTAATTAGGAACAATTATATCTTGAGAGAAGTTGAATAGTTCAAATTCATATTGGGAATTAAGTTAAGTGTATGAGATACAACTTAATATAATGTATAGTGATACATTAAAATGTAAAGTCTAATTTGAAATTAAACTTTATTATTATGAGAGAAATAAATATTTGAAGAAGTTCAAATATTAATATGTATTTGATTCATATTAAATTTATAGGATATAAGAGAATTTGAAATTTTAATATGAATTTGATTCATATTATAAAAATAATTAATTGAAGGCCTGAAATTAAATACATGATATTTAATTGGATAATTCCTTAATTAACTAATAGAAGGTCTAAAATTAAATATATGATATTTAATTGGTGATTAATTAATTAAAGAATTAATTAATTAGAAATTAATCAATTTTGGAAATGATTAATCACTTATGGAAGTAATTAATCATTTATGGAAATGATTTAATCACTTATGGAAGTGATCAATCATTTATGGAAAAGATTAATCAATTATGGAATTGATTGGTTTTGGAATTGATTAATTATTGAAAATATTTAATAAGTTATGGAAATAATTGATTTTAAATGAATATTTTATTCATGGTCTTTCTCCTATAAATAAGTTCTAGGGTTTAGGTACTAGAACATATGGCCACCATAAGGTCATTCTTGCCTCCCTCTCATATTCTCTCAACCCAAGAACTCTAGGGAGAATTTTCTCCCTAGCGTGTTTCCCATTCAAGATTAGGTAGTCCCACAACTACATTCTTAATCTCAGAGTTATAGCGGGGAAGATCAATTGGTGGTGTCCCAATTGTTGACGCTTGGTCAAAATGAAGAAAGACGTTCTTGATGTTTCAGAGACAACAACGACGGTATGTTTGCTTCTCCCCTTTAGATTAGTTCTAAGGTTGTATGCTTAGCCTTAATAATTGATTTAGAATAGTTTCTAAATTTTTGCCAATGTATTGGTATTTTGGTAGAAACAAAATTAATTACGAATCGGTCCCAATTACGCTTTCGCTTTATCGAAATTAGGGAATTCCAAATCCTTCAATTGGTATCAAAGACGATTGTAGATTTAATTTCGTTTCTCTAAAATTAGCATTGGTTCAATGGTGGGTATTTTAATTTCATATATGTGATGTGTGGTTTAATTTACAAAATCGATTATTTAGGCATATTTGTAGGCATTAGGTTTATACTTTTGATTAGATCAATTGTACATGTCAAAAAGGAAAAGATTTGAAGACCAAGATATGTCTTGGACTTAAATTATTGTAATTTAAATTGCTTTCAATTTCTTAGGATATGCCAAATATGCCGGTCAATTTTGGTAGTTTTAATCTAATTATGCATGTGATGTATGTATTAAATTAATTGATTGTTGCATAAAGTACGTAATTTAGCTTAAAATCCCACCATAGGTTAAGCATATTCATGCATAGTTATTATTATAAATGTTATAACGTATGAAATATGACTGAATTTTATTTTCATGAGTATTTAATATAAATTGTTATGATTAAATGGATGAAAATTGAGAAGCATTGAGCATGAAATTACTTTAGTAAAGAATATAAAGAGTTATATTTATGAAAGTAATTTATTTGCTTATTTATTTTCTTGAGCAATTAATATAAAGTATTAGGTTAATGTATGAAAATGTGAATTCTTATTTTAATTTTCTTGGGTAATTAATTTAAGAGTTAGATTAATTGAAGAAAATTAATTTGCATTGAGCATGAAATTACTTTAGTTTAAAAATATAAGAGTTATATTTATATTAGTAATTAATATGCTTATTTTTTCATGAGCTATTAATATAAATGTTATGTTAATGTATGAAAATGGTAATGCTTAATTTTAATTTTCTTGGGTTATTAATTTAAGAGTTAGGTTAATTAAAAGGAAATTAAATTGCATTGAGCATGACATTACCTTAGATTAATATAATTGTTATATTTTTGTATGTCATGTATACTAGAATATGGTTTATAAATTAATTAGAATTTGATTGTTAATTTATGTCACCATAGTAGCATGTTATGGGATTAATTCATTAAAATTTGTAAATGTTATAAAATTAATGAATAGAAACCGTTAACCTATAACAAAGAATTGCATGCAAACATAGGATCGTAGGGTAAATGAATTAATTTTAAATTGTTTAAAATTAATTAGATCTAAGATCACATTTCTAATAGGATTAGAATTTTTCTTGCTTAGAATTAAAAATAGTTTTAATTGACTAAGTAGGAAAAACATTACTATGATTATAAGGGAACTCCACCGGTGAAGTTCTGTCTAAGGCTGGGGGTACTTAAGATGACGGTTTACGGAACACCTCCTACCTGGGAACTGACTCGGAATATCGGAGTTGAATTAATCATAGTTAAATGTTAGCATGCAATGTCACTAGGTTTATTAAAAGAGTTTAATACACCTAGATCTTTAGAGTAAAGACTTTACATTACTATGGTTATAAGGGAACTCTCTCGGTGAAGTTCTGCCTAAGGCAGGAGGTATTTAAGATGAGGGTTTACAGAACACCTCCTACCTAGGAACTAATCCGAAACTTGAGTCTAATTAACCATAGTCATGTTAACTTGCAATTTTGCTGGGTTTATTAAGAGAGTTTAATTCACCTAGAATGTTGCAGTTAAATCCTCACCATAAATGTTATAATAGGATTAGACTTAGCTGAATTTATCCAAGTTAAATAACCCTAATATATGGTAGGACATTTAAGTGGGAGTGAGATGCATGTCGACGTATCCCTCGATCTCCGCCCTTAGTTCACACCGTGAGAGTTCTATGGTCCGCCTGCGTGTTTCCCTAGCGCAACCATCCCTTCCGAGGGCCCGACCATAGAATTCGGAACACCGTGAACTCCTAAAAGAGGATAAGGATTCTTAGGTTAATCACCAACAGTTGTCTTCCCCTTTGGTAGCCTGTTGGTGCGTGCCTTTGAGTTCTGAAAGTGGGAGGATATATATAAAAAAAAAAAAAAAAAACAAGATCGAGTTTTACTCTTACGTTCCCCTCAGTTTACACCGTGAGGTTCATGCTCGGCTTCGTGTCGCCTTAGGAGCGGCCTCCCTTCCGAAAGTGTTTGCATGGATCAATAACAAGGTGAATGGGAAAAATGTCTATAGTAAGTGGGAGCGGGACACGTGTCAACGTATCCCTCGGTCTCCACCCTTAGTTCGCACCGTGAGAGTCCTATGGTCCGCTTGCGTGTTGCCCTGACGCAACCATCCCTTCGAAGGGCCTGATCATAGGATTCGAAACACCGTGAACTCTTGAATAGGATAGGGTCACTTAGGCTAATCACCAACAGTTGTCTTTCCCTTCGGTAGCTTGGTGGTGCGTGCCTCTGAGATCTGAAAGTGGAAGGGTTACACTTATGGGGATGAGTTAAATGTGTTTACGAATCCTTGACCAAACAACAGTAACTAAACACTAACGAAATATGAGTTATTTTGGTGTTAGGGTTTGGTTGAAATTGTCTCAGTTCAGAGGAGGAATAGCTGACCACCATTCCGTGGCTGTTGTTCTAAACCTCTGAAGTATCGTTGCAAAAACTAAATCAATAGTTTTCTAGGGTTTCTTTGATTGCTTGTGTGTTTTTGCTGAATTTGATTGATGTAATGGGTTAGTGTGATAAATAGTCAACTAATTTGTTTTTCCAGTAATTCAATAATGAAAAATGTTCATTGTCTTACGCCTATTTAATTAATGACGGTTATACAACAGAATTAAACGATTAATTTGTGATAAATTATGTAAGATTAGTCTTAATAGAGGAATGTCCTCATACCCCAAATGTCTAATTCATTAAGAAGTGTTCCTAATGAATATGACATTGGACCTTACTCAGCCAAAGAAGACTAGTCCAAAGATAGTAAATTTTGATTTACTAGTTTAGGAAGCGTGATTTGTAGAGAATTGTGATTCTGCCTGAATACTTGATTTAAGGGTCACAAGTCATGTTTGTTCTTCTTATTAAAAGGAATAAGTTCTTAGCAACAGCTTGATGTTAGTTGCATAACTCTCAAAGTTGAAACTAGAGAAGTTATCTTGACTATAGCAATGAGGAACGTTAAGTTATTTTTCTCAGTGGGAGAAAATACATATTATTAGATAATGTGTATGTATTTTCTAAGATTAACAAAAATTTGATTTCAGTATCTTATATGTTGAACAATGTTGCTCTGTACCTTTCCCTGCTAACGCAGTTAATTTCAAGAAAGGGAGTTAACTTTTGTGTCAGCTGAACTGAAAAAGAACATAAATATTTTAAGACTAATCAAGAGTAAAGCAGTCATGAACACTGAGTTGTTTGAGGCTGCTACTACTCAAAGAAATAAAAGGCAAAGGATTTCTCCTAAAGTAAAATACCTTTCTTTGGCGCTTAAATATAGGCCATATTAATCTCAATATGATTGAGAGTTGGGTCTAAAGTGGACTTCTAAGCAAGTTAGAAGATGACTCTTTACTACGTCGTAGGTCATGCCTTAAGGGCAATATGACTAATTGGTTCTTTTGCTCGAAAAGAACTATAGAGCTAAAGAGCCCTTGGAGCTCGTACATTTGGATCCTTGTGGTCCAATATGTTAAAGCAGTGGGAGGGCATGAATAGTTCATCTATATTATAGATAATTAATCAAGGTATGAGTATCTCAACATAATGCAAATTAAGTCTAAATCTCTTGAGAAATTCAAAGTGGTTTGAGACTGAAGTTGGAAACTTGTTAGGTGAGATGATAAAAACACTTCGATCTGATCGAGGTGTAGAGTATGTGGGACTTGAGATTCCAAGACTATTTTGTTGGGTTTTATGCCCTAAAACTCGTCGATAGTAAATGTACTCTTGACCGAACATTAATAAAAGTGATATATTATTCATTTTTCCTATGTTTGTATTATATCTTGTCTTATTAACCCTAATCCAATAAACTAAACATCCAAGGCTAATAGAATGAGGCTTGAACTAGTATGTAGGGACATACGGGGATCAATGTTCAAGTTTTAGCCTAAAGGGTCTGTAGTATAGGGATAAGGCTGGGTACCTTATCCTGGTGACACTATGGATACGGCCCACTTTGTACATTGATACAAACGTATTGATCCAACGCGTTCATGTAGTTGACATGCGAGTGAGGGTATCCTGTGCAATGAGTTTGCACAAAGACCAGACCGCGAAATAGTTAACCACTAACTGTAACACCGTTAGTTAGCTCGGTTTCTATTTCACTATGATGACCTAGGCAACTTGGCCTTAATCCTGAGTGGATTATGGACTCCTATCCATGAGGGACTGTCCTTTGATTTGTACGGGTGAGAGTGGCCTGTTCGCCGACTCAATAAGCCTACCATTTTGGGGACAAGACCGAGTGGGGAGCTGGAAACATAGTCTTACAAGATGGAATTCACTCCTTCCCATCATTAGGGTAAGTAGAGGTGTGTTCCCTTAAGTGGTGTCTCCGGGTCTTGAACAATGGGCCCTACTCTCTCTATGGCACGAGAGGGACTTCTGTTTGTTGGTTGGACCTCAAAAAGGTTGTTCATTAGAGGAACACTGGTACTTAAGGATGAAGAGGTGGCCCAGGGGTAAAACGGTAATTTGACCTAGATGGGGTACGAACACACGTGAAGGGCTAACTTGCTGTTGATGGTCGATTTCCGTGGACACAGAAATATATCTGCAATGAGAAGAGTGCAGCTGTGGTTCTTTAGTGGAGTGAACCACAGTTAACGAATATTGATTAATTTGGTAAATGAGTTTAGGCAATTAGTCTCATATCGTTGGAGCTTCTGATCTGTACGGTCCATTAGGTCCCACCGGTAGCTCACTAAGGGCGTTGAGGTAAATTTTTATGGGATAATTGAATATTCGAATGAGTTCGAATATTAAATTAAAATATGAATTTGATTCATATTAAAACTATAGTTTATAATTAATGTGCATAAGATGTACATTTATACTATAGTTTATTTGAGAGGAAATATAATTAAATATGTGATATTTAATTATAATATTAATTAATTAGAGAATTAATTAATTATTGTTTTAATTTGGTCTAATTAAATTTGATTTAATTAAACTACATTAAAACTATAGGTTATGTGGTTAGATTTATGTAAAATTGTTTTATATAAAAGTGGTTAAATTAAATGATAATTTAAATTCAATTAAATTAATTAATAATTTGATTATTAATTTAATTTAATTTTTTATCAGTTATCTTAACTGATATAGTCTTACCCACTGACCTAAAATAATGCGTAGTTGAGAGAGCTTTTAAGGAGATTTTTCGTGGTTCAATAACTCTCGAAGTGGTGATTATCTCTCTCTCTCTGATACACGCAAAGGCTCTCCCTCTCAGTTACGGTATTCTTGTACGTTTTCTCTCTAGAGAATACAGAGCGATTATATCCCAAGAAAATTCCCTTGCTCCCACGAGCAACAATGCATAGTTCCTTGTGAGAATACCAGTGAAGATTTGTGGTTGTGTCCTCATAAACTAGCAAGATCAAGCCACGAAGGTTGCTGTTTTTTCCTGGAACGCGAAGGGAATTAGGCGAAACGATGAAGAACTTCATCTACGGTAGGTATTTCTTAATCTAGGATCATTAGGATCCAATCAAGATTAGATCTAGGTTTATCTCCTTTTGATTCAGCATGCTTATATAACTATTTACAACATGATTTATTTAGTCTTTACTGCTGTGAATTAATTTGTCGTCGTATTGGTATCCCAATCGGCGTTTAATTCAAAAAAGGTCTCTGACGTCTTCCGCTGCCTAGGGTTATTATCCCTACATATTTAATAGAACATGGAATTACATCCCAACTCTCAACCCTTGGTACACCTAAAAAGAACTGTGTATCAAATAGAAGAAATAGAACCCTATTGGATATGGTTCGATTCATTATGAGCTATGCTCATTTGCCTGACTCGTTTTGGGGTCATGCAGTGTTGACTGCATTACATATTTTGAACAACGTTCCGTCAAAAGTATTTCTAAAATATCTTCTGAATTGTGGATAAGGCGTAAAAGTAGTTTACGTTATTTTTGGGAGTCCAACACACGTGCTTGTGGCTAACCCAAAAGAAACTGGAACATTGTTCAAAAGTATACTTATTCGTAGGCTGCCCCATGGAAACGAGTGATGTGGATACTTCTTCAATCCACAAGAGAATAAAGAATTTGTACCGACAAATGCTACATTCTCAGAAGAAGACCACATGAGAAATAATAAGCCACAAAGTAAGATCGTTTTAAGTAAATTAACTGATAAAGCTACAAAAATATCAACAAAAGTTGTTGATAAGTCAACAAGGATTGTTGATGATGTTGAACCTTTAACAAGAGTTGTTGATAGGACCAATACAACTGGTTAGTTACATCTATCTCAAGAGTTGAGAGTGTCTCGATGTAGTGGGAGGGTTGTTCTACAACCTGATCGTTACATGGGCTTAACTGAAGCCCAAATCATCATACCTGATGATGGCATTGAGGATCCATTGTCTTAAAGCAAGGCAATGAATGATGTTAACTAGGTCCAATGGATTAAAGCCATGCACCTGGAAATGAAATCTATGTGTTTCAATTCTATCTGGGATCTTGTAGATCAACCTTATGGGGTAAACCCTATTGGTTGCAAATGAATTTACAAGAGAAAACGAGACGTTAAGAGTATTTACATGTCTCAACCAGAATGGTTCATTTATCAAGATCAAAAGCAAAAGGGTTTGCAAGCTCAAGTGATCCATTCATGTATTGACCTAAGCAATTCGATCTTGCAATATAAGATTTGGAATGTGTTCCAAATGTGAACTTGCCCATCACACTTTATAGTGATATAGTGGTGTTGTGGCAAATTCAAAAGAACATCGCAACCCAAGACAAGCAGGCACATTAAATTGAATGAAATATTGCTGATTCATTTACAAAGACTCTCTCGGCTAAAGTGTTTGAGGGTCATCTACAAGGTCTAGATCTACAAGATATGTACAAAGGTGTAATCTAAGGCAAGTGGGAGAAATGTAATGGGTATAGTGATACCATTATGTAATGGGTATAGTGATGCCCTAGTTTATTGTATTTGTACATTGTATATGTTTTATACATGTATTTATACACCCACTGCTGTATAGATTGTTGTACATCCCACTAAACTAGAGTTTTAGTTCAAGTGGGAGTTTGTTAGGTTTTATGCCCTAAAACTCGTAGATAGTGAATGTAAACAAATTGTATACTTATTTCAATAAAGTGTTATTGAGTTTCTACAATAAAGTGTTATTGTTAAATATAGCAAAATTTGACCCAAATCCAATAAACTAAGATCCAAGGTTTTTTGTATCTACCTTGAACTATTATGTGGGGACATACGGGGATCGATATTCAAGTAACAACCTAAAAGGTCAATAGTAAAAGGATAAGGTTGAGTACCTTATCCTGGTAACACTATGTGATACGACCCGCTTTGTATTTGATACAGACGTATTGATCCAAAGCGTCCATGTAGTAGATATGCGAGCAGGGGTATACTATGTAATGAGTTTGCATAACACGGGATCATGAAATGGTATACCACTAGATATAACACCGTTAACTAGTTAGGTTACTCTTTCAATAGAATGACGTAGGTAACTCAGTCTTAATCCTGAGTGTGTCATGAACTCCTCATGAGGGATTGTTCTTTGATTAGCATGGGTGAGAGTGGCCAATACGCCGGCTCAATATGCCTTCCTTTTTGGGGACAAGACCGAGTGGGAGGCTGGGGACATGACAACACAAGAAGGAATTCACTCCTTCTCACTTCTACTAGAAGTAGATGAGTGTTCCCTTAAGTGGTGACTCTGGGACTTGAACAAAGGGATCCCGCCCTCTCACTGGCCCGAGAGGGACTTTCTGTTTATTGGTTGGACCATAAACAGGTTGTTCATTAGAGGAGCACTGGTACTTAAGGAGACAGATGTAACACAGGGGTAAAACGGTAATTTGACCCAGCTGTGATTACGGACACTCGTGAAGGATTGACTTACCGTTATATAGGTCTATATCCATGGACTACAGAAATGTTCTACAGTGAGAAGAGTTCAGTTGTGGTTCTTTAGGGGAATGACCCATAGTTAATGAATATTGGTTAACTTGATTAATGAGTTTAATCATTTAACCTCATATCATTGGAGCTTCTGATCTGTAGGTCCATTAGATCCCCCTGCTAGCTCGTAAAGAGTAATTAGGAACAATTATATCTTGAGAGAATTTAAATAGTTCAAATTCATATTGGGAATTAAGTTAATTGTATGAGATACAAATTAATATAATGTATAGTGATACATTAATAAAAAAATTATTTTTAAAATTTTTTAAATAAATAAATATTAAAATAATAATAATAAATTATTTTTTTATTTTTTAAATTATTTCTCCTCTCTCTCTTACCTTCTTCTTCTTCTTCATCCTTTTTACTTCTTCTTCTTCTTCATATAGGGTGACCGGCGGCCACCGCTCGCCGCCGGTCGCCGATGGTTTTTTTTTCCTCTCCTCCCTTTATTCTTTTCTTTTTCTCATCATTTTTTTAAAACAGAAAAGAGGCTTCTTCATTTTTTTTCTTTTTCTCCTTTGATAAACCCCTCTCACTCTAACTAAACCAAAAACCCACGCCTGAACCAGCGTTGTCCACATCGCTGCTTGTCGGAAAAGGACGCTGCTGCTGGAGAACATACCAGAAACAGAGAGAGAGAGGTCGGAAGTGAGGGAGAGAACGAAAGAGAGAGAGATCGGGAGTGAGGGAGAGAACGAAAGAGAGAGAGATCAGTAGAGAACATACCAGAAAAGAAAATCAACTTACCCACGAGTTAACCACCGGTCGCCCGACACCCACGACCTGCCGCCACTGAAATTGTGAACGCTGATGCACTGTGATTCTCTGTTCCCTCTCTATCTCCCAGCTGAACCAACAAAAAAAAGATGAACGAAAGGGGTTTTCCCCCTTCGAATCGCGACTGGAACAATCCCGTCATAGTGGTTGCTATGGTTGGTGCTCGACATTACCTACTTGGTTAGCAGGTGTCGAGATCGTCTCTTGGCTACTGGAGAGGAAGAGGGAAGGAAGAAGAAGAAAAAGAGGAGAGGAAAAAAGAAGAAAAAAGGGGGAAAAAAAAGGGAAATGGCGGCAGCATGCGACGAATAAAGAAGAAAAAAAAATATGACAACCGTTGTTGCCATTCGCCGACAGCCGGCGGCGGCTGGCCACCAGAGTTAAAGAAGAAGGAGATGGGGAAGGAAGAATGATGGGGAAGGAAAAAGAAGATGGAGAAGATGGAGAAGAAAGAGAGAAAGAATTAAAAAAAATTAATAAAATAATAATATTCTAATATTTTAATATATTTTTATTTAAAAAATTTTTAAATGATTTTTTTTATTAAAATAATGATGCCACGTCAGCAAACTGTTAGGGTTTAACTGCAAAATGCACGACAGGGACCAAATTGCTCCTTATCTCAAACCTCAGGGGTATTTTTGTTGAGTTTGAAAACTCAGGGACTAAAGTGTTACTTAACCCAAACCTCAAGGAGCAAAAGTGTATTTTTCCCTAAATTTTATTATTATGAGAGAAATAAATATTTGAAGAAGTTCAAATATTAATATGAATTTGATTCGTATTAAATTTATAGGATATAAAAGAATTTGAAGGAGTTCAAATTTAATATAAATTTGATTCATATTATAAAATTAAGGGAAAAAATCATTTTTAACCCTAAACTTTGGGGGTTGTATCAATTTTAACCTTGAACTTTCAATTTCATCAAATTGAACCCTAAACTTAACAAGTTGTATCAATTTTAACCCTGAACTTTTAATTTCATCAAATTGAACCTCAAACTTATCAAGTCCTATCAATTTTAACCTCAAACTTGCGTAAGTATTACAATGTGTACCTTTTTTTTTAAAAAAAAAAAGTATTACAACGTATAATTGATTATTTCTTCTCCTTTTTTTCTTAATTCACATTGCACCTGAATTGGTTTCTTATAAATAAAATATTGGAGAAACTTTATTTTAGATGACTTTTTCTTGTTGTTGAGAACTTTAATTGTGAGGGACTTTTTGCTGTTATTTAAGATTACGAAAGCAAAGAAACTTTGGAGGTTTTTTATCTTCAAATATTTGCTGATTTTTTGTTGTTGCTAAGAACTTTGTGGGATTTTTTTTCTTCTTTATACGTTTTTTTTCTTGCTAATTAGAAGAATGTACAAATGTAGGAAATGAAAATAAAGAAATTTCGAGTTTTTTATTTCTCATTTTTGCTGGATTTTTCTTATTGCCAATAACTCTGTGATTCTTCTTTAGATAATAATGAGAAGAATAGTCTGAGATATTTGATTTCTTTTGGTTTTTCCAAAAAAAAAAAATCTTACAAAACACTAACTCAGGTGCAATAATGTGAATTAAGAAAAAAAGGAAATTGTCAATTACAGCAATTCAACTGAAAAGTTGACAAAAGGTCTACATTGCAACGTTTATGCAAGTTTGAGGTTCAAATTGATACATTTTGTTAAGTTTAGGGTTCAATTTGATGAAATTGAAAGTTTAGGGTTAAAATTGATACAAGCTGCTAAGTTCAGGGGTCAAAATTGATTTTTTCCCTAAAATTAATTAATTGAAGGCCTGAAATTAAATATATGATATTTAATTGAGTAATTCCTTAATTAACTAACAGAATGTCTAAAATTAAATATATGATATTTAATTGATGATTAATTAATTAGAAATTAATCAATTATGGAAATGATTAATCTCACTTATAGAAGTGATCAATCATTTATGGAAAAGATTAATCAATTATGGAGGAATTGATTAATTATTGAAAAGATTAAATCAGTTATGGAAATAATTGATTATAATGAATATTTTATTCATAGCCTTTCTCCTATAAATAGAAAACTAAACCTAGGGTTTAGGTACTAGAACATATGGCCACCATAAGGTCATTCTTGCCTCCCTCTCATATTCTCTCAACCCAGGAACTCTAGGGAGAATTTTCTCCCTAGAGTTTTTCCCATTCAAGATTAGGTAGTCCCACAACTACGCTCTTAATCTCAGAGTTATAGCGGGGAAAATCAATTGGTGGTGTCCCAATTGTTGACGCTTGGTCCAAATCAAGAAAGGCGTTCTTGATATTTCAGAGACAACAACGACAGTATGTTTGCTTCTCCCCTTTAGAATAGTTCTAAGGTTGTATGCTTAGCCTTAATAATTGATTTAGAATACTTTCTAAATTTTTGCCAATGTATTGGTATTTTGGTAGAAAAAAATTAATTACGAATCGGTCCCAATTACGCTTTCGCTTTATCGGAATTAGGGAATTCCAAATCCTTCAAAGTTGAGTAGTGAGATAGTGGGATTTAGGCAACTCGAAGATGAAAGTTTTAGTGAGGCTTGGGAGAGGTTTATGGAGCTTTTGCGAAAGTGTCCCCACCATGGTTTACCTCATTGTATCCAAATGGAAACATTCTACAATGGTTTAAACGTAGCAACCCAAAGTATGGTCGATGCTTCTGCGGGAAGGGCCCTTTTGGCAAAAACCTTTAATGAAGCCCATGAGATTTTAGAAAGAATATCAACCAATAGTTGTCAGTGGTCAGATGTTAGAGGCTCTAGTAAGAAAGTTAAGAGTGTGTTAGAAGTTGATGGTGTGTCTACCATTAGGGTTGATATTGCAATGTTAGCTAATGCTCTTAAAAATGTAACAGTGGTTGGTCATGTTCAGCAGCCGCCAGTGGTGGAGCATGCTGCAGTTGTGAACCAAGTTACAGAAGAATCATATGTCTATTGTGGTGAAGAGCATAATTATGAGTTTTGCCCTAGTAATCCAACTTCTGTGTTTTTTGTAGGTAATCAAAGGAATAACCCATATTCAAATTTTTATAATCCAGGTTGGCGTAAGCACCCCAACTTTATGGCAAGGAAGCAATTCGCAAGTCCCCGAAGCACAACAAAAGGTGGTAAACCAGTCAGAATTTGCTAAATCATAGGGAATGCCCCAGCAAAATAAGCAGTTATTGTCCCAGATAAATTCAGAGAGTTCTCTGGAGTCATTAATGAAATAATATATGGCTCGTACTAATGCCGCAATTCAAAGTAATCAAGCTTCATTGAGAGCCCTGGAATTGCAAATGGGTCAGCTAGCTAATGAGCTGAAGGCACGACCTCAAGGGAAACTTCCTGCAGATATTGAGCACCCTATAAGGGAAGGTAAGGAGCAGGTGCAGGCAGTGACTCTAAGAAGTGGTAAGCCACTACAAGAGAAATGAGAGCCTAGTAAAACCCTGGATGTAGAAAGGAATAGTGATTAAAATGTTGTTGCTGAGAAAGAATTGGAGTCTGGTAAAAATGCTGGAGCATCTGGTTCTGTTCCAGATGTAGAACCACCTTATGTACCGCCCCCAACTTATGTACCACTTCTACCTTTTCCACAAAGGCAGAAGCCTAAGAACAAGGATGATCAACTTAAGAAGTTCTTAGAAATTCTTAAGCAGTTGCATATAAATATTCCTTTAGTAGAAGCTATAGAGCAAATGCCAAATTATGCAAAATTTCTTAAGGATATCTTGACTAAAAAGAATAGGTTAGGAGAATTTGAAACTGTATCTCTTATTGAGGAATGTATTGCTATTCGTAAGAATGGGCTACCAACCAAGGCTAAAGATCCAGGGTCATTTACTATTCATGTCTATATAGGTGGGAAAAAGTTGGGTAGAGCACTTTGTGATTTAGATGCGAACATTAACCTTATGCCTCTTTCAGTCTATCGAAAACTAAGTATTGGTGAAGTTAGGCCTACCACAGTAAGACTTCAACTAGTTGATCGGTCTATTACATATCCTGAGGGTAAAATTGAGGATGCCCTATTTAAAGTAGATAAATTTATATTTCCTGCTGATTTTATTTTCTTAGATTATGAGGCAAATAAAGATGTCCCAATTATTCTTCGTCGTCCATTTTTGGCTACTGGTAGGGCATTAATAGATGTTCAGAAAGGGGAATTAACTATGAGGGTTCATAATGAGGAAGTGAAATTTAATGTTTTTAAAGCCATGAAGTATCCAGATGAAATGGAAGATTGTTCTTTCATTCAGATTCTGGAGAACACAATTGTTGAGACAACAACTGAGGATTTGACAAATCAACATTTGGAGGATTATGGAGAGATTAATAGTGAAGATTGTAGTTTGTACATTATAGAGAAAATGAAAAAGAAGTGTCTAGATGTGAGGAAGTTTTTGAGTCTTTAGATTTGGATGAAAGGAAGGCTCCTCCTATTAAGCCATCCCCGATTGAGGCACCTACTTTAGATTTAAAGCCTTTACCAGATAATCTAAAGTATGCGTTTCTTGGGGAGGGTGAGACGTTGCCCATTATTGTTGCATCAGATTTAGTGTCGGAGGATGAAGAGACCTTAGTTAAGTTGTTGCACCAATATCGCAAAGCAATAGGCTGGACATTTGCTTACATTCAGGGAATTAGTCAATCTTTCTGTATGCATAAAATAACTCTAGAGGAGGGATCCTTTAAGAGTATTGAGCAACAGAGAAGGCTTAACCCTACAATGAAAGAAGTTGTTAAGAAGGAGGTGATTAAATGGTTCGATGCTGGGATTATTTATCCAATTACAGATAGCAATTGGGTAAGCCCTATCCAATGTGTTCCTAAGAAAGGAGGTGTTATGGTAGTGACTAATAAAGACAATGAGTTGATACCCACCAGGACAGTAACTGGTTGGAGGGTTTGCATGGATTACAGGAGGCTTAACATAGCCACCCGTAAGGACCATTTCCCTCTATCATTTATTGACCAGATGTTGGATAGGTTAGCTAGTCAGGCTTACTACTGTTTCTTACATGGTTTGTACTGTTATGTTCCCAACCCCCATTCGGTCTTGCCCCTGAAATGGTAGGAATATTGAGTCGGCGAGTAGGCCACTCTCACCCATACAAATCTAAGGACAATCCCTCCTGAAAAGGAGTTCATAACAGACTCAGGATTGAGATTGAGTTACCTAGGTCATCGTATTGAAATAAAAACCTAAACTAGTCAACAGCGTTATATCTAGTGGTTACTATTTCGCTGTCCGGTCATATGCAAACTCATTGCATAGGATACCCCCACCCACATGTCTCCTACATGGATGCTTTGGATCATTGCATCTGTATCGGATACAAGGTGGGCCGTATCACATAGTGTCACCAGGATAAGGTACCCAGCCTTATCCCTATACTATAGACCATTTAGGTTGTTACTTGAACACGGATCCCCGTATGTCCCCACATACTAGTCCAAGTCTCATCTAAACAACCTAGGATCTTAGTTTATTGGATTTTGGGTCAAATTAGTTCAATTTCAAAAACAATAACTCTTTATTGTAAAAATCTCAATAACAACGTATTGATACAAGTAAACAATTTGTCACCATTCACTATGTACGAGTTTTAGGGCAGAAAACCCAACACTAACAACCCTGGTTGTTCCTATTTTGGGTAAGTTTTCATCCACCCATTCACGACCCATTTAATTCTAGAGTTACCCAATCGCTAACGACCTTATTTATGCGATTTTAGGTTCTTACAACCACGAAACAGCAAGGATTTGAAGCTGTTCGACGAGCTTCCAATAAGTGTCAGCAAGCTATAGGTAGTTTCGTGCTCGATTTTATGTCGTAGAATAGTCCTTAACCTTTGGGTATCATTTGTTTTAGATTGCAAGGCGATATCAGAGAGTTCGAATAAGGTTAAGGGTGGTTTTTGGTAATTTTTAGTTCCATTCAACTCCTAGGTGCCTAATAAGATTGGAACCAACTTGTGGGACCGTTCCTTGAGTGGTTAGGAGCGCGCTAGGACTTTAGGTAAGTGAAATTCTATCTGTTGGGTCTGTTTGTTGGTGTGCTAGCATGTTATGTGCGTTGTTGTTCATTTAGTGTATTTGGTGTATATATATGCTTGTTGTTTGTTATTGACAAAGTATTGAACATATTGAACAGATGTGTTGAGCTGTCATGTTAAATTATGCTGAGATGCTGTTTTGGTTTGTTGTGATTGACTGTAAAGCATGAGTATAATGTAGAGAATGTGCTGCTCACTTTATGTGGTTTGTGACTTATCAAATGGTTTAGAAAGTATGTGTGGAATGTGCATTTTGAGCTGTGAGCATGACATTGGCATAAAAATGGTCTAGAAGCATGATGAGTAGGATTCATGCGTTCTAGTGAGATTGTGACATCAGAGAATCGTGTGTGTTGTAAAGGAAAGTTGGGTGAATACCAGGCGCCTCGGGTAAAAAGGGTCGAGGGGTGGTATGTCACCAATGGATTAAGAGGAGCATCGGGTGTCTTGGATAATATGGCCAAGGGGCGATGTGATGAGTCCATATGTTGTTAAAGTCATCGGGTGCCTTGGGTAATATGGCCAAGGGGCGATGCACAGTTCGAGGCCTTGGGTAATATGGTCAAGGGTCGAACGCTGAGCGCCGTAGAGAAACGTCGAGGCCCTGGGTAATATGGTCAGGGGTCGGCGTGACTCGAAGGAGTCAGTCTCAGAGAGCTTTATGAGAGCTATGAGCATTGAGTGAGCTCGTGGAGCTTGAGAGAAAACTAAGTTGCAGGGCATGATGCGGAATTCATGTGTTTTGAGTATGCATGGCATGGTGCGGAATTCGTGTGTTTTGAGTGTGCATTGCATGGTGCGGAATTCATGTGTTAGGTGCATGGTTGTTGCACGATTGTATTAGTTGAGTATACTCTATGTGTTGATTGCTCACCTTGTATATAAGGCATATTATTGTGATTGAAAAGCATGATGTTTGCCTTGTATGTTGTACGTTGTTCGATGGCTCTTCAGGTGTGAGCCACTTACTCAGTACCGCTGTTTTGTACTGATCCACCACTGGATTTTGCAGGTGATGAGGAGGACTACGAGCCTGGTGATGCTGAGGAGGAAGCCTGAGAAAGAATATAACACTAGATAAATTAATAATTTGTAGTTGGGATTTACCTTCTTATGGTATTGTATTTATTCCATTCAATATCAATCGCTCTTAGGCTTAAACTTGAGTTGAATTGTGTTCTAGTTGTTGTTTTCCTTTGGGATGTACATGAGCAGAGATTGGTGATAACTGAAGTTAGTGTTGGTTGAAAGTTGTGAATTTGTTCTTAGGATTTCTACTTTTACTTGGTAGCTGTTAAAGTTTGTATAATTGAGAGTTTGCGGATGTTATGTTGTGTCTGATGTGTAATGGAGTTGTTACTTGGTTATTTAGAATTATAGAAGCGTGTAAATCTTGTTTTCAGGTAATAACTAAATTTCGGGATAGTTATAGTTACGTCGTTATGCTGTCGAAATTTTTGGAGCATGAGGTTGACATTAGGGAAAAGTTAAGTAATGTCTCCTAGTTAGGTTGATTTTTTTTCGGGGGGCGTTACATTGCATTGTACATTCATATAAGTGAATGAAGATCAGAAAAATTGAATAATCACAAAACTTTAAGGTCCCGTTTGATAATCATTTGGTTTTTGGTTTTTGGTTTTGGAAAATTATGCTTGTTTCTTCCCAATTTCCTTACAATGGTTTTCATCTTTCTTAATAACACATTGAATTCCTAGCCAAATTCTAAAAACAAAAACAAGTTTTTGAAAACTATTTTTTTTAGTTTTCAAATTTGACTTCGTTTTTTAAAACAAGGGAAAGATGTAGATGACAAAACAAAGAAACTTGTGAGTAAAAGTGGTGTTTGTAGGCTTAATTTTCAAAAACAAAAAACCAAAAACGAAATAGTTATCAAACGGGGCCTAAGGTGTTGGTTTCAAACTTAAAAAATATTAAATGTTGAAAAAAACACTGTGTAATCCGATTTGAGGGCTAAAATGGTCATTTTTTTTATTGAAGGGTCGGATAAGCCACCTTCAAATATGTGTCCAAATGTACTATTTATAGGACTACCAGTTTTTGTATTAGAGTCTATCGTTGTGTAGATGCAGGGGAAATAAGCCGATTACTATGCAAAAAAAATAGTTTACAAATCATTTTAGTTTAAATTCTCTATTGAAAAATGGTTATGTTTTTTGTGGGGGACATTCAATTGATTTATTCTTCTTTTTAACACACTTACAAACTAAGGGTTTGTGCAAGCGCACACATACAAAATCAACCATAATAAATATATGTTAGTTTTATTTTATTTTATTTTCTATAATTGAATATTCAAGGATTCATTTTATTTTGAATTTTATTCTATTGTTAGTTTATTTACATCTTTTAGAACACAATGTTTTTTTTTTATTCACCAATTTTTTGGTTTGTGAAAGAAATTTTAATAGTTATTTTATATACGATATATAACATTTTATATACATAATGCTCCTTTAATTTTTTTAACTTTTTACTTTTTAAAAAAAATACTTGTCTGGTTTTTAGTATCTCTACTCTATCTGTGGGTGAATTTATTGTGACCACATTTAAATTAGTGGATGATATCAAAATCTCACCTGAAATAATTAGTGTTAGGTATATGATTTATATTGGTTCAAATTTCTAGTATACGCAAAGAAGAACTATTTACCTTCATTGTTACTTCTTTTGATATTTATGATAAGAATTGTATTATTTTGACTGCAATTGTCTTCTAAGAATTGTCCTTCAACTTCAGTCAAATCATCCCATAGACTCAACTTCAGAATATTACATATATTAAGTGATTAGCACATTTTTATGCATTGGTAGAGTAAAACATAAAATTGCAAATGTAACTAAATGGTACATACTTGTTGTCCATGACCTTAATTTCACGCTTCTTCGTATAGTTGGTTTTTTAAAACCTAGAGACTGACTAGGGACGTTACTACATGCATGAATGATTCAAAGAACTATGAAGTTAAACTTTTCCTAGAGGTCTAGAATGCATAAAATAGGTAAATAATTTTAGTAAAACATTTATTTGGGATCCCAAGAAAACTTGTAAAACATAAAAATATTTGAACGTCTCAAAATGCAACAAAATAAATAAGTCTTTGAATATTTATGTAGTAAATTCAAATAACGAAATCTAATATGCGGAAGTAAAATATGTCGACTCCGTCCATCATGGCACCACCAGCAAGTGCTCTTGATCAGTCGCCTAACACGTTCTCGCCTTTGCCTAAAAAAAATTTAAAATAAACAAAGAATGAGTATTAAAAATACCCAGTAAGTAACCCTCTACCAGGGTTGGTTATGCAAGCACAAACATTTATGAGGGGATCTAAACTTTGTTTTATAACAACTTTACTTCTTGGCCATAACGCCAAACGTGACCCTATCACCACGAACTATATTGTGACCCTACTTCCACTAAAACTTTATCATGACCATATCGCCACTTGCCACCATGGCCATATCGCAAAGTTTTGAAAATAGGTACTAAAATAATTCTCTTGACCATATCGCCAAGTTTCAAGAAAATTAATAAAAATCATGTCTTGTCCATATCGCCAAGTTTAAAGAAAATTATTTAAAATCCACATCTTCACCATATCGCCAAGTTTTTCATAGTTAAAATTTTCAAGAACATTCGTACCATGAGTCACACATATGCAAGTTTGAGGTCCCTTAACCAGCTTTATGATAATATCACACATGGAAATTCACATTTCATTCATATAACTTTTCACAACAAACACCAAATTTATAATTTCCAAATCATATAAATCATAGGAAATTTCACATGATCAATTTAAATACAAGCACCACAATCAAAATAGATCAACACCCAACAATTTTACAATCATCTTGGCAACTAACGATTTACATTCCTGAAATAAATTTTGACATGCTGATAGGGGAGTCACTTACCCCGAACTGCTCGATAATTTTACTCAAAATTCTTTACTCCAATGATTCCCTAAATCGTTAGCCAACCACGCCCACGACTACACATGAGACAGTTCCAAAAATTAAGGAATTTAGTCCGATAATTTAATTTTAGACCCAATTTAGTTTAAGGAGGATCTTACCCTTGGAATTCAATAACAGATAGCGAGACAACTGCTGCACAATGCTTTAATTTAGTGAAATTCCACAAATGTGGTGCCGAAAAAGAATGGGTGAGGCTGGAACGAATGAAAACAATCAAAGGATCACCATCGATTGCAAAAAAAAAACGCCAACGGGACTCACCTGAAGAAAGAGAACTCACCTAAAATAATATATCTTTGCTGGACAGCAGCTTAAACGGTGTCTGCACATGAATTTAAACGCCGGAGAAAAGCTACAAGTCAGAAACTGGTTTGAAAATTAGAGGGGTAAATTTCCATTCCTAAGAAATCTACTAAAAACTTGAATCCAGCAAGGAATCACCTAATCGTCACCAACGCAAGACTGTTGTAGCTGCTGAAATGAGGCGGCGGCCGACTGGGCGGCGCAACCAGCGACGACATGGATGTGACGCGGCTACCGGCGACTGGGCAAAAGAGAGGTGATCGGTGTAGGGAAAGAGACGGCGGCACGCTTCTATGAGAGTAAGAAGGCGAGAGAGCGAGGATGGCTCGCGGCGGCACCACTTGGCGGCGTGACTACTAATGAGAGAGAGGGAGCGATTTGAAGGAGAGGGCAAGAGGGTTGAGAGAGAGGCGAGCAAATGAGGGTCTTGAAATGTTCTTTTTTTAATAAACCAAAACCCTCAAAATTTGTGGGGGAGTGGGCTGGCGTGAATAGTGCCAGCCCACTCTCTCTCCTTTTGAATTTTTTTTTTATTATTTTCTTTTAATATATAATTATTATTATTCTTATTATTTAAAAAGAAGGTTGTTACATTACTTGTATCACACAAGCTATAATATCTGAAAATAAAGTAATAAGTTATTATTTTAAAGATATTAAGCTACAGAATTTTTTTTTTAACTTACCCATTTTACAGTCCATGTCTTTGTCATTTTCCAGCATTTCAAAGTTGATGAATTTTAGATTCCTCAAATTATATCCTCCCCCCTCAATTTCTTCTACTTTACTGGATTGTGACAGTGATATCTCAATTCTATCATTAACATTTTGATATCTTGTATCGATTGGTTTGATACTTCGATCAAGTATTCGATAGGTTTTTCCGCTTTCTAATTTCTCAGCAAATTTCTCAATCAGCTCGTTAAATAAGGTTATGTGAACGCTTTCATCCTATAGAAACATGTTAAACAGAATTGTTATAACTAATTGTATGAGAATGAATGTTGATGAATTAAAAGTTATTTTTACCTCCTTATCAATAACCATGAACTTATGTATGTTGAGTGGTTCCCCCTTTCGATTTTTGAATTGTTGCCTCAGGAATTTTCTAACAACGGTAAATGTTGTGGACCATCCTCTTTGAAATGGCTTTAGTTCAGCGATTATCATCTCTGTCATCTAATAGCAACCAAAAAGTATTTTAATGAATTACACATAACAAAATAATACAAAATCAAACAATAATACCTTGTACCTACCTTTGATGGTCATGTTTCAGATTGTGTAAGAAAAGTAGAACACAATTTGGATAGACTCAAATTTTATAATTGCTTTAGGGCACTGTTAGTTCCGGGTTAAGGTTACCTATTTATATACTAAATAGAAGAAGTTTGGAAGATAATTGTTATAGAGAAATTTGAATGCCAATAAGTAAAAATAAATGCATCTCATTGAAAAATAAATAGCAATGAAATCACATTTGTTTTTTGCTTCTGTTACAAATGTTACAAATAAAGAGTCTTTACAAATTCTTAAAAATTAGTAATGATTATTTTAAATTATAATTTAATAATTTGACATCATGGATCAACTTTATGTCAGGATTTATTTCTGTTTATACAATTTAATAGACTTTAATTTTATTTCAGTATATTGACATCATGGATCAATTTTATTTCACGATTTATTTCAGTTTATACAATTTAAAAGACTTCAATTTTATTTCAGTAGATTAGAGTTGGGTTTCAAACTGTAATCTACTGAAATCAAGCCATTTTGGGATTTGTTAAGCATTCTTATTCTAAATTGGAAAATTAGAATTTAAGCTTAGCCTTGGGTTGTTAAATTAAATTTCTATAACTTAGGGAAAATGGATTTTTAATTAAATCTTTGATTTCTTAAAGTTTAGAGGTTTAATATTCGACATTTATTTTAAATCTCAAAAGACCCAAATCCCTCTGGATTAGTTTTAATTCCAAATCATTTGGGTTATTTTCTATTCCAAATCTCTTAAGAGTTAGGAGATTAAAGTGGAATTAATTTGGTTAATCCAAGACCCTCCCCCCTTTTCTAAAATGAATTTTCTTTTCTTAAAGTGATTTTTTAAAAGAAAAAGAAAAGAAAATTAAAGAAACCCTAAAAATCTCTCTTCTTCCTCTTTCCTTCTTGTTCCTGCCGAGATCCCCCCCTTGTGTTCCAATCTGCGCCGCAACCGTCCCCGTGTGTGTCCAACAGCTGTCGCCGCCTTCCCCATCCAGCCGTTGTCGGAGTCGCGCCGTGTCGCTCAGTCGTCGCGCCGCCTCTCTTCGTCTCCGCGAGTTTCTCCCTCTCTCTTGCGATTTTCTTCTCCCTCTCGCGTTCTGTTTTGTCTGAGTAGCAAGACCCACGCAAGAAGCCACGGGCTTTTTATTCCAGCAGCCTTGTACTCGCGTTTGGCGTCTTCTCCAAGCGTGTCTGTTCGCTACAAGTAGTCGTGGGTCTGTCTCTCCCTCTCGCATGGTTGGTCAGTTTGAGCAGCAAGCCCGTGCAACTCCAGTCCCTTTTTGGTCGTTTGGTCGTTTCGGTAAGTTTGGTTTACGACCCACTCAATTTTCTTCAAGTTTCAAGCTTACCCATTTGGATTAGGACCTTGGATTGTGTTTAGAACATGGCCCATTCATTATCAACTCTAGAATTTCAGGTTCAAGTCGCTTCGGGTGCCAACCAGCAAGCGTTCGGCCTCGAATCTTCGCTGTTTGGTAAAGTTAAACCCTTACCCACTCTTTGTAGGTGTTGGTTTTGTGTTGCCCATTCCTTATCAGCTTTGAAATTGCAGGAACAAGCTTTGTTCGGCCGCTGTCCAACAACATTGGGGCTTTAGCTTGGCTTTCAGTGAATACCCATCACCTGAATAGCCTTAAATCGGGTTGCCTATAACCTGTTGGCTTGGGATCTTGGTTGTTGGGACGTTTCGAGCATAAACCAGCTTGTATTCAGGCTGTTTGAGTGCTAATCGGTAAGTCCCAGCAGCTTTTAATACTGTTGTCAATGTCTCTGAGTGTTGGGGCTCATATTCTGACCTTTGGCGAGTCGTTGCTTGTAGTTCGGGCTCCTTAGGCTCGTTCGGTTGGTTCTGTTGATCTTTTAGGATTGCTTAGGAGCGCTATATATGTAAGTAGTTTCTATCTGATGAGTCTGGTTGATTGCATGATGCACGCTGTATGTTTACTTACTTTATAACTGTTTCCATGCTTTTGTTTTTACGCTTATATATAATGTAAAGTGTTTCTTGCTTCTATGTTATGTATATATGAAATCTCTGAATAGTGTGGACTGTTGTTGTGATGTTTGGTCGTAAAGCACGCTACTTCTGTTGTGCGCTCATGAGTTATGCGTGAGATGAGAACATGTTGTATGTATGTGTTGTTGGGTTTTACACCCTAAAACTCGTAGATAGTAAATGAAACAAATTAATCGATCTCAATAAAGTGTTATTTGAGTGATTCAGTAATTTAGTTATTGAATAAAAATCGAGTTTGCATTAATAAACCCTAAATCCAATAAACTAAGATCCAAGGTTGTTTAAATGAAACTTGAACTAGTATGTGGGGACATACGGGGATCGGTGTTCAAGTAACAACCTAAAAGGTCTATAGTATAGGGATAAGGCTGGGTACCTTATCCTGGTGACACTATGTGATACGGCTCACCTTGTATTCGATACAAATGCAATGATCCAAAGCATCCATGTAGGAGACATGCGAGTGGGGGTATCCTATGCAATGAGTTTGCATAAGATCGGACTGCGAAATAGTAACCACCAGATGTAACACCGTTAACTAGTTTAGGTTTCTATTTCAATAAGATGACCTAGGTAACTCCATCTCAATCCTGAGTCTGTTATGAACCCCTTTCAGGGGGGATTGTCCTTAGATTTGTATAGGTGAGAGTGGTCAGTTCCTCGACTCAATAATCCTACCATTTCAGGGACAAGACTGAATGGGGGCTGGGAACATAACAGTACAAGATAGAATTCACTCCTTCCCTATTGGGGAAAGTAGATGTGTGTTCCCTTAAGGGCTGATTCCAGGGCTTGAACAAAGGCGCGCCGTCCTCTCCTGACCCGAGAGGAATTCCTGTTTAGTGGTTGGACTCTAAACAACTTGTTCATTATAGGGATCCATGGTACTTAAGGAACCAGAGGTAACCCAGGGGTAAAACGGTAATTTGACGCAGCTGGTGTTACAAACACACGTGAAGGATTGACTTACTCCATTGGTCGATATTCATGGACACAGAAATATTCTACAGTGAGAAGAGTGTAGTTGTGGGTCTTTAGTTGAGTGACTCACAGTTAACGAATGTTGACTAACTTGGTTAATGAGTTTGGCCAATTAGTCTCGTATCATTGGAGCTTCTGATCTGTAGGTCCATTAGGTCCCACTGGTAGCTCGTAAAAAGACTTGAGGCAATTAAGTATAAATTGTAAATTGAAAGTGTTCAATTTATTTGGGGAATCATATAATGTATATTGATGCATTATAATATAAAGTTTATGAAACTTTATAATATAATTTTTGAATTAATTTCAAAAATTAATTCTTGAGAAAAAATATTTGAAAGAGTTCAAATAAATTTAATATGAATTGGATTCATATTAATTTTAATTTTAATAAAATCCCTAAGATTAAATATTTGATATTTAATTGGGTAATTAATTAATTATGGAATTAATTAATTATTTATTAAAATTAGAGACCTTTTCCTATTAGGAAAATGCCTTCCTTTTCCTATTAGGAAAAAGTCTTGGCCTTTACCTATAAATAGGACCCCTGGGGTGGGGTGAAAGGTATCCCATTCATTCTCCTACTCTCAGAGAATTATCCCAAAGGCTCCCACCAGTCTCCTGCCTCTAGTAGTCTCAGAGTCATACCGATGTAGCCATAGTGGTAGTGTTCACAATAGTTTGTGATTATTTCACAAGCAGTTGGTGAATTTAATCAGAGTCGTCAACGAGAGTAAGTAACTTATTACTATATAAATTAGATTTAGATCTAATATTTTTGTATGCTTAGCCTTAATATAAATCTAGAATAGTTCTAAGTTTATTGCCAATGTATTGGTATTTTAGATTAAACAAAAATTAATTACGCATCGGTCCCAATCACGCTTCCGCTTTACGGAATTACGGAATTCCAATCCTTCATGTGCTTGGTGGGCATAGTACTTGAGGCTAGAAGCATGTTGCAGGGCATATGCATTCTAGATAGCTGTGAGAAAAGAGGTCATGAACCTAAAGTGTGAGAAAAGGGAAAGATGGGGGAATGTCAATGCACCTCGAGTACAAATGGTCAAGGGGTGACATGTCACCATTGGTTTAAAAAGGACTGGCTTTGTGGTTGAGATATCATGGCCTCGGGTATACATGGTCGAAGGCTGATCTTGTTTTGAGGGAAAGTAAAGTGATTAGCAGTGCCTAGGGTATATATGGTCGGGGGCTGACATGTCACTATTAGATGTTGAGGCCTCGGGTATAAATGGTCGAGGGTCGACATGCTAACGTTAGATAAGAGGAGCATCGAGGCCTTGGGTATAAATCGTCAAGGGTCAGTGTGATGAGTCTTGAGGTAAGTATTGAGGCCTTGGATATAAATGGTCAAGGGTCAATACGTTGCTTAATCATCGAGGCCTTGGGTGTAAATGGTCAAGGGTCGATGCACAGTTCAAGGCCTTGGGTATAAATGGTCAAGGGTCGAACATCGAGCTCCGTAGAGAAGTATCGAGGCCCTGAGTATAAATGGTCAGGGGTCGGTGCAACTCGAAGGGTCAGTCTTGGAGAGTTTTGCGGAGCGTGACACGGAAATCACGTGTGAAGTGCCATGTGAGGGCTGATCATGAGTACTGAGTAAGCTTACGGAGCTTGAGTGGTTAGTGATTTGCATAGACAGATGCATGAGGTTATAGCTCAGGAGAGTCAATCTTTTTACTAGCTTTCTGAGCATGTTGTTGTGTTTATAGCTTTTAAAAGCATGTTGTTTGCACATGAAAAACATGTGTTTGTTTGGTTGTTGTTTGATGGCTTCTCATGTAGGGCTACTTACCAGTACTATGGTTGTACTGGCCCCCTCCCCTTCTTTTCCCCCAACGTTTTATATTATGCAGGTTATGAGGACTGCCTTGACCATGGTGATGCAGAGGAGGTGCTCGAGGAAGGACCATAGCTAGATAACATTGTTCTCTTTTATATTCTTATCTTGGATAGGGTGGTGTTGCTTTCATTGATTGGACAGCTGTTGTCCCATCTGTTTTAGTTTTGAATTTATTACTGTCGAAACTTTAGGCTTAGCTACGACATTAGCAAACTTAAGGTTTAAAATGATCCATTGTAAATGTCAAATGTAAACGTTCTTTGATACCGTGGAAAACTGAATTGTTCAATGGCAAAGTCCACGTTGAGGTAAATAAGGACATTATTTTGTAAATAATAAATAACAAAGTAAAAAGTAAATTATGTATGGTCTCATGGTCGCTGTTAAGAGAAATAGGCGAGGTTGACATTACTCATACCGCCCTAAGTTTAACTCTCCTCCTTAAAATATCCTTAGTTTTCACCATTTTTGAAATGGTATAAATATAACAAACACAATTATAGCAGAATTACAAAATAATTACAGCACAATTACTTCATTCAATGCTCTAATTTTTTTTTAAACACAATTATAGCAGAATTACAACACAATTACAACACAATTACTCCATTAAATGCTTTAATCTTTTTTTTAAAAAAAAAACTAAATGCTTTAAAGTTAAGGCTCTAAAAGCTTTAATATTTATTAGGTAATATAAATCAAAGTTTGAGGGTAATCTTTTAAAACATTTTAACATTTGTAGCCAATTTAAAAATAAATGACACCAAGATATAAAAAATAGGGCAAAATACACTTTTGGTCCCTAAGGTTTGAGATAGATGTCCATTTGGTCCCTGAAGTTTCAAAATAGACATTTTAGTCCTCGAAGTTTGAAAAATAGTTCTAAATAGACCCTTGGTTAAAGATGACTGTTAATTGACTAACGGAAAATGATGTGGCATTAGTGAGGTGACAATTTTTATTTATTTTTTCTCATTTTGCATTTTTCTTCTTTCTTCTTTTCCTTTTCTTTCCATGACGAACATCCCCCAAGCTTCCATTTGAAATGTACTCCTAAACCAGAAGTGTAGTTTCATGGTTTGATTTGAGCAGAAATTGGTGCCTCCTTTTCTGTAAGGGACTACCGGACACACACATATCTCCACAATGGTATGATATTGTCCACTTTGGGCATAAGCCCTCATGGCTTTGTTTTTGGATCACCCCAAAAGGCCTCATACCAATGGAGATACTTGTCCTCCCTTATATACCCATGATCTTCCCCTCATCTAGCCGATGTGGGACTTTGGGCGCACTCCCAACAATCCTCCCCTCGAACAAAGTACCACCGAGCCTCCCCTCAACTAGGGAGTCATCTATCCGTCCAACTCGGAACTCTCCTTTACCAAGAGTCCGTCCAACTCTCTAGCGATGGGGCCCACTTCACCGCTTTACCGAGAGTTCATGCTCTTATCCAGGACGACTCCTCTTCTCCGGAGTATACCCGCCTACCCAGAGCTCAACCACGGATCTCCACCATGACTATCAAGGCTCACAACTTCTTTGTTCGGCACCCGAGGATTCCACCCGACACGGCTACGCCTGGGGCATGGCTCTGATACCACTTGTTAGGGACTATAGGACACACACAAATCTCCACAATGGTATGATATTGTCCACTTTGGGCATAAGCCCTCATGGCTTTGCTTTTGGATCACCCCAAAAGGCCTCATACCAATGGAGATACTTGTCCTCCCTTATATACCCATGATCATCCCCTTATCTAGCCGATGTGGGACTTTGGGCACACTCCCAACAATCCTCCCCTCGAACAAAGTACCACCGAGCCTCCCTTCAACTAGTCATCTATCCGTCCAACTCTCTAGGCTTCAACGCTTTACCGAGAGTTTGCTCTTATCCAGGACGACTCCTCTTCTCTGGAGTATACCCGCCTGCCCAGAGCTCAACCACGGATCTCCCCATGACTACTTCAAGGCTCACAACTTCTTTGTTCTTTGTATCTAGCCGATGTGGGACTTTGGGCGCACTCCCAACAATCCTCCCCTCGAACAAAGTACCACCGAGCCTCCCCTCAAGTCATATATCCGTCCAACTCTCTAGGCCCTCATGGCTTTACCGAGAGTTTGCTCTTATCTAGGACAACTCCTTGTCCAACAGAGCCCAACCACGGATCTCTCCATGACTACTTTGAGGCTCACAACTTCTTTGTTCGGCACCCGAGGATTCCACCCAACACGGCTACTCCCGGGGCATGGCTCTGATACCACTTGTTGGGAAAAAACCCCCAATTCACCGCAGGAATAAGCAGAAAAATAAAAGAGAAATTAAAATAAAGCAACAAAATAAGAAACACAAGAATTTACGTGGAAACTCCAAAGTGGAGAAAAAACCACGGCTCACAGAAAGAAATCCACTATGTGAAAAATTATTACAATCACAAAGAATTCTCTCCCCGACCCCAATTACAAGAACACACTCTCTCAAAGCTTTATATCACTCACACTACTAGAGTATACAAGCTTAAAGTGATTCTGAAATGGGATGCTTTGAAACCAAAGCCATAGGCTCCTTTTATAGTACTTGGAGCCCATCACTTCCTTGAACCTTTCCGATGTGGGACAAACGCACTTCTAATATTTTGCCAAAAACCCAACAAATTCCACCTTGGCAAGATATTTGAAGAATCCACAACTTTTGCTACAAATCATTGTCTTCACCGACAATCATAATTCTCATCTCAGAGAACTATAACCTACCCCACCATACAGAGTAGACCACTTGGAATGTCACCTTCCAAGAATTTTTCTTTGTCACATGTCGATAAATCCTGCTAAAATTTATGGTGCAACTTCCACCTACTTGTTGGGAAAAAACCCCCAATTCACCGCAGGAATAAGCAGAAAAATAAAAGAGAAATTAAAATAAAGCAACAAAATAAGAAACACAAGAATTTACGTGGAAACTCCAAAGTGGAGAAAAAACCACGGCTCACAGAAAGAAATCCACTATGTGAAAAATTATTACAATCACAAAGAATTCTCTCCCCGACCCCAATTACAAGAACACACTCTCTCAAAGCTTTATATCACTCACACTACTAGAGTATACAAGCTTAAAGTGATTCTGAAATGGGATGCTTTGAAACCAAAGCCATAGGCTCCTTTTATAGTACTTGGAGCCCATCACTTCCTTGAACCTTTCCGATGTGGGACAAACGCACTTCTAATATTTTGCCAAAAACCCAACAAATTCCACCTTGGCAAGATATTTGAAGAATCCACAACTTTTGCTACAAATCATTGTCTTCACCGACAATCATAATTCTCATCTCATAGAACTATAACCTACCCCACCATACAGAGTAGACCACTTGGAATGTCACCTTCCAAGAATTTTTCTTTGTCACGTGTCGATAAATCCTGCTAAAATTTATGGTGCAACTTCCACCTACTTGGCTCACCTGGAAGTTCTTCAGCCATCGACATAACTTCCACCACACACCTTGCATAACTGCCAAGCCAATGCCCGTGTGCAAACTTGTGGAACCGCTAACATCACATCCTCTATCATGGTAAAGCGGACATACCATGAGGATGAATTCTATCTTTCTTCAGAGGAATTCACTGCCTCCCCTGACAAGAGAGACAACGTCAGCATCCGACCCAGAGCCCTTTGACGAACCTGCTCTGTTAGGACAATCCTTTTTCATGTGTCCAGACTGCCCGCATTCCCAGCAACCTTTCTTCTGCATGGACTCTTTCTTCTTCTTCCAATTGCTAGCTACTAGCGCTGAATCCTCCTGTGAAGTACGCCCTTCACTCTTCAGCCTTCTTTCTTCTGATAAGAGTTTAAACTTAAAGTTTCCTTCCCGTACACCAAGATTGGCTTCATGTGTTCATAAGAAGTTGCCTCATCCTCTATCTTAACTTCGATCACCTCCAGCTCCGAAATGATGCCATTGAGAACACTCAGATGATCTGAGATTTTCGTACCTTCCTCCATTCGCAGCGTGTAAAACTGCTCCTTCAGGTACAACCGATTCGAGATGCTCCTTGCCTGATACATTGCTTCAAGCTTCTCCCAAAGCTCTTTGGCTGTCGAAATTCCATGCACATTTGCAATAATGTTCTTAGCCAAATTGAGTCTGATTGCACTTGCAGCTCTCAATCTTCATCACTCATGCTGGACTTCTTCGAACCTCTGCTGGACACAACACATATCTCCACAATGGTATGATATTGTCCACTTTGGGCATAAGTCCTCATGGCTTTGCTTTTGGATCACCCCAAAAGGCCTCATACCAATGGAGATACTTGTCCTCCCTTATATACCCATGATCTTCCCCTCATCTAGCCGATGTGGGACTTTGGGCGCACTCCCAACATTTTCCAACAATATTGCTCTGTTTCAAACAATCAAATGAGATATAATCTTTGGAATGCAATTAAGTTTTGGAGTTGCTGCAAAACTACCATTCCCAAATTCATTAGATCATTGATTTCACATTATTTTTCCTGAAAACCTATAATCGGAATGAGAATATATAAAAAATCTAATCCATCGAATATCCATAACCAAAAAGAGAGGGATGAGAACTGATTATTACACAGCACCAGAGGGAGAAAATTTTGAAGTCTCTTTCTTCAACCACCCAAAAGAAACCTATAAACTAACAAAGAGACACCACGGAGAATGTCGACTGTCGCATACGACAA
Source organism: Luffa aegyptiaca (assembly GCA_017139565.1). NCBI lineage: Eukaryota > Viridiplantae > Streptophyta > Magnoliopsida > Cucurbitales > Cucurbitaceae > Luffa > Luffa aegyptiaca. Next base: position 31,460,567 of record CM029407.1, on the reverse strand, counting down.
AGCTTTAAAGGCCTCAACGAGATGTCCAATGGACTAGAGAGTATCAATATCATTCACCATTTTCAACTCTAAAGTTCTGAAAACAGAGATATTCGAAGTTCCAGAAGCAAACAGAGACCCTTATAAAGAGGCTAAAATGGTGAGTCCCTTGTAATGGGTATGAGGGATTTTTTGGTAAAGTTACCAATCCACGAAGTTTTTAACAATTTAATACCAGTAAAACAAAAAATTGCACTGTCCATTTGCAACACAGCGAATCTGAAAAGAGGAAAAAATGTCTATGATTTTCTTTCTTCTTCGTCCAAATAAACTAGGCAAGAGATTAGAATGAGTAAAAATTACAGTTCCAAAAGATTGCATTCTTTTTTGGTGCTTTTGACTAGGTTTTTTTTTTTTTTTTTTTTTTTTTGGCTGTGATTTCTTTTCAATCTTCTCATTTTGCATTTCCTAATATAATGAGTCGATTGTTTTGTTCCCACCAAGCAGAAACTTTTGGGTGCAGGAGAAATTTCTAATCAAGGAGGAGAAGTTGAACGGTGGTGGTTGGTGGCGGCAACAACTTCTGAGATAAGGAGGAGAAGCCGGAAGAAGGGAAAAGAGAGAAATGAGAGGGAAAAAAAAAAAGAAAAAGGAAAATGAAAATACACTAGATAAATCAATTTGAAGTTAATAAATTGTACCACATCATTTAAAAATTGCCAAATAATCAATGCCACATCATCTTTCGTTAGTCAACTAACGGTAATTTTAATAGAAAGACCATTTAAAATCATTTTTCAAATCTCAACGACCAAAGTGTCTCTTTTAAAACTTCAGAGACCAAATAGACATTTATCTCAAATCTAAGGGACCAAAAATAATTTTGGCCTAAAAAATAATAACAAATTTGGTTTATAAAGAGGGGATTAATTCTTGTTAGTGATATTCAATATCTTATCAGACTTTGAAACTTTTCATTTTCTTTGAGTTTCACCTCCGAATCTAGACCAAAAGATCAACCAAATGAAGAGTGAAAATCAAAAACTCGAAAAAACACATGGCTACCCAAAAAAATCCACTGCTGAATCGCTGGGGAAGGATACACACGGAATCACTAGCCACAGTTGAAAGATCCTCACTCGCAATAAACCACACCGACTGTCAATCGTTGAAGGCAAAACAACCACTAGCCGATTGAAGGATACCCATCGTATTGTTGATCCACCTTCACCCGCAGCCCTCAAAACTTCACGCCGTTGTAAGCCGCACCCGGTTACAGTTCGACACTGCCCCAAGCACGCACTCGTTGTCACCCGCTTGAAGGATACCCACGGCAAAATCGATGTGTTGAAGGAGAAATCGCACGCGCCCATTTGTCTGGTCGCAGATCGACACTGCCACATGCTCGCACTCACCGTCCGGTTACAGTTCGACGCAGCCACAGCTCGCAGCCGCTGTCCAGTGATCGTTTGACGCCGCAGCAAGCCTTCCCCATCAGCCACCTGAAATTGCAGTTTACAGTTTCCCCAGCCGCCACAAGGCTTCAATCGTATGTCCAGTAATTTTTTTATTCTAGGACTAGTGTACTTTTTTTTGAAATACTAGGACTAGTGTACTTTAATTATTTACGTATTATACTTATGAAGTATGTTATAAATATATTACTATTATGATATTATATGTTTCCTTTCCCCTTCAAATTGAAAGATTCTTTTATCTTTAGATTTTTAAATACATTTTTTAGTACCGAATTTACTTTCATTTTAATCAAATTTACTTGTACAAAGTTTCCAGTGATATATTAATATTTACCAAATTTTAATTTTATTTACAATTAATTTCTTATGAATATGGTTTATTAATTTTAATGTTTGAGTATTTTATATTTAATTATTAAAAATGTTAGTTTTAGATTTTGTTGACTCTATTTTCTAACTATTGGTTTAACTTTCAAAATTTACTACCAGAATACTGTTTCAAAGGTATATTTGTCCAATATAATAATATAGAAACCTTAAACATTCTATTATGGCCATATTTGGAATTTTAGAATCTTTTAGCCATTTAACAAAACAACAATTTTAATTTAGCCATCTATGTAGTTAACCCAATTTGGTAAGCTCTACAAGATTTAAAATAACTTTTTTTTTAGTAAGAAAGATGGGAGATTTAGTCAATAATTTTTTTTAAATCAGTCCATAACTTATTTATGCAGTAAAAAGTGTAATGATATGATTATTATACTATGAAATATTGTTTGGTTAAGAGAATAAGATTTTATTAGATATGACTTTTAACCTTCATTTTTTACTTTGAGTTCCTTGTATCGATGGATTAAAACTTAAATAGGTAGTCAAAATATGTTTAAATGTATGGAATTTCTGTAACAGCCTGAAATTTGAAAAAAAAAGAAAAGGAAGTGGGGGTTTTTTGGCACGGTCAACAAGGAGAACAAGGGGGGGGGGGGGGGGAACTTTCACGTTCCCTCAAATTCGGTCAAATGACCATTTAAAAAAAAAAAACTCCTAGACTTTCCTCTCACGCTCCTTCTCTCTCTCGTGTGCCCTCATCTTCCTTTGTATCAGACTGCACTCTGCCGCCGCCGTCGTTTTGCCGCACGCCACCGCCGCGAATCGCCTCCAGTGAGTGTTCTCTTTCTCTCTCTTTTGTTTCTGTCCTTCGGCCCCTCAGCTCTCTCTCATCTCCCTCTGTAACAGACCGCACGCGAGCCACCGCCCTCTGTCGTTCCTCGCCGCTGCGCCGCTGCCCTCCATCGCCATGAATCGTCGCACCGTCGCCGATCTACAGCTCCGCTGTCGCGCTGTGCAAGCCACTGTCGCCACTTTCAGCAGATCAGCCGCACGTCGTCGCTGCCGCACAGATCTGTATGCTATCACATCCAAATTTGTTTGTTTTTTTGTCGCTCAAATTTGATCACCGCTGCCACCGCCTTAAGACAAACAGCCGCACGCCTCTTGAACGTTCGACGATTACAAATAGTGGGTAAGGAGTTTGTAAACTCAAATTCATTGGTCTTTTGTGCCTTAAATGGGATACCAATTGATGTCATGTATTAATGTAAGGTACCCAATGTATTTGTTGGTCGAATCTTTAAAGGCGAGCGAAAATTTGACAATGGCAGCAAGCATTAGTTTCGTTGGGTGAGTTTTCGATCTGCTTAAATCATGTGTCTTTAGGAAAATTATTGGAATTGGATGCCTCTAATGTGAGAACCTTGTGTGTGTGTTATTAGATTACTTTTTCGCATAACGTGGTCGGCGCTATATCAAACTGTTTGGTGTTTTCAATCAAGCTTTAGTTACCTCAAGGTAAGTTAACTTGTTGAATTAAACTGTAATTATGCATGGATATGACAATTATGCTTCTCGCATGAGATTGTATTATACGTTTGAGTTGAGACTGAGATGATATGAATACTTTTGTTTTCAAGAATATGGTTGTTGTGTATTTGTGTTATGTGATAGAAGCGAGTGCATGACTGTGATATATTATAGTTAACTGGCAATGTATGTAGGCAGTGAGAAGTGGTGGTTTCTTTGTTCAGAAGTGTTGATTGTCTGTTAGGTTTCTGTAATTGACTGAGTTGGGATGGTACTTATCGGTCTAGCTTGTCAGTAATCTTGGAGAGAATGAATTCCATTGGTTAGGTTGCAGTTAAAATTAGCCTGAGTGCTAAGAGGCCTTAAAGGGTAAAGGAGTAAGAAAGGGAAAAGAATAGGCTAGTTGCTCTAGTAGGGGGCCGTGTCAATTAAACACCTAAGACTGAGATGTGTTAGACTAAAATGAGGAGCTAAATGGGCAGGACTTGGCTTCGCAGACTAGGTGCCATTTACTAACTGTGGAAGTTTTTTTTTTTTTTTGAAAGAACTGTGGAAGTTAATTTCCGACTTAAAACCCATGGACGCCCCACCAGTGAAATGGTAGTTAGAGCGCTATGCGCACATTAGTGCCTTGATGGGTGAGACTTGACTCCACTAACTGGGTCCCTTCTACTATCAGTAGGAGTAGAGATCTCCCAAAATACCCACATGTGCATCTTCAGTGAGTTGACAAACTTATATAGGTGAATTAATTGATCACTAGACCCATACTACAAGATGAATGAAATGAAATGAATGAGAACGAGATGACGTAACCTTTAGGCCCTTAGCCCATTTAACCTCTTGAATCCTTGGTTCTTGCATCTCTAGCAGTATTGTTACTTACTGAGTATTTTTCTTAAATACTCATTCTTTTCCCTAACATGTAATTGCAGGGTAAAGGCAAAGGTGTACAGAACACGTGACGAAGTGTTGCTGAACGAGCCATGAATTTCCTTAGGATAGACTTCCGCATATTATGTTTTCAAACTTCTTTTTTTTTTTTTTTTTTTTTTGCATTTGTTATGTCATGTTTTAGGATTTATTCCAGTTTGAGATTTTTTGCAAGAATGGCTAAAATTTCTTCTTGTTCTGTTTTAACTGGGACCCCAGGCTGAAAAGTTTCACTGATTTTCTAAGCATTTTTTACTCTAAATGTTGTTCCATCGTCATTCTTTGTAAGTAAAATGAAATGCATGTGGTAATGACCCTAGGATCTAGACATGAAATGCAGGGTCATTACAATTTCAATTGAAGAAAAATCAAGATGATTAAACATAGAGATTGTGAACCATCTTAACAACCCCAAGACTTAAAATAATACACATGAAAAGATTAGATATTCTTACTTTAAGGATTCATTAACTTAATTTGTTTTTCTAAAAAAACTAATATTTAATTAAAAAATCCAAAAAAAAAAAAAAAAAATCAGAACCAAATCCCAGAAAAATTAACTTTTTTTCCTAGAAAAAAATTAGTAATGTTTATGAAAAACAATCCATAAAAAAATTGGAAACAAAAACGCAAAAGACTTGAGAATTAATAATAATAATAAACAAATAAATAGAAAATTTGAAACTCACCTACTCTCTAGATGTTTTTCTTCTCCGAACAATAAATCTTTTAACCATTTTCGTAGCCATAGATGTTCTTTACCTAAACATGCAAAACAAGAGCAACCAATATTATTGAAAAAAAAAATATATGAAATAAGCAAAAAGTTTGAAGATTTAATGTATTTTTACTCTGTGTTTTTTCGGACCTTTGGTTGTTTGCCTTGCGTTGGCTATCATTCTCCTTTGGTGATAGTCGATTTTGGAAATGTTCAAGAAATTGACCGACCAACCTCATGCAAAAATCGGTTCGATTTCGGTCGGTTTTGGAAGTGGTTGGTGGTGGTGGTATTGAACTTTGACAAAAAAAAAATCTGGTGAAAAAAGAAATTTGAGAGAAAGAGAAGAACAAATAGGAGAAAGAGAGAGGGAGAAAGGGGAAAGAAAAAAGTGGTTCATCACTGGACTCAGTAGAAAAGAGAGGAGAAAAAGTGAAAGTAAAAATAAAGAAGAGAGTCTGAAGAAAAATCGGTAAGTTGGAGAAAAAAAATAAAATAATTTTTTTTAAACGTTAAAGAGGTAATAATTATAGTAGGTATAATCATTAACTCTTACCTACATCTGAAAAAGTGTGAAAATTTTCTTTTCACACCCTTTCCAATGCACTCGCCACTCGCCAGCATCCTTTCTTTCTTTATTTTTTTATTAACATAATTGACAGCACAGTACATTTATCGAGCCTTGCCAAAAAAAAAAAAAACTGTAGAAAAGGGAAAAAAAATGAAAGAAATTAAGGAAGGCAAATATGATTCCTAAAATCTGGAGAGATTATTGCGTTTGTTTGGAGGAAAACCAGGATAAATCTTTACTTAGCGTCTGGGACGATATCAAGGGTAGTTTCGTCATTGTCAAAGTATGTTTGGTGTTTTGGGTAACGATTTCCGATGGCCGAAACCAAAATAAAAGCGTAAAAATAAGTAGTTTGATTATTAAGTCAAGGATATACTTTCTTAAAGTGTTTGCCGTTTGCAATTACATTACTATTTCTTAAATATTCCCCCTCTCTCTCTCTTTTTAATATGTTCATCATATATATAAAGATAAAAATTAAAAAAAAATGTTAAATTACAAGTTTAGTCCTTCAACTTATTGTATCGATTTGGTTTATAAACTTTTAATATTGTATCAATTTGGTCCCTAAACTTTAAAAAATATCCAATAGATTTTTAACTTTTAGTTTTGTGTTCAATAGATCCATGAACTTTAAAAGTAGTCAATAGATACTTAAACTTTCACTTTTATGTCCAATATGTCTCTTAACTTTCAAATTTTTTTTTTCAGATAAGTCATTGACTTATTTGACATTTTTTTTTAATTCACATGCCTACTGAGCATAAAATTGGAAGTTAAGAGTCCTAATAGACATAAAATTCAATTTTAAATCTAATAGATTGGTTAATTTTAGACAATCTGAAATGTGTCACGAACTTATAAGAAATAAAATTGAAAGTTCATGGACATATTAGACAGACAATTGAAAGTTTACAAACTTATTAAACACCTTTTAAAATTCAAGGACCTAATTGATCAACCTTAAAAGTTTAGGAACTAAACCTATAATAAAACAAAAGAAAAAAATCCATAATGTTTTTATTTTTACTTTTCCTAATTTTGAAAATAGTACTTTCCTAAAGAATATTTTTGTGTTTTCAAAAAGAAGTTTGAATTTTGGATAATATCTCAAAATTGTATTTGTTTACTAGCTGTAAAGTAAATTTTCACACCTAAAAAAATTAATGTGCACGACTCAAATCTTTCAAATAAGACACCAATTGATCTTTCAAGTTTACCATCGGCATGAGAGGTAGACCTCATCAAAGAGTCTGAGTTGGGAACAACTCTCTTTCCTAAAACTTCATACTAGGTGGCCTCAACTCAACGGAGTCGAGGAAGTCCATAGATATAAGAATGATAAGAGTTTTGTTTCATAAGAAGAAAGATGGATCTATTGTGGCTACGTTTCGATTGACAAGAGTTGAATAAAGGAAAATAAAGAGCAAGTTTCTCTTCCCACATGAATAATTTATGACCAACTTCAAGGAGCAAAAGGTATCCTAAAAGGGCAAGTTTATACTCAGGATACCATCAGTTGTGGATTGGGAAGGTTAATATCTCCAAAGGCCATCTCCAGAACCAAGTATGATCATTATGAGTATCTTAGGCAAGTTTAGACGACCTTGAGAAGTAACGAGTTGTATGCCAATTATTTTTTTTTAAGTACGAGTTACGATTGGGAAAATTTTCCTTTCTCAAACACGTGGCTGCTAGGGGGCAATTTTTGAATGAACCTTTCTCTTAATAGATTTATTCTTGTTTCTCAATTTCTGGAGAATGCGCGTTGTATTATTGTAAGTTCTCTATCCCGAACACAATGGACCATTTGGAAGTGGAGGTAGTTGTAGATGGTCTAGACTCAATATCGTGGCAGAGATTTGCAGATTTCTTAGTCTATAAAGATACTATGTGAAGTTTTGTTTAGAACATTTCCAGCTCAGAACACAGTTGACCCACAGAAATCACCACTTTCATGTTAAGTGAAAATGCTAAAAGAACTTCAGGCACTCACCATTCATAGGAATATGAATCACTCCCTCACGAAGGAAGGGCTCAACATAAGGCAAGATGAAAGATTGTGATTGTGAGACCAGCTAGCATCCTAACAAGGAGAATGTGGTAACTAATGCACTAGTAGGAGTGCGGCAAGTATGATATCCTTGGTTGCATCTCCTAGTCCATTGCAAGGAGAGTTTGATCGTCTAGAAATCAAGTTGTCAGAGGAAGATACCCAAGCATGGTTGGCTCAACTCTCAATTGTGCCTAGTTTAAGACAGCAAATTGTTGATGCCCAACAAGAGGACCTAAAATGTTAACTACCTGAGAGAGATAGGTCAAGGAGACCTTACCTTCACTAGTGCTCATCTTTGAAGTACCAAGGGAGACTATTTGTCCCAATGGATTACCCATTTTATAAAGAGTTGTTAAAAGAGACACATAAAGCACCTTTCTTAAGCACGTCTTAGTAGTACCAAGATACACAAGGGTTTAAAATAAAAATGTTGTTGTGAACTTTGTTATAAGCCTACCAAGGTTAATGGAATGTTATATAACAATTTGGATAGTTGTTTACCGTCTAACAAAGTTTGCACATTTTGTCCCTTATATGACCACCCATCATGTGGAAGTGAGAGTAGCTTTGCAATAATTGAGGTTTATTAGTCTTCTCATGTACCTTGAGATGCTCTTGAATGTATAATAGGTACAATGCCTTTCTGTTAGGTGTGGTGGCCTTATTGACTTAATCATGTTATGCTTGACGCGAGGTCTAACTCGTTCTTGTTATTTGTCAGTATGCTAAATAAATTAATACAAAATTATCGCAGATATATATCAATCCAAGTATAAATTGACACAATCAAGTAATACCTAGTGAGTCTAGGGTCGAATCCACAGGGAAAGGTTATTTGCAAAGCTTTAATAATGTTTACTGATCTGAACTCAAAAACGCGTGATATTATGAAAAACTAAATAAGAGAGTTGATGAGTATGAAGAATAAATATTCAGGAAAGTAAAACATGTGTTGAGAGTAAAAAGGGAAGTCTTAAGGAGAATATTATCAAGGCTGTTGCGGTCGCAACCTCATGCGTTTATAAGAACCTTGTAGCGCATACCATGACTAATCGATCCATTAATGCCTAAGTGAAAAAAAATCACAAGTTTCCCTTCCGGTACTACTTCTGCGTTTGGCATAAAACTATCAATTGGTTGTTTGGCTAGTTCATGCGTGGGCTTGGTTCTCTAACAACTTACAAGGGACTGCGTTAGTCTTAACGCAATCAAAGCTCATTCATGCACTATCTTATAGCGGTAGTATTTATCTAATGCTACCAAGACTACATACAATGCGCTAGCTTGTTCTACTTAGATATGTCCACATGCATTACCTGTTAGTGATTTATCATGCTGCTACCGCATCCGGCTGGCCAGGCGGGAGTTGGTAATGAAAATAGTATCGCAACTAAGTAGATGGCAATAATGTTTCATTAAATCAAAGTATGCGCTTACAAAATAGACTTATCACCGCATGGGTGCTTGCACTAAGCCTTGATGAAGAAAATTAGCTCATGCGAGCAAAACAATACATTGTGCAATACATCGCAAATGCAAGTCTACCCTTAATCACAACCTTCTGTGATTTCTCTTTCTCCTTGCTTCTTTGATCTTCGTCTCTTTTCTCTCCTCCTCCTTCCTTTGAGCAGGTGGATTCTATTTATAGGTGAAGGAAACTGAGTTCTCCAAGGAATTAGAAAACTTGCTTCAGTCATCTTTAGCCCACTTGCGCGTCAGTTGTGTCAGCACGGTCTTTTCATCCATCTTGTCTGTTCCTGATGGTCTTGGGATGTGTGCCTGCGCTGAGAGAAACTTGGGCAACAAACAACTGAATTAATTGCGTTAGCACCTTATATTTTTATAATTTCGTACCGCATCCATAAATATAGCCTACCGCAGAAAACCATCGCATTTTTCTTTCTTATTGCGTTGAGGTAACGCATCAATGTATCTTTTAGCCTTGTTTTAGCTTAAGTTTAAAGGATAAATAACTTGCTTTTTGCAAGTTATCAAACCCCCAAACTTAAACTATTGCTTGTCCCCATGCAATGCCTATTATCAACTTTGCGAGGGTAACTTAGCTCTTCAACGCCTTTGATCCTAACATCATCTTTTCTCTTTTTTCCTTTGCATATTACTAAACAGAATTAGACTTCTGCCAAATTCCCTTCATTGCTTAAGGAAAGTTCCTTGTGCTTAGATTCTACCTTGCGCTAACTCAGCCAATCTTCTCCTTATGTCCTGGGCGCATAAAATTTTTTATTTTATTTTATTATTGTTTATTATTTGTTATTATTATTTTTAGAAGGTAATAGACATCAAAACGTATGCTTTCGTTTTCGCTTACCCACATTTGTGATGAAAGGTATCCAACTACGGGCATTACATTTTTTTACTGTCCTATACGCTCATGGTATGCGGTTGCGTCTTCGCGCAGTGGCAAACTATGGGTGTCATAAATGCCCCTGGCTACAAACACATTGCATTCCAGAGGAACGCATGCATAATTTATTTATGTGCTGACTATCGCACTCCCCCAAACTTAAAATGGACAATGTCCTCATTCTCCCCCAAACTTAAACTGGAGCGCATAGACTGAAGGAGATGGAGGTGGAGGTGCGACAGGGTCGAAAATGCGAAGGAATTTTTCTTAAGGTATGAGGAAATGAAAACAGAGGGAAAATCCTTCAAACTAATGCGGTCAAGAAAACTAAGAATTTCAGATGCGCGGAGTAAAACAAAGGAGCTAACGCAAAGAATTTTTAGATTAAGGCATTATACTAAGGCAGAAGAAAAGTTGCGATGATAAAAACGGAAAATTATATTGATGAAATGCGGGACAAAGTTACAAAAATTGGGTGCAATCATCTAAACTAAACAAAAGAAAACAAGTCAAAAAGATAAGTATTTCTTTACTCCTGCGGGGGCGGTGGTGGTGGTGGTCGGAATTGTCTCAGCGCAGGGGGAGCCATGGGGGCGCGCACTTGAGATGTTCCTGCGCCATCAGGTCTTGGTTGCTGATAACTGCCCAAAAGGTAGTTATTTAGGCCTCATTTCTATATTGATTTGTGTGTCTTTTGTACTTAATAGGGTTGGTTTTAGATATATATTACATGTTTTAACCCATTTGGAAGAATGGAAGCTTTGGAAATCATTTTGTGCAGAATCTGTTGCTGGGCGACTTGAGGGAGAAAATTTTGTGCTGCAGCAAAGCTTGGAGCGAAAACTGCCACGTCATAGCTCGTTAGCCAATTTAATGAACCGAATTCTGTTGAGCTATTTTCGGGATAAAGGAGCAAGGAGAGCCAACCACGTGTCTAAGTAAACCTAATTCAAGCCTTCCTCAAGTCTATAACAGGAAGTAGCCGCCCAAGTCAAAGTCATTCCACTTTTGGGAGAAAACATTCCATTCTTGGGAAGTTCCTTCCACCTTTGGGAGCCGAATAGAGGAGAGAGATTGGAGACCACCTAGAAGACCATCATTGCAAGCTGATCGAGGAGATTAGTATTTCCTTTTATTATCTTGTAATTATGGACATGCCTACTCAGATTGTAGCGTGCGTCCCCATGCATATTATGAACTAAGTAGCTTAGGCGTTGGTTAGGAACTATGTGATTGCCGTGCTTAACTTTAGTAATATAAATTTATTACTGCATCTTGGTTAATTTTTGTACTTGTTTCTATTTTATGCCCGCCTGGTCAGCCGGTATGAATACCTTTCTCTAGTTTCAGGGATGATTTAGAGAGTGTGTGGCGATTAATCACACTACGATCATTGTGTATTGGTGAACACCAGTGACTGAGCTAGGGATAGCCAGTTGCCTTGTGCTTGATCGGTCGTACTTCATTGGGGTTGAAACACATTCCAAAAGATCCGGAGTTCTGGGAGGAATCCGCTAATAATACTGCGAGAGTTTGCATGATCAATAATATTGCTAGAGCATCTTTTAAAACAATTACTAAATCCTGAGCAGCGCCTGTTTCTAATCTGTTCTCCTATTTGTTTATTCTTTGTTTTGTCATTTATTTTGCTTCAGCATTATTCTTATAAAAACCAATCATTTTTACCATCTTTGAAACCATTAGAGAGTTACACAAGATAGATAAAGTGGAAGCTAATTCAGGCCTTGGATTGATAATACTTATTACTTGCTGCGGACTGTGTATACTTGCACAGATTTCTAGAGTCCTTTTTACTATATTTTTACTCACTCTAGGAACCCAACAAGTTTTTGGCGCCATTGCCAGGGACTGAATAAGTTTTATCTGATTTGTTTTGTGTATGTGTTTTAGTGGTTTGGTGCTAGAACTTTTTGATTGTTTCTTTTGTTTTTGCAGGCGTTAGTTTGGTGCATGAGCGATCCACCTGGGGTGAGGTTCGAGCTTGATCCAGAAATCGAGAGAACATTCAGGAGAAGAAGGAGAGAGCAGCGTAGAAACCAGAATTCAATGGCTGACGTGCCGCATCTCTCGCAGGGTCCTGAAGATCCAGCGAACCCCCAACACAATCGTTTGTTAGAGCACAACCCGCCGTTGGAGCAAAATGTGCAGCAAAATAATCAGGCTGAGAATCCTATCTTGGTAGCGAACGATAGGACCAGAGCCATTCGAGCATATGCTTTTCCAATGTTTGATTAGTTGAATCCAGGGATTGCACGTCCTCAAATTGAAGCGGCAAATTTTTAAATGAAACCGATAATGTTTCAGATGTTGCAAACCATAGGTTAATTCCATGGTTTGTCATCTGAAGACCCTCATTTACATCTTAAGTCTTTTCTAGGAGTTAGTGATTCTTTTGTAATTCAAGGAGTGCCTAGAGATGCTCTTAGATTAACTTTGTTTCCGTATTCTCTTAGGGATGGAGCGAAGGCGTGGTTAAATTCTTTTGCTCCAGGATCAATTAGGACATGGGATGAGTTAGCTGAAAAATTTTTGAGTAAATATTTCCCACCTAATAGAAATGCTAAATTAAGGAGTGAAATAGTAGGGTTTAGGCAACTTGAAGATGAGACTTTTAGTGAGGCTTGGGAGAGGTTTAAGGAGCTTTTGCGAAAGTGTCCCCACCATGGCTTACCACATTGTATCCAAATGGAAACATTTTACAATGGATTGAACGCGGTAACTCAAGGTATGGTTGATGCTTCGGCTGGAGGGGCCCTTTTGGCAAAAACTTTTAACGAAGCCTATGAAATTTTAGAAAGAATATCTACTAATAGTTGTCAGTGGTCGGATGTTAGAGGCACAAATAAAAAGGTTAAGAGTGTATTAGAAGTTGATGGTGTGTCCACCATTAGGGCTGATCTTGCAATGATTGCTAACGCTCTTAAGAATGTGACAGTGATTAGTCATCAGCAGCCGCCAGTTGTGGAGCCTGCTGCAGTGGTGAACCAAGTTGCAGAGGAAGCTTGTGTCTATTGTGGTGAAGATCACAACTACGAGTTTTGCCCCAGCAATCCAGCTTCTGTGTTTTTTGTAGGTAATCAGAGGAATAACCCGTATTCTAACTTTTATAATCCAGGTTGGCGCAACCACCCCAACTTCGCGTGGGGAGGACAAGGGAGTAATGTGCAAGCACAGCAGAAAGTGAACCAGCCGGGATTTGCTAAAGCGCAGGTATTGCCCCAGCAAAATAAGCAGGCTTTGCCCCAGCAAAATTCGGGGAATTCTCTCGAGGCAATGATAAAAGAATTTATGGCTCGTACAGACGCCACAATTCAAAGTAATCAAGCTTCAATGAGAGCCCTGGAATTGCAAGTGGGACAGCTAGCCAATGAGCTGAAGGCAAGGCCTCAAGGGAAACTTCCTTCAGATACTGAACACCCTAGAAGAGAAGGTAAGGAGCAGGTAAAGGCAGTGACTCTTAGGAGTGGTAAGCCACTGGAAGAAAGCATAGAGCCTAGTAAAACCCAAGCTGTAGAAAAAAATGGTGATAAAAATATTGTTGAGAAAGAGTTGGAGTCTGGTCAGGGTGTTGGAGGCAGCAATAAAGATGCTGGAGCATCTGGTTCTATTCAAGATGTGGAACCACCTTATGTGCCGCCCCCACCTTATGTACCACCTCTACCTTTTCCACAAAGGCAAAGGCCTAAGAATCAGGATGGCCAATTTAAAAAGTTTTTAGAGATTCTTAAGCAATTGCATATAAACATCCCCTTAGTAGAAGCTATAGAGCAAATGCCTAATTATGCTAAATTTCTTAAGGATATTTTAACTAAAAAGAAGAGGTTAGGTGAGTTTGAAACCGTATCTCTTACTGAGGAATGTAGTGCTATTCTTAAGAATGGGCTACCACCCAAGGCTAAGGATCCAGGATCATTTACCATACCTGTGTCTATAGGTGGAAAAGAGTTAGGTAGAGCACTCTGTGATTTAGGTGCAAGCATTAACCTTATGCCTCTTTCGGTCTATCGAAAGCTAGGTATTGGTGAAGCTAGACCTACCACAGTTACACTCCAATTAGCTGATAGGTCTATCACATATCCTGAGGGGAAAATTGAGGATGTCTTATTAAAGGTAGATAAATTCATATTTCCTGTTGATTTTATTATCTTAGACTATGAGGCTGATAAAGATGTCCCAATTATTCTAGGACGTCCATTTTTGGCTACTGGTACGACGTTAATAGATGTTCAAAAAGGGGAATTAACAATGAGAGTCTGTAATGAGGAAGTAAAATTTAATGTGTTTAAGGCCATGAAGTATCCAGACGAGATGGAAGATTGCTCTTTCATTAGGATTCTGGAGAGCACAATTTTTGAGACAGCAATTCGGGATTCGACAAATAAGCATTTGGAAAATCATGGAGAGGTTAGTGTAGAAGATTTAGAGGTTTGTCCTTTAGAAAGAAAAAATGAAAAAGAATTGTTTAGGTGTGAGGATGTTTTTGAGTCTTTAGATTTAGATCAAAGAAAGGCTCCCCCGATTAAGCCATCCCTGATTGAGGCACCTACTTTAGATTTGAAGCCCTTGCCGGATCATCTAAAGTATGTGTATCTTGGGGAAGGTGAGACGTTGCCTATTATTGTTGCATCAGATTTAATGCCGGATCATGAGGAGGCCTTAATAAAATTGCTCCAGCAATACCGCAAGGCTATTGGTTGGACATTGGCTGACATTCAGGGGATTAGCCCATCTTTTTGTATGCACAAGATCACTCTAGAGGAGGGATCCTTTAGGAGTATTGAGCAACAAAGAAGGCTTAACCCTGCAATGAAAGAAGTGGTTAAAAAGGAGGTGATTAAATGGTTGGATGCTGGCATCATTTATCCAATTGCAGACAGCAATTGGGTAAGCCCTGTCCAATGTGTTCCTAAGAAAGGAGGTGTCACTGTGGTGAGCAATAAAGACAATGAGTTGATCCCAACTAGGACAGCAACTGGTTGGAGGGTTTGCATGGATTACAGGAGGCTTAATAAAGCCACCCGTAAGGACCACTTCCCTCTACCATTTATTGACCAGGTGTTGGATAGGTTGGCTGGTCAGGCCTACTACTGCTTCTTGGATGGTTATTCTGGGTATAACCAGATTACTATTGCTCCTGAGGATCAGGAAAAAACCATTTTCACCTGCCCTTATGAGATGTTTGCTTTCAGGCGAATGCCTTTTGGCCTTTGCAATGCTCCAGCAACATTTCAGCGGTGTATGTTAGCAATTTTTTCTGATATGATTGAGTCCACTGTTGAGGTATTCATGGACGATTTTTCAGTTTTTGGAGGGTCTTTTCAGAGTTGTTTAGATAATTTAGGTCAGGTGTTAAAGAGATGTGAGGATACCCATCTAGTTCTCAATTGGGAGAAATGCCACTTCATGGTGAAGGAGGGCATAGTGTTAGGTCATAGGATTTCTAAGAATGGTCTAGAAGTTGATAGAGCGAAAGTTGAGGTTATTGAAAGATTAGAACCACCGAATTCAGTGAAGGGGATTTGGGGTTTTTTAGGTCATGCCGGATTTTATAGAAGGTTCATAAAGGAGTTTTCAAAAATCAGTAAACCTCTTTGTAACTTATTGTGCACTGATCATGTCTTTGACTTTGATGCAGATTGTAGGAAGGCTTTTGAAGCATTGAAGGCTGCTTTAATCTCAGCACCCATTCTGTGTGCACCTAATTGGAATTTACCATTTGAGGTAATGTGTGATGCGAGTGATGCTGCGGTAGGTGCTATGCTGGGGCAAAAGCAGGGCAAATTTATTCATCCTATATATTATGCAAGCAAGGTTTTAAATGAGGCACAAGTCAACTACACAACTACTGAAAAGGAGTTGTTAGCTGTGGTGTTTGCCTTTGAGAAATTCCGGCCATATTTGGTTGGATCCAAAGTCACGCTGTTCACGGATCATGCAGCAATAAGGTATTTAATGACTAAGAAAGATGCAAAGCCTAGACTAATTCGTTGGATATTATTATTGCAGGAGTTCGACTTGGAGATAAAGGATAAGAAGGGATCAGAGAATGTCATTGCAGATCATTTGTCTCGTCTTGATCCATCATCATCTTTGCTGAAGCAATCTGCCATTTCAGATTCTTTTCCAGATGAACAGCTTTTTGCTGTTGAGGTAAAGGTAGTAAAGGAGATCCCTTGGTATGTTGACATTGCCAATTTTTTGGTCAAGGGAGTCACTCCTATTGACATGGATTGGAGGCAGAGGAAAAAGTTTAAGCATGATGCAAAATTTTTCTATTGGGATGAGCCATTTATGTATAAGCAATGCTCTGATGGTATTATTCGTAGGTGTGTTTCAGGTGATGAAGCAAAGGAAATCCTGAAGCAATGTCACTCTTCGCCGTATGGAGGCCATTTCAGCGGTCAGAGGACAGCTATGAGGATTTTGCATTGTGGATTCTTCTGGCCTACCTTGTTTAAGGATGCCCATTGGTTCTACAAGCAATGTGATGCTTGCCAAAGGAGAGGAAACTTAGGGCCTAGAGATGAAATGCCTCTTACTTACATTTTAGAAGTTAAATTATTCGATGTATGGGGTATTTATTTTATGGGGCCATTTCCCCCTTCTAATGACAATGTTTTTATCTTATTGGCAGTAGATTACGTGTCCAAGTGGGTGGAGGCCATTGCATGCCATCAGAGTGATGCCAAGACGGTTTCAAGGTTTCTCCAATCACACATCTTTGCGCGGTTTGGGACACCTAGAGCTTTAATAAGTGATGAGGGTACACATTTTGTTAATAATATCTTAACTAAGCTTTTAGCTAAGTATGGAATCAAGCATAGGATAGCTACCCCCTATCACCCACAGGCTAATGGTCAGGCTGAAATAAGTAATAGGGAAATTAAATCAATTCTAGAAAAAGTAGTTCATCCATCTAGGAAGGATTGGTCTTTTAGGTTGGATGAGGCTCTTTGGGCTTATAGGACAGCCTATAAGACTCCTCTAGGTATGTCTCCCTATCAGTTAGTATATGGGAAAGCTTGTCATTTACCATTAGAGCTAGAGCATAAAACGTTTTGGGCTTTGAAAAAAATTAAATTTTGATCTGAGTCGTGCAGGGGCAATGAGGATGCTGCAACTTAATGAATTGGAAGAATTTCGCCAATTTTCTTATGAAAATGCGAAATTATATAAACAAAAGACTAAGTTGTGGCATGACAAGAAAATTAAGCCTAAAGAGTTTGTCAAAGGTCAAAAAGTGTTGCTTTATAATTCTAGATTAAGGTTGTTTCCTGGGAAACTTAAATCTAAATGGTCAGGGCCATTTATTGTGATTGAGGTTTTCCCCCATGGAGCAATTACTTTGAAAGACGAAAAGGATGGGAGAGTGTTCAAAGTGAATGGACAGCGTGTCAAACATTATTGGGGAGAGGAGTTCCAGACGAAATATCCTTCCCTAAAGTTGGCTGATGATTGAGAGAGCAAGATGTTTGCGGGAGCATTTCACAGAGCAATATTTTGAGCTCCCAATGTTTATTTTTATTTTCTCGCTGATATGATTTGATTTTAATTAGGTTAGATTTGTTTTGTTAAAATTTTGCATGATTTATTTTTACTTGTTGTACTTTTAATTCCGTAGATTTTATTTTATTTTCTCTAGTTATTTTATTAGTTCAGAGTAGAGGTTTATTTTCTGTTTAGATTAGATTTTTATTCCAGTTTTTATTTTCGGTTATTTAAATTTCTGTTTAGATTAGATTTGAATAAAATCTCTCCTTATTTAATTCGATTTTGAATAGTAAAAATAAAAAGATTTGATTTGAGCGGTTAATATTTGAATTTCCGGATTTGATTTTTTTTTTCTATTTTGAATTTAAATTTTCCGTATCCAAGATTCTTAAGGTAATCTTTTCAGAAGGTTGTTGCGGCAAGGTTATGGCTGAAGCAAATCTTCAGTCCGAATAGAAGGGATTTTGTTGTACATTTATTTTTACCGTTTGGATTTTCTTTGAATTTTTACAGGTAAAGTTGCATGCGTAATCTGATGAGGCCACGTGTCGAACAGAGATCATCCAAGGAGAGTTTGATCGTCTAGAAATCAAGTTGTCAGAGGAAGATACCCAAGCATGGTTGGCTCAACTATCAATTGTGCCTAGTTTAAGACAGCAAATTGTTGATGCCCAACAAGAGGACCTAAAATGTTAACTACCTGAGAGAGATAGGTCAAGGAGACCTTACCTTCACTAGTGCTCATCTTTGAAGTACCAAGGGAGACTATTTGTCCCAATGGACTACCCATTTTATAAAGAGTTGCTAAAAGACACACATAAAGCACCTTTCTTAAGCACGTCTTAGTAGTACCAAGATACACAAGCGTTTAAAATAAAAATGTTGTTGTGAACTTTGTTATAAGGCTACCAAGGTTAATGGAATGTTATATAACAATTTGGATAGTTGTTTACAGTCTAACAAAGTTTGCACATTTTGTCCCTTATAAGACAACCCATCATGTGGAAGTGAGAGTAGCTTTGCAATAATTGAGGTTTATTAGTCTTGTCATGTACCTTGAGATGCTCTTGAATGTATAATAGGTACAATGCCTTTTTCTTAGGTGTGGTGGCCTTATTGACTTAATCATGTTATACTTGACGCGAGGTGTAACTCGTTCTTGTTATTTGTCAGTATGCTAAATAAATTAATACAAAATTATCGCAGATATATATCAATCCAAGTATAAATTGACACAACCAAGTAATACCTAGTGAGTCTAGGGTCGAATCCACAGGGAAAGGTTATTTTCAAAGCTTTAATAATGTTTACTGATCTGAACTCAAAAACGCGTGATATTATGAAAAACTAAATAAGAGAGTTGATGAGTATGAAGAATAAATATTCAGGAAAGTAAAACATGTGTTGAGTTCATGCGTGGGCTTGGTTCTCTAACAACTTACAAGGGACTGCGTTAGTCTTCACGCAATCAAAGCTCATTCATGCACTATCTTATAGCGGTAGTATTTATCTAATGCTACCAAGACTACATACAATGCGCTAGCTTGTTCTATTTAGATATGTCCACATGCATTAACTGTTAGTGATTTATCATGCTGCTACCGCATCCGGCTGGCCAGGCGGGAGTTGGTAATGAAAATAGTATCGCAACTAAGTAGATGGCAATAATGTTTCATTAAATCAAAGTATGCGCTTACAAAATAGACTTATCACCGCATGGGTGCTTGCACTAAGCCTTGATGAAGAAAATTAGCTCATGCGAGCAAAACAATACATTGTTCAATACATCGCAAATGCAAGTCTACCCTTAATCACAACCTTCTGTGATTTCTCTTTCTCCTTGCTTCTTTGATCTTCGTCTCTTTTCTCTCCTCCTCCTTCCTTTCAGCAGGTGGATTCTATTTATAGGTGAAGGAAACTGACTTCTCCAAGGAATTAGAAAACTTGCTTCAGTCATCTTTAGCCCACTTGCGCGTTAGTTGTGTCAGCACGGTCTTTTCATCCATCTTGTCTGTTCCTGATGGTCTTGGGATGTGTGCCTGCGCTGAGAGAAACTTGGGCAACAAACAACTGAATTAATTGCGTTAGCACCTTATATTTTTATAATTTCGTACCGCATCCATAAATATAGCCTACCGTAGAAAACCATCGCATTTTTCTTTCTTATTGCGTTGAGGTAACGCATCAATGTATCTTTTAGCCTTGTTTTAGCTTAAGTTTAAAGGATAAATAACTTGCTTTTTGCAAGTTATCAAACCCCTGAAACTTAAACTATTGCTTGTCCCCATGCAATGCCTATTATCAACTTTGCGAGGGTAACTTAGCTCTTCAACGCCTTTGATCCTAACATCATCTTTTCTCTTTTTTCCTTTGCACATTACTAAACAGAATTAGACTTCTGCCAAATTCCCTTCATTGCTTAAGGAAAGTTCCTTGTGCTTAGATTCTACCTTGCGCTAACTCAACCAATCTTCTCCTTATGTCCTGGGCGCATAAAATTTTTTATTTTATTTTATTATTGTTTATTATTTGTTATTATTATTTTTAGAAGGTAATAGACATCAAAACGTATGCTTTCGTTTTCGCTTACCCACATTTGTGATGAAAGGTATCCAACTACGGGCATTACATTTTTTTACTGTCCTATACGCTCATGGTATGCGGTTGCGTCTTCGCGCAGTGGCAAACTATGGGTGTCATAAATGCCCCTGGCTACAAACACATTGCATTCCAGAGGAACGCATGCGTAATTTATTTATGTGCTGACTATCGCACTCCCCCAAACTTAAAATGGACAATGTCCTCATTGTCCCTCAAACTTAAACTGGAGAGCATAGACTGAAGGAGATGAAGGTGGAGGTGCGACAGGGTCGAAAATGCGAAGGAATTTTTCTTAAGGTCTGAGGAAATGAAAACAGAGGGAAAATCCTTCAAACTAATGCGGTCAAGAAAACTAAGAATTTCAGATGCGCGGAGTAAAACAAAGGAGCTAACGCAAAGAATTTTTAGATTAAGGCATTATACTAAGGCAGAAGAAAAGTTGCGATGATAAAAACGGAAAATTATATTGATGAAATGCGGGACAAAGTTACAAAAATTGGGTGCAATCATCTAAACTAAAGAAAAGAAAACAAGTCAAAAAGAGAAGTATTTCTTTACTCCTGCGGGGGCGGTGGTGGTGGTGGTCGGAATTGTCTCAGCGCAGGGGGAGCCATGGGGGCGCGCACTTGAGATGTTCCTGCGCCATCAGGTCTTGGTTGCTGATAACTGCCCAAAAGGTAGTTATTTAGGCCTCATTTCTATATTGATTTGTGTGTCTTTTGTGCTTAATAGGGTTGATTTTAGATATATATTACATGTTTTAACCCATTTGGAAGAATGGAAGCTTTGGAAATCATTTTGTGCAGAATCTGTTGCTGGGCGACTTGAGGGAGAAAATTTTGTGCTGCAGCAAAGCTTGGAGCGAAAACTGCCACGTCATAGCTCGTTAGCCAATTTAATGAACCGAATTCTGTTGAGCTATTTTCGGGATAAAGGAGCAAGGAGAGCCAACCACGTGTCTAAGTAAACCTAATTCAAGCCTTCCTCAAGTCTATAACAGGAAGTAGCCGCCCAAGTCAAAGTCATTCCACTTTTGGGAGAAAACATTCCATTCTTGGGAAGTTCCTTCCACCTTTGGGAGCCGAATAGAGGAGAGAGATTGGAGACCACCTAGAAGACCATCATTGCAAGCTGATCGAGGAGATTAGTATTTCCTTTTATTATCTTGTAATTATGGACATGCCTACTCAGATTGTAGCGTGCGTCCCCATGCATATTATGAACTAAGTAGCTTAGGCGTTGGTTAGGAACTATGTGATTGCCGTGCTTAACTTTAGTAATATAAATTGATTACTGCATCTTGGTTAATTGTTGTACTTGTTTCTATTTTATGCCCGCCTGGCCAGCCAGTATGAATACCTTTCTCTAGTTTCAGGGATGATTTAGAGAGTGTGTGGCGATTAATCACACTACGATCATTGTGTATTGGTGAACGCCAGTGACTGAGCTAGGGATAGCCAGTTGCCTAGTGCTTGATCGGTCGTACTTCATTGGGGTTGAAACACATTCCAAAAGATCCGGAGTTCCGGGAGGAATCCGCTAATAATACTACGAGAGTTTGCATGATCAATAATATTGCTAGAGCATCTTTTAAAACAATTACTAAATCCTGACCAACGCCTGTTTCTAATTTGTCTGCCTATTTGTTTATTCTTTGTTTTGTCATTTATTTTGCTTCAGCATTATTCTTATAAAAACCAATCATTTTTACCATCTTTGAAACCATTAGAGAGTTACACAAGATAGATAAAGTGGAAGCTAATTCAGGCCTTGGATTGATAATACTTAGTACTTGTTGCGGACTGTGTATACTTGCACAGATTTCTAGAGTCCTTTTATACTATATTTTTACTCACTCTAGGAACCCAACAGTTGCGCAGGCGGCCGCATGAATAGATTTCGCGTGGTTGGTAGACGGCCAAAGGACTCAGTCCAACGCGTTAGAAAGAGGACTAGGGCGTTTACGCGTTGGGACAGTTCCTCTTGCTACTTTCGTAGCATTTCTTGCTATTGGCACATCCTTTCCTATTGCTGACGCAGGGGCTCCGCGAATTCTTGGATCATCTGCCTTAGCTTTGAAAAGATGAGGGCTGTTTCCACAACAAGTTGTGGAACAGGCGCAACAGTGCTTGTGCTGGCAAATGGCGTGGCTTGCGGTGATGAGCTGGGCACAGGGATTTCTTGTCTGCAAGGAGAGTTAGGTAAAGGGGCCTCGCGGATCTCTTCTGGATGCATGGCTTCCTCAAGCTGGATGGAAGGGGTGGGCAGGATGACAGGCGGCGACAGCGGTGGCGGTGGCGGTGGCGGTGGCAGCAAGGACTCTTGATTTTGGGCGCAGAAAGTGCTTTCCTGCGCTGGTGGAGCTGGCTGAGGGGTCCTTTCGGCCAGTGGAGGATTTCACCTCGCAGTTTGTTTGCGCCTCTTCTTCTTTGGTGCTTCAGGCGCAGGCGCAGTTTCTGTTGTTTGGGATGCGGGGTCTTGGCGCTGGGTTTCTACTTGCAGGCGCAAGTTGTGGGTGCATGTTATGCGCGTCCACCATTGATCATCAAAATCCTTCTGCATGGGTCGAATTTCTTCGTCTGATGCGGGTAGAAGGCTGGATGCGCGGCAGAGGCAGGTGACGAGGCCAGGGCAGAACATTGCGCCTTTGGGTTTTGCGGCAGCCTGGCGAAGGGCTTCGACGATGATTCTGCCCAAGTCGAGTGGGATCCCCTTCATTGTACAATAAACGAAGACCACCCTTCGGATACTCAAAGTGGCATCATGCGTTGTGGGCATGATGCGGTTCTTTATCCAGTTCATCCAAGCTGTGGCCTAGAAGTCCAACAGTTGTGACCGCAGGGTCCTCGCATCACCATGCCCATCCAACTTAGCACCTGGTCTGGTCACCGCACTCAGTACTGCGTTCAGAAAGTCAGTCGTCCAGGCAGTTCAGCAGTGCATTTCCTTCTGCGTCAGGTATGTCCGGAAGCTCGAACACAGAGTTGATGCACGCAGGGGCAAAAGCGACTGGGTGGTCTCGCACCAATACTTTGTTGATTTCTTCCTGCCACCGCGCTCTGTAGAAATCGTGGACCAGCGCAGGAGCGTAGTTGGGGAAGTTTTCGCAGACTGTCTCCCATCTGCGGTGGGAAATTTGATCCTTCATGGTCTGCAGAAGCGTGCAGCTAAACCCCCGTTCTTCTGCGAACTTGTCCTATTCTTCGCCCACTTTCTCTTTGCCTTTTGATGCGGCAGGGGCCCCCTTTCTCTTCTTGCTTGGGTCTGCCGCAGGCCTTTCTGATGGCTCTTGGATGGTTACCCCTGTTGGGTGGATGTTGCGTTGATGGGTTAGGGGCAGGTTATCCTCTAAATTTGTGGACTCTGACCCTTGCACTGGTGAGTCCAGAGCTGCCGCAATGATGGCCAGATTTGCTGCGCCGACTTCTGCTGCAATTTGATCTTGCGCCGTCTTGCTGGCACGTTCCCTTTCTCTGGCCGCTTCTTCTTCTGCGGCGGCCTTGCGAGCAGTTTCTTCTGCCGCAACTTTTTCTTGTTCTTCTCTTTGGCGAATTGCGTCGCCTTCTTCGCCCAACTCCCTCAGTAAGGAGTCCCTTGCGGCCACTTCCCGCTCAGAAAACTGCGGTGAAGTGTTGTTTGTGGAGGTGGATGGTGGGAGGGAAATGTTTGCTGGAGTGGAGGAAGATGATGGGGTGGTGTCTGAGGCTAAGGTAGCCAAAGAGTTGGGAGGTGGAAGAAGGAGTACTGATGGGAAAGGGGAGGGAAATGGGGTTAGGTTACGTAGGGCGAGGATATTTTGGGCTGGCTGGAGGACTACCGGTTGGATGCTGAAGGTGGAAGTGTCCAATGGTACGATGTCAAGCACTTCTGTGGTATTGGCTCCGGAGGTGGACGGCTCGACGGCGGTTTGTACTTCAGGCTCTTCTTCCTCCATGAGGTTGCTTTGGTTCTGCTTTTTGTTTTCCTCGTCAGAGGAAGTGATGATGTCTTGGTTAGGTCCTTCAACCTCCGGCGATGAGGGTTGTGCATCGTCTGCGTAGCCGGTGATTGAGAGGTTCTGAGAGTCAGACATGGTGGCACTTGGTGAAGGTGAAGTTTCGCGATAGAGAGAGAAAGAAAGGGTTTAGGGTTTTCGCACGAAGAAGATGAAGAGATGAAATAAGGAAATCCATGCATCAAGGCCCTTTATAGTTGTCGCAAGTGCTGTTTGCTTTAGGGTAATGATGCCCTTTCGCATCCACGCAGGTAGATAGGCCATGATTACTATGGGGGAATGTGGGCGGTTGCTTCGGGTAGTGTGCAATAGCAGAGAGTAGTGCGGCTCATTAAATGTGACATGATGTGGCTGCGCCTCCAATGCGAGTAACGTACAGATTAATGAGGACATGCGCTAGGGTTTTCTTCCTAAGGCTCTAACCTACCAAAATACTAATGCAACAAAATGAAACATGCGGAAAGAAAGAAAATAACTACAACTTCTGACCTGCTGTGCTCTTGCTTTGTGCTAGGTCCTGCCGCAGTTGAGAGCACTCTTTTTCTGGACCTATTTTTCCTTGTTGCTTCATGGTGGATCTTCTAGAAGGACAATCTCAACTACCTCGTCATAGGTCCCATCAACGTATGGTTTTATTTGTTGTCCGTTGACCTTAAAAATTCTCTTTCCGTCAGCAGAATGTAGGTCCACAACCCCATATGGATATATCTTGTGGATAGTGTGATGTGGAATTTTTCTACCGCAAGCGCACGGGTCAAGTAATAATAAAGTGATCGTAAAATCGAGTGTCGTCCACTGGATTGGATTTTTTAGTTAAATCAATTACCATGAATAATCTTGCTCAATTTTATTTAGGGATCGAAAAGTAGTGAATGATGGAAAACTAGATCAATGCAAACAAACAATGGAGATTCAATTGAAAGAGCACTTAGGGAATTGATTTCGCCAATTTAGTATAGGATTGATTTTAGGGAATGAGTTATAACGCACAATGGATTTATGAGCCTAAGAACCTTTAATCACAACTACCTCTCCTGAGTATAATCGATTCTCATGCAAATTAACCAACTTGATATCCCTATCTAAGTTTACTAACATGCAAGGCATTTAGTTCTTTTTGACCGATTCTAAAGTTATTCTAAATTCTGTCACGAGCTTAGAACATAAACTTTAGTCATGCAATCTTAATAAAGTCTACGCTAAATCCCCTCTCCCGAGCAAGACTCAACACTTAGATCATTCAACTAGTGGCCAATTAATTGAAAGCATTAAATTAAGATTGCAAACATAAAAACCATTGCACAAATCATCCCGTAAATCAATCCATAAACTAAAAAGACTACATCAATCCCTAAGTAACAAGCTTAGCTACTCATACATGGCGTTACAAGATCAACTAAGCATGAAAAAACCATTAAATCTAACTAAAGAAAAGGGAAAGGAAAGGAAAGACTTAAGGTCGTCGAAACCAGCACGTCCCCGTTACGATCTCCACGCCTCCAAGTTAGATTCCCGCTCCTCGTCCTTGCTTCAGCTCCCACCGAAGGTCTCTAGTCAAAATTAGGGCTAAAATCTCTCAAATTTGACTCCCCTTGGCCGTAGCATGAAAGATGTTTAAATAGGACATCTGCCGATAGCGTCGCGACGCTATGCCTTACCGCGCATTGTGGATATGGAATAAACCGAGTGCGTTGCGACTCTCTTGTCACGGCTTCTCGACGCTGTGACCTCTTTCGCCCAATTCAGTTAAGGAAATGCTAGCGTCGAGACGCCACAAGGTTAGCGTCTCGACGCTAGCCCTCGGACAGGCCTCTTTTGTACACTTCCAACTTTGTTTCTTTCCGGTTCTCTGGCCTCTTTTCACGTCCTGAACACCCGATTAACTCCAAATTCTCGTTTTAGCTCACAATAAAAATTTCCTACAAAATAAACATTTAAGTGCAATAAAATGGCCAATAAATCATAAAAGACTAGCTAAATTAATTAGGGAAAACTAGCTAGCTATGCTCGCTATCATAGTGTATGGGCCCGACCATCTTGATTTCAGCTTACCTGGAAAAAGACGTAAACGAGAGTTGAATAATAATACCTTCATACCTTTCTTAAGATCCTTTTTGCATATTCTCCTATCATGCCACTGTTTTTGTTTTTCTCTGTTGATTTTGGATTTTCATAAGCGCATCTTCTAAATTCTTCTAACTCTGAGAGCTGGCGCAATCTTTCCTGCCCTGCCGCATCTGGATCAAAATTAAGGCGTTTTAATGCCCAATGCGCTCTGTATTCTAACTCTAAAGGCAAGTGGCAGGCTTTCCCAAACACTAACACATAAGGAGACATCCCTATGGGTGTTTTGAAAGCCGTGCAATATGCCCATAACGCATCATCCAGATGTTGCGCCCATTCCCTTCCTATTTATGCTGACCACTCTTTCCAGAATTCTTTTTATTTCCCTGTTTGATACCTCTGCTTGACCATTGCTCTGGGGGTGATAAGTTGTTGCAATATGGTGCTTGACATTGTATTTTTGCAAAAGCTTAGTCATTACGTTGTTTACGAAATGAGTTCCTTCATCGCTGATGAGTCTTCGTGGCACTCTAAATCTTGTGAAGATATTTTTCTTAAGGAACTTGGCCACGGTTGCCGCATCATTTTTAATGCAGGCAATTGCCTCCACCCACTTAGTGGCATAGTCGGCTGCGAGGAGGATGTACTGGTACCCTTGCGATGACGGAAATGGTCCCATAAAATCGATTCCCCAAACATCAAATGGTTCAATTTCCACTATATAATTCTGCGCCAATAATTCCTTCTCGGTTGTTGTGTAATATTCTGTGCTTCATTCAATGTCTTGCTGGCATAATAAATGGGGTGAAGTGACTTCTCCTTTTTCTGTGCCAGAACTGCTCCTACTGCCACGTCGCTCGCGTCACACATTAGGACAAATGGTTCTTTCCAATCAGGGGTTGTGAGAATGGGCGCAGTGACTAACGCATGCTTCAGATCATTAAACGCCTTGGCGCATTCTTCTGAAAATTCAAATATTCTATTTGCCTCCAACAATGAGCATAATGGCTTGGTGATATGTGAGAAGTTTTTTATGAATCTGCGGTAGAAACCTGCGTGACCTAAGAAACTTCGAATTCCTTTCGCAGAAGTGGGTGGTGGCAGTCTTTCTATCACATCTATTTTTGCCTTGTCTACCTCGATACATGCTTTTGATATGCTGTGGCCCAGGACTATTCCTTCCTCTACCATAAAATGGCATTTCTCCAAATTTAACACTAGGTTATTCTCTTCGCATCGCTCCAAAACACGTTCCAGCTGCGTTAGGCAATCTGCGTAAGACTTTCCATAAACTGAGAAGTCATCCATGAAAACTTCTACTGATTTTTCTAGCAATTCTGAAAAAATGGCCATCATGCATCTTTGGAATGTCCCTGGCGCATTGCATAACCCAAAAGGCATTCTTCTAAACGCAAAGGTTCCATATGGGCAGGTGAAAGTTGTCTTCTCCTTATCTTCTGGTGCAATGGATATTTGATTATATCCCGAGTATCCGTCAAGAAAGCAGTAGTACGCCTGTCCCGCAGGTCTATCTAGCATTTGATCAATGAAGGGAAGAGGGAAATGATCCTTCTTCGTGATTGCGTTGAGCTTGCGGTAGTCCATACATATGCGCCACCCAATAGTGGTGCGTGATGGGATTAATTCGTTGTTTGCGTTGGCTACCACCGTCATTCCTCATTTCTTTGGTACAATTGCACCGGACTTACCCATCTACTGTCTGTGATAAGGTAAATTACTCCTGCGTCGAGCCATTTGATGATCTTTTTTCGCACAACTTCCATCATGGCAGGGTTCAGTCTTTTCTGATGCTCAATGAATTCATTTGATTCGTCTAGCAAACGAATTTTGTGCATGCAATATGAGGGACTAATTCCCTCGATGGCTGCGAGACTCCATCCAATAGCATTCTTGTGCCTTGCTAGTACCTGCATTAGAAGGCTTTCTTGCGGCTGATCTAGCTTTGACGAAATGATTACAGGCAGAGATTCTTCTTCTCCCAAAAACTTATACTTCAGATGCGCTGGGAGTGGAGCTCTAGCGCAGGTGGTTGCACTATGGAAGGTAAGGTGGGAATTCTTTCTTTGAGATCTAGCGCATGAATTACTTCTTTGGGTTGCGTCAGGATGCAATTATCATTTGTCTCTCCTGCGACTTGTTCTTCCTTTGCCTCCTCTCGCGCAGTTCTGAGCGCATTTAATTGCAGCATTTCAAGTGGGGAACATACATCTATGCGTGCCACCATGTCGCATTCCTTGGTGTCATTTGGGTATTTTAATGAGGTGAGCACATTAAAAACCACTTTTTGATCATTCATGTGCATGGTGAGCTCTCCTTTTTGCACATCAATTAATGTCTGGCCAGTCGTAAGGAACGGTCTTCCCAAAATAATGGGAACTTCCCTATCAGCTTCGTAGTCGAGTATAATGAAATCTGCTGGAAAAATAAATTTGTTAATTTTTACCAGAATATCTTCAATTTTTCCTTCACGATGTACCACTGATCTATCTACCAGTTGAAGCGTGACAGTGGTTGGACGTGCTTCTCCAATCCCTAGGCGCTTGTATACTGACAAGGTAATTAAATTGATGCTTGCGCCGAGGTCGCATAGAGCTCTGCCAACATCAATCCCTCCTATTGAAAAGGGAATAGTGAAACTTCCAGGATCTTTTAGTTTAGGTGGGAGCTTGTTGGCGAGTATTGCGCTGCATTCACTTGTCAATGCAACTGTCTCGAATTCTTTCCATGGTCTTTTGTTTGTCAAGATGTATTTCAAGAACTTTGCGTAGCTGGGCATCTTTTCCAATGCTTCCACAAGTGGAAAGTTGATGTGAAGTTCTCGCAAGACATTTAAAAATTTCTTGAACTGGGCCTCGTCATTCTTCTTTCTTAATCTTTGTGGAAAAGGGATTGTGGGCTTGTATGTGTCAGGTTCTTTCTCTGCTTGTGCCTCTTTCTTTTTGGGTTCTTCTTTAGCTGCGTTCTCTTCTTGCTCTTGGTTGCTTCCTGTTGCGGTTGCAGTTTTAGTCAAATTTTCCTACGCTGTTGCAGGGTCATTCGACTGTAGCTGTCTTCCACTGTAGAGAGTCAGTGCGTGGCAGTGCTCCTTTCCTTTCGGATCTTCTGTATTGCTAGGCAATGCTTCTGCAGGTCTATTTTTAAGCTCTGACGCAAGCTGTCCTACCTGGATCTCCAGATTTTGCAAGGATGCGGCTTGGCTTTGAACCACCGCATCGTTCTTCGCCATGTATCCCTCCTGGCTTTCCATAAATTCTTTCATCATTGTTTCCATCGCATTTGAAGATGATGCTCTTTGGTTTCCACCTTCTGCGTTGGAATTGCGCTGAAATTGGCCCTGTGATGATTGTTCACTGTTAGAGTTAAATAATCGTGGCGTAGGGTTTACATTACCTTGCTGTGGCTGTTTGTTTGCGCCACCATTCCATGAGAAATTTGGGTGATTCCTCCATCCGGGGTTGTATGTGTTCGAGAATGGGTTGTTGCGCACAGCTCCTTGTGGTCACACATAGGAAACGGATTCTGGATTCGAAGGACACTGGTCATG
The DNA here is from genome assembly GCA_017139565.1 of Luffa aegyptiaca. Classification (NCBI taxonomy): domain Eukaryota; kingdom Viridiplantae; phylum Streptophyta; class Magnoliopsida; order Cucurbitales; family Cucurbitaceae; genus Luffa; species Luffa aegyptiaca. Next base: position 31,430,868 of record CM029407.1, on the reverse strand, counting down.
CGTGTGTCCCTCTCCGCAAATTCCGCATCCAACTGTATTGAGTTGCGCGATCAATGGTGTTGTGCTTGCTGTCAGCGCAGCCATCTTGGTCGTCAACACATCAATCTTTGCGTTGACTGAAGTCAATGGGTCAACCTCAAAACTTCCAGAACTGCTCTTTATAGGTCTTCTCCTTTTGTCTTCCGCATTGCCCCACTCATAATTTTTTAGCTCAATGTGATCGAGGATTGTATGAGCTTCATCATAGGTTTTCCTGAGGAGCGCACCATTAGCAGATGAATCCACTAATACTTGTGAATTTTTGTTGATTCCCACGTAGAAGGTCTCTAGCTGAATGCAGTGCGGCAATCCGTGATGCGGGCACCTTTGCAATAGGCTTTTAAAACGTTCCCATGCCTCACTGGGTGTTTCGTCTTCCATCTGAGCAAAAGTCATGATTTCCTTTCTTAGTCTTGAGTTTGTGGTGGGTGGAAAGCATTTTTCTAGAAACTTCTCTGCTAAATCATTCCATGTAGCAATGGAATTTGCTGGTTGCTGATTTTGCCATACTTTCGCAGCATCTCTTAATGAATAGGAAAAAAGGATGACTTGCAGCTGCTCTTGCGTTACTCCTGGGATGATAAATTTATTACAGATGTCCAGGAATGATTTTAGATGAGAGTGTGGATCTTCAGCTGGACTTCCTCCAAATTGTCCTGCAGTAGTCAGCATTTGAAACATAACAGGTTTCAACTCAAACCTTTCTGTTTCCAAGGTGGGCTGTACTATCCCTGGTTGAAATTACAGTTTGCAGGGGCTGCATAATCTCTGATCCCTCTGGCCCTATCATCAGCCATTTGGATGGGATTTATTGGTCTATTTGGTTGGTTGGGTGCTGCCATCTCTCCTGGTTGTCTTCTAGCTCTTCGATTTCTTCTCCTTCTATGATATGTTCGGTCAATTTCAGGATTAACTTCGAAATCGATCTGGCGAGCAGCGCGCATGCAATCTACGGTTGCCTGGAGAAAAATTACTCAACAGGGAACACGGTAAATAATATCAAACGGAATGTCAGATCAAAAAGATTATTAAAAACTTGGTTGCCTTTCCCCGGCAACGGTGTCAAAAACTTGATCGGTTGTCAGTATGCTAAATAAATTAATACAAAATTATCGCAGATATATATCAATCCAAGTATAAATTGACACAATCAAGTAATACCTAGTGAGTCTAGGGTCGAATCCACAGGGAAAGGTTATTTGCAAAGCTTTAATAATGTTTACTGATCTGAACTCAAAAACGCGTGATATTATGAAAAACTAAATAAGAGAGTTGATGAGTATGAAGAATAAATATTGCAGGAAAGTAAAACATGCGTTGAGAGTAAAAAGGGAAGTCTTAAGGAGAATATTATCAAGGTTGGCATAAAACTATCAATTGGTTGTTTGGCTAGTTCATGCGTGGGCTTGGTTCTCTAACAACTTACAAGGGACTGCGTTAGTCTTAACGCAATCAAAGCTCATTCATGCACTATCTTATAGCTTTAGTATTTATCTAATGCTACCAAGACTACATGCAATGCGCTAGCTTGTTCTACTTAGATATGTCTGCATGCATTACCTGTCAGGGATTTATCATGCTGCTACCGCATCCGGCTGGCCAGGCAGGAGTTAGTAATGAAAATAATATCGCAACTAAGTAGAAGGCAATAATGTTTCATTAAATCAAAGTATGAGCTTACAAAATAGACTTATCACCGCATGGGTGCTTGCGCTAAGCCTTGATGAAGAAAATTAGCTCATGCGAAAAAAACAATACATTGTGCAATACATTGCAAATGCAAGTCTACCCTTAATCACAGCCTTCTGTGATTTCTCTTTCTCCTTGCTTCTTTGTGAAGGATTTGGAATTCCCTAATTCCGATAAAGCGGAAGCGTAATTGGGACCGATTCGTAGTTAATTTTTTTCTACAAAATACCAATACATTGGCAAAAAGTTAAGCTATGAGAAACATACCTCCATCTGACGACTCTGAATTCTTCAACGGACACCACCATTTGATCTTGAATGGGAAAAACTTGAATGGGAAAAACTGAATTCTAAGATTCCTACTTATTCAATTAAAACTAATTTTAATTCTAAGTAAGAATAATTCTAATCCTATTAGAAATGTGATATTAGGTCTAATTAATTTTAAACATTTTAAAATTAATTCATTTATCCTAAGATCCTATGTTTGCATGCAATTCTTTGTTATAGGTTAACGGTTTCTATTCATTAATTTTATAACTATTATAATTTTTAATGAATTAACCCTATAACATGCTACTATGGTGAATAAATTAACAATCAAATTCTAATTAATTTATTAATCATACTATAGCAAACATGACATTAAATAATATAACAATTATATTAACTAAGGTAATGTCATGCTCAATGCAATTTAATTTTCATTTAATTAATCTAACTCTTAAATTAATTATACAAGAAAATTAAAATTAAGCATTACCATTTTCATACATTAACATAACATTTATATTAATATATCATGAAAATTAATTAAGCATGTTAATTACTTATATAAATATAACTCTTATATTTTATAAACTAAAGTAATTTCATGCTTAATTCAAATTAATTTTCTTCAATTAATCTAACTCTTAAATTAATTACCCAAGAAAATTAAAATAAGCATTCGCATTTTCATACATTAACATAACACTTTATATTAATTGCTCATGAAAATAAATAAGCATATAAATTACTTTCATCAATATAACTTTTTATATTTTTACTAAAGTAATTTCATGCTCAATGCTTCTCAATTTTCATTTATTTAATCATAACAATTTATATTAAATACTCAAGAAAATCAAATTCATGCATAATACTTATATTATCACAATTATAATTAATAATGCATGAATATGCTTAACCTATGGTGGGATTTTAAGCTATATGACATCCATAAAGCAATTAAATAGCTAAGTAGACGGGTTTTGGCATCCTAGGACAAAATAAATTAGAAAAATTACAATAATTAAACTAAAAATGTCCTATCTAGCCGAGAAGCAGCTAAAAACAGCCTCAAACCGCATCCAAACCCTTCGAACCGGCGAAAAATTGAGCTAAACCATGTTGAACCGTGCAAAACCAGCTTCAAAACTCCTTGAACCGGCTTTAAAGGCGACGAACCGAACCAAAGATGGCTCAAAGAGCAAAAAACCGCGTCAAAAACCCCTCAGACCGGTCAAAAATTTATTGAACCGGTCAAAACCCAATCAAATCAACTTGAACCGGTCTGAATCGCATTGAACCGCGCCCCTCAGTGATCAAACCGGACCGAACCACTGCACAGGAAATTCCTCCAAAAAATGAAAATGAAATGCGTCCAGCAAGGCTTGAACTCAAGTGCTGAAAATTTCACAGTCAATGATAAAACCATCCAGCCGCACACGCACTTCACGACCATTAAATCGATTTTCTTCTGTTTCTGGGTTTTTCCTATAGCGTCGAGACGCTATTGAGGCAGAGTCGGGACGCTGGCTCTCGGATTTTCAGAAAATCTTCGATTTCCAGTGCGATTTTCCTCTAATTTTGCCCCAAATTGCACCAAATTGCTCCGAATTTCTTCCTCAATTGATACAAAACAGCGACACAGACTTACAGACTCGATTGCAATTAAAACGCCCAAAACACCGGGCCCTTACATTGACCAAATCAATAAAAAATTGCATAATCTAATGCCAAAAACCCAAAACATCTACTAGCAAACCTTTCATTCATCAAATGCATAAAGGTACCCACCAAAAACCAATGCAAATTTCAAAGAAACAAGATTAGATCTACGATCGGCTCTGATACCAATTAAAGGATTTGGAATTCCCTAATTCCAATAAAATACCGATTCGTAGTTAATTTTGTTCTACAAAATACCAATACATTGGCAAAAAGTTAAGCGATGAGAAACATACCTCCGTCTGACGACTCTGAATTCTTCAACGGACACCACCATTTGATCTTCCCCGCTATAACTCTGAGATTAGGAACGTAGTTGTGAGACTACCTAATCTTGAATGGGAAAAACTCTAGAGAGAAAATTATCCCTAGAGTTCTTGAGTTGAGAGAATATGAGAGGGCCTTATGGTGGCCATATATTGTATATCCTAAACCCTAGGGTTAGTGTTCTATTTATAGGAGAAAGACCATGAATAAAATATTCATTTAAAATCAATTATTTTCATAACTGATTTAATCTTTTCCATAATTAATCAATTCCATAACCAATCAATTCCATAATTGATTAATCTTTTCCATAAATGATTGATCACTTCCATAAGTTATTAAATCATTTCCATAAATGATTAATTACTTCTATAAGTGATTAATCATTTCCATAATTGATTAATTTCCAATTAATTAATTCTTTAAATTAATTAATCACCCATTAAATATCATATATTTAATTTCAGACCTTTTATTAGTTAATTAATTAATTACCCAATTAAATATTATATATTTAATTTCAGGCCTTCCATTAATTAATTCTATAATATGAATCAAATTCACATTAAAATTGGAACTCCTCCCAATTCTCTTATATCCTATAAATTTAATATGAATCAAATTCATATTAATATTTGAACTTCTTCAAATATTTATTTCTCTCATAATAATAAAGTTTAATTCCAAATTAGACTTTACATTTTAATGTATCATTATACATTATATTAATTTGTATCTCATACAATTAACTTAATTCCCAATATGAATTTGAACTATTCAAATTCTCTCAAGATATAATTGTTCCTAATTACTATTTACGAGCTAGCAGTGAGACCTAATGGACCTACAGATCAGAAGCTCCAATGATATGAGGTTAACTGATTAAACTCATTAATCAAGTTAACCAATATTCATTAACTGTGGGTCATTCCACTAAAGACCCACAACTGAACTCTTCTCACTGTAGAACATTTCTGTGTCCATGGATGTAGACCTATGTCGGTAAGTCAATCATTCACGAGTGTCCGTAATCACAGCTGGGTCAAATTACCGTTTTACCCCTGTGTTACATCTATCTCCTTAAGTACCAGCGCTTCTCTAATGAACAACTTGTTTATGGTCCAACCATTAAACAGAAAGTCCCTCCCGGGCTAGTGAGAGGGCGGGATCCCTTTGTTCAAGTCCCGGAGTCACCACTTAAGGGAACACTCATCTACTTCTCCTAGAAGTGGGAAGGAGTGAATTCCTTCTTGTGTTGTCATGTCCCCAGCCTCCCACTCGGTCTTGTTCCCAAAAAGGAAGGCATATTGAGTTGGCGTATTGGCCACTCTCACCCATGCTAATCAAAGGACAATCCCTCATGAGAAGGAGTTCATGACACACTCAGGATTAAGACTGAGTTACCTAGGTCATCCTATTGAAACAATAACCTAACTAGTTAACGGTGTTACAACTAATGGTTGACTATTTCGTGGTCCAGTCTGATGCAAACTCATTGCATAGGATACCCCCGCTTGCATGTCTACTACATGGACGCTTTGGATCAATACGTCTGTATCAAATACAAAGCGGGCCTTATCTCATACTGTTACCAGGATAAGGTACCCAACCTTATCCCTGTACTATAGACCTTTTAGGTTGTTACTTGAACACTGATCCCCGTATGTCCCCACATACTAGTTCAAGTCACATGTAAACAACCTTGGATCTTAGTTTATTGGATTTTGGTCAAATTGTGCAATATTTAACAATAACACTTTATTGTAGAAACTCAATAACACTTTATTGAAACAAGTATATAATTTTTTTACATTCACTATCTACGAGTTTTAGGGCATAAAACCCAACACTTTGATCTTCGTCTCTTTTCTCTCCTCCTCCTTCCTTTGAGCAGGTGGATTCTATTTATAGGCAAAGGAAACTTACTTCTCCAAGGAATTAGGAAACTTGCTTCAGTCATCTTCAGCCCACTTGCGCGTCAGTTGTGCCAGCACGGTCTTTTCATCCATCTTGTTTGTTCCTGATCGTCTTGGGATGTGTGTCTGCGTTGAGAAAAACTTGGGCAACAAACAACTGAATTAATTGCGTTAGCACCTTATATTTTTATAATTTCGTACCGCATCCATAAATATAGTCTACTGCAGAAAACCATCGCATTTTTCTTTCTTATTGCCTTGAGGTAACGCATCAATGTATCTTTTAGCCTTGTTTTAGCTTAAGTTTAATGGATAAATAACTTGCTTTTTGCAAGTTATCAAGTGGCGCGGGCAGCAACATTTTTGGGCTGTTTTGGGCATTTTTCGGTGAGCTTCAGCAGTGGGTCAGTGAATTTAGCCTAGTTTTGGTTGTTTAAAGTGATTTAGAGAAATACCCATTGAGTTTGGTTAATGATTTCGAGGTACCCATAGTGATAGGAGGCTGAATTTTCAAATTAAGATTATATTGGAAGCCCGGACAGCAAGCATCGATCTCTTTTTGGTGAGTTTCGACCTCCTTATTTTTAAGTTGGATCTAAAGAAAATGATGAGAATTGGATGCCTCTAATTTTAAGACCTCTCTTGTTATTTTAGATTTGAGTTGTTTGTGGCGTGAGCGGTGTCGCATTGAATTAGTTGGTTGGTGCTTAAATTAAGTATCTTCTTCACTAAGGTAAGTAACCTTACTACTTGGAAAGCCTTGGCTAGGCTAGGCTATTTATTATGAATTTTTACATGCTTTGAATAGTATAGAACAGGAGACATCAATTATGTATGGTTGGAATATGCAATGTTGGATATTGTGTGTTATGGCGATACTAAATCTTCTGGTTATGCGTGTGTTCGTCTATATTGAATGCTCTAAATGTTTTTGTTTGGTAAGTATAGAATATTGATAGCGAGCATAGCTAGCTAGTTTTCCCTAATTAATTTAGCTAGTCTTTTATAATTTATTGGCCAAAATTATGCATTTATGTGTTGTATTTGTAGGAAATATAGTTTTGAGCCAATTAGATGTTTGGGATGCGAAAAGAAGCCGAAGAATGATAAAAGAATCAAAGTTGGAAGATTGAAGATAGGTCCATCCGCAGACCAGCGTCTCGACGCTGCTCTCTGGGCGTCTCGACGCTGACATTCTATATTTGGAGTTCACGATTCTTAAAAAAAAAAAAAAAAATTAATCCATAACCCCAATTGGTGAAATCAAATCCCTAAGACCATTGTCTCCATTAGATTGTCATACTTTTTTCATTGTTTTGTGTTTGATTTTCATTCATTCTCACTTTTATTGGTTCCCTAAATAAAATTGGGCAAGAGTATTTTCGGTAATTAAAATTGATTAGAAATCCAATCCAGAGGACGACATTCGAATATCACATTCACTATATTATTACTTGACCCGTACACTTGCGGTAGGAAAATTCCACATCAAGTATTCTGCTTGGGTAAACCTTGAATGCTTTGAATGCTCTATGTGGGGGTAAGATAGGATGTTCTATATGGTTGGGTTGTGGATGCGAGACCTGACTCGCTTTGTTTTGTGGAAGTTCCAAGTATATTCTATTGATCAGAAGTGTTGTGGAAGTTTGTAGTTGGGCAGTTTGAATATAGTAGCGTATTCTCTTGTTTGCAGGTGATAAAACAATTTGGGGTCAACTATACATATGTCGTTATGCTGCCGAATTTTCGGGTGAATAACGAGGCTAAGTTTAGTAATGTCACTTGGATTATGATATTCTGATTTTGGTCGTTGGCTGTTTAAACTATACATATGCCTTTTTATATTTAGTGTTTTGGATGTTAGTTATAATATATGTGCTTGAATGAGATGAAAGGGCGAGGTAGTTAGTACATGTGAAATTAGCCCTTCAGAAACCTTTATGGGAAAGAAACTTGATGGTTAGGTTGCAAGTTAAATCAAACTCTCTTAACAGGGGCCCTAATACGAAATGAGGATAGGTTACTTATCCCAGTAGGGACCATGGCAATTAAACACCTAGGATTGAGATGTTTATAGACTGAGATGAGGAGCTAAATAGGCAGGACTCGGCTTCGCAGACTAGGTGCCATCTACTATCTGTGGGAGTAAAGTTCCGACTAAAAACCCATGGACGCCTCACCAATGAGTTGGTAGTTAAAGTGCTATGCACACATAGGTGCCTTGATGGGTGAGACTTGACTTCACTGACTGGGTGCCTTCTACCATCAGCAGGAGTAGAGATCTCTCGCAATTTCCACTTGTGCACCTCTAGTAAGTTGGTAAGCATGTGACAGGTTGGTTAATTGTCCACGTGACCTGTACGTCATGATAAATGAAACGAAATGAAATGAAATGACTATTAGGCCGTTTAACAACAACTAACCTCAAGTTATCCATGGAATGCTTGTAAATCTCCTCCCAATAGTAGTGTTACTTACTGAGTATTTTTAATACTCATTCTTTTCAAAATGTTTCCTTTTAGGTACGAGCAAGGACATACAAAGCGTGTGACAGATTGCTGCTAACGAGCCATGAAAAATATGTGAACGTGATTTCCACGTAGTTTAGTTCCTCATTTTTCTTTTAGTCAGATTTGTAAATGGTGCTTCTTAAGGGTTTAAATATGTCTGTATATTGTTTTTAGAAAGCCTCTGTTTTAATGAAGTTTTTTCAACTTTCTTGTTTTATTTGGGATCCCAGGCCGAAAGGCTTTCTTTCTTTAAAATGTCAAATGTTTTGTGTTAATGTTTATTTTCCAACAACACTTTTCCTAGAAGTAATTAGGCATGCATGTGGTAACGACTCTAGGAATTAGTCACGAGAAGATGGGTCATTACAAAAATAGCTTTTCAGTTTTCCAAATCTGTTCCTCTTAAATATAAATATTTTCTTTTAGAATATATTTATAATTCATGCACTCTCAATAAAAAGAGATTGCATTCCCTAAAAAGTGTAAAATCAATTTGCATTCCCAAATAATAATAAAAAAAAAAACCTTTAAAGTGAGGTGATTTTAAATATTTCATTTTCTTCTCACACAACTATTGTTTTTTTGCAATAATTTCGCTTTCAAATATTGTTTGAATTATGTTTATGCATATTGCAAAATCAAAAGTTTTTTTTTTTCCGAGATCAGAAAGAAAATTATACTTCACTAAAAAGTTAAAATCAATTTGTACTATATTTGAAAAAAATGTTTATTATGTTTATTTGTTTTTTTTAGATGTCCATTTTGAGAATGAAATAATTTATCTCCTAAACTTATAAAAATAATTTAAGTGAAAGTGAAGTACCTTATAAATTTGGTTTCCAAATAAAAGTTTAAAAATACACATTGTTCACACGTAACTTTGAAGATGGAACACGTGGAATAAAATGTATATTTTTATTAATATTTGTATGTGTGTGGATGTACAATCTCTGATGTTAATCCTCTGATTCTCTCTCTTGTATGTGGATATGTTTCACTCGAGGGCTGGAACGCTTGATCTTGAGTTTGAACTTCAATGGATTCTTGGAGCTTGAAGTCTTCCAGTCTTGAAGGAGTCTTTAGTCTTCAAGAAGTGTTCAACACTTTGAAAATTATGGAATTCAGGGAGTCTTCAATCTTCAGTCTTAAATCTTGCTGGAGTTTCTCTGAATTCTCTGACTCTGGCTTGGAGCTTCAAAATTCTGACCCCATTGAAGCTTCAGACTCGAGATCAAGCGTTCTAGCCCTCGAGTGAAACATATCCACATACAAGAGAGAGAATTAGAGGATTAACATTAGAGATTGTACATCCACACACATACAAATATTAATACAAATCTACATTTTATTCCACGTGTTCCAATCTTCAAAGTTACGTGTGAACAAATTGGCACGCCAGTGGGATAATCTCTACCTCTCATCTCTTTCTCTTGTTAAAAGATCCAACCAATGCGACGACACCAAAGAAAGTTCTCGCGAAGGTTACAACATCAAGCGACTCTTACACTGGTCTTATCACTTGTAGTCGTTCCTAAGGAATTGAGATCAAGGAGGATCATACTCCTCTTGCTGTTACAAGCAGGATCTCAAAGTTGATTGAAGAATCCTCTAACGACAAGGTTGCAGTCAAAGACAACCCGGTGTTCGAATCTATCATTCCAACATCTGAGCAACCAAAGGATACACTAAATCCTGATGTGATGTCCGTCATGATGGCTGATGTAGACTAGGATGAAAGAATCGCAGAGATGGAAAGAAAACTCAATTTCTTAATGAAGGCAGTTGATGAAAGAGATCTTGAGATTGCCTATTTGAAGAACCAACTGCAAAACCGAGAAACAACTGAGTCTAGCCATACCCCTGTTGCAGGAAAGAATGATAAGGGGAAGGCTGTCATGCATGAGGACCAACCACAACACTCCGCGTCAGTTGCCTCTTTGTCTGTCCAACAACTGCAGGACATGATCATGAATTCCATCAGGGCTCAATATGGTGGACTCACTGAAAGTTCCCTCTTGTATTCCAAACCTTATACAAAGAGGATTGACAATCTGAGACTGCCCACTGGGTATCAACCTCCCAAGTTCCAACAGTTTGACGGAAAGGGCAACCCAAAGCAGCACATCGCCCATTTTGTTGAATCTTGTGAGAACGCTGGTACTCGGGGAGATTTGCCTGTTAAGCAATTTGTCCAAACACTGAAAGGAAACACATTCGGTTAGTACACTGACCTGTAGCCTGAGACAATTGACAGCTGGGAACAGATTGAGAGAGTTTCTGAATCGCTTCTACAGTACGAGGTGGACAGTTAGTATGGCGGAACTCACGAACACAAAGTAGCGAAAGGGTGAGCCAGTCATTGACTACATTAACCGTTGGAGAGCCTTGAGTCTCGACTGTAAAGATAGACTCTCCGAGGTGTCCTCTGTCGAAATGTGCACCCAAGGCATGCACTGGGGACTTCTTTACATCTTGCAAGGGATAAAACCCTGAACCTTTGAAGAATTGGCGACTCGCGCTCATGATATGGAGTTGAACATCGCTAGTAGAGGGAGCAAAGATCCCGTAGTCCCAGACATGAGGAAAGAAAAGAAGGAAGTCAAAGGCACTAAGAAAGTTACAAAGAGTGCCACAAAAGAATCTATAGTCGTCAACACGACCCCTTTGAAATTTTCCTCCAAAGGAAAAGAAAGTAAATCCAATAAGCGAATAGAGACAGGCGAGAGACAAGAAAAAGTGTATCCGTTTCCAGACTCTGACGTCCTAGATATTTTGGAACAATTGTTGGAGAAGCAATTAATTGAACTCCCCGAATGCAAACGATCGGAAGAGTTAGGGAAAGTCAATGATCCTAACTACTGCATGTATCACCAAGTCATTATCCATCCAGTGGAGAAATGTTTTGTATTGAAGGAGCTAATCCTTAAGTTGGCTCATGAAAAGAAAATTGAGTTGGACCTTGATGAGATGTCTCAAGCAAATCATGCAACAATAACGACAAATGTACGGGGTTGAATTCCCCTAATGTGATCATGAAGAGAGGCTGATTCAATTTGGGACCCTTGATCCCGTAGTGGTTCAATTCCAAAAAGAAGCCACAATGAAGGGATCCCAAGAAAAGTATGATTCCATCGAAGATGAGAACGAAGGTTGGACCCTTGTCGTTCGTTGCAAACAGCAAAAGCAAAGTTACGCATGGAAAGAGTCCCGCCTATTTTGAGACAGTAAAAGAAAGATTAAATCTCAAAGGAAGAAGGGAAAAAAGAAGTCAAGGAGGTCAAAGCCTGTCGTGGAGGAAAGTGAAGATTTCTTTTACCCTCCATAATCCATAACTTTGGCAGAATACTTCCCAAGGCGCTTTCTTGATGATAGTCTAGGAGAGGCACTTGAAGCTGTCACGTGTCACATTGTGGACGTGGTGGAAGATGATGATGTCCCTGCTAGTTCCGCAGGAACGGTGGTAGGTCCAGGAGACTTAGTCTGGTCATATAAAGAGATGCCTAGACTTGATCCAAAAGTAGCTGTCCATCATCTCGCAATTAAAGAGTGGTATCGGCAAGTCAAGTAGGCTCAACGACGCTTTCGCCTAGAACTTATCCCTCAGATTGAAATAAGTTGATAGAAGCAGGATTCATCCGTGAGGTGAAATACCCTACGTGGATAGCCAACATTGTTCCTGTTAGAAAGAAAAATGGACAACCTCGTGTTTGCGTTGACTTTCGCGATTTGAATAAGGCATGTTCGAAAGACGATTTTCCACTACCAATCACAGAATTCATGGTGGATGCCACCACAGGACATGAAGCTTTGTCTTTTATGGATGGATCATCGGGTTATAACCAAATTCGAATGGCTCTTGCTGATGAAGAAATGATAACTTTCCGAACTCCAAAAGGGATATATTGTTACAAAGTGATGCCCTTTGGATTAAAGAATGCTGGTGCTACTTATCAATGTGCTATGCAAAAGGTCTTCGACGATATACTGCATAAACATGTCGAGTGCTATGTCGATGATCTTTTTGTTAAGCCAAAGAGACTACAGGATCACTTGAAGGATCTAAAAGTGGTCTTTGATCGTTTGAGAAAGTATCAATTGAGGATGAACCCTCTCAAATGTGCATTCGGTGTTACTTCTAGGAAATTCCTTGGATTCGTTGTTAGACACCGAGGAATCGAAATAGACCAGTCAAAGATTGACGACATTCAAAAGATGCCAAGGCCTACATGAGTTGAGAAGCCTGCAAGGTCGTCTGGCCTACATTCGAAGATTCATCTCTAACTTAGCCGGTCGATGCCAACCTTTTCAAAGGCTAATGAGGAAAGGAGAAAAATTCGAGTGGGATGAGGCATGTCAAAACGCTTTCGAGAGCATTAAGAAATATTTGCTTAATTATCCTGTCCTAAGAGCCCCCATAGCTGGAAAGCCATTGATACTATACATCGCTGCTCAAGAAAGATCACTTGGAGCGTTATTGGCACAGGAAGGTGAGAAAGGAAAACAACGAGACCTTTATTACTTAAGCAGGACTCTGAATGGTGTTGAGATAAATTACTCACCCATTGAGAAAATGTTCCCTTCTCTTTTCTTCGCTATTGACAAGTTAAGGTATTACAGCAAGCTTTCACAGTGCACTTGGTCGCGAAAGCTGATCGTATTAAGTACGTTCTATCGAGGTCGGTTATTTCTGGACCATCTTGGGAAATCATCCAATCCCGTCGAATTGGAAGTTATGTGAAGACCTACCTGATGAAGAAGTCTTCTACGTTGAAATCACGGAACCCTGGACCATGTACTTTGATGGTGCAGCACGAAGAAGTGGAGCAGGGGCAGAAATTGTCTTTATTTCGCCTGAGAAACACATGCTCCCCTACAACTTTGTGCTTGGTGAATTGTGCTCAAACAATGTTGCTGAATATCAAGCGTTGATAATTAGCCTCCAAATGGCCTTGGAAGTTGCCATAACATATATAGAGGTCTATGGTGATTCAAAATTGGTCGTTAGTCAACTCTTACTTAAGTATGAAGTAAAGCATAAAGACTTGAAGCCTTATTTTATCTATACAAGACATTTGCTAGAAAGGTTTGACAGTATAGTACTTGTCACACCCCCTCCCGGACCACCTGCTAGCTTAGCCCGAAAGATGGCGTGAAGCCAACGGACATCGTCCTCCTCTAACGATACCCGCTGACCCTTCTGAACGTTGAACCTGATAAACATACTAATCATAGATATAAATCATTCTACCTGAAACAAAACACAGCGGAATCCCTGAAAAAACTTTCAACAAACACGAGGTGCCGCCCTGACAAGATATCACGACCAAAACATATACAACTAGGGTTTATACAACCACGGCCTCTAGGACGATATTATCCAATCCTTACAAAACATTTACAATATGAACAGACTCAATATACAACTCCACCCATGTACTGGAGCTTGTTCTGGAACTTTCAGCAGACGTTGGTAGTGTATCAGGCACCGGGAGCTCGATCTCTACCTGAAAGTGGAAAAACATTTTGAAAGAATGAGCTACGAAGCCCAGTGAGTGACTAACTTTAAAACTCTAAATCCGGAAGTCAAAACACGTGATAAACCTTTAAACATATAAATATGCTCAATCAAGGCGTTTAACATAAACGTGTAAGGATAAAGGCTCTTAAAACATCTCGCAAGTTCGCCATTAAAAATCAAGCAAGGCATATTAAGTACATCAAACGTTTTAACTAACATGACCGATCTACGTTGTGTAGGGCACGCCCAGTACAACGAACGTTTACTAGTCCTACGATGTAGTGGGGCCCGCCCAGCACTCCCATCGTCTTTGTCGTAGTGGGGCCCGCCCAGCACTCACGACAGCATCGTTGTCACGGAGTACACCGTCATCAACGGAATACAACCTGTGTGCACACGGTACCATATAGCCTCGGACTCAATATCTCAATCATGTAGTCAATAGAAATCTCAGAAAATCACATGAAAACATTAAAACATGCCTGCTTATCGTTATCTTTCGTAAAACTTAAACTTACTCAGCTTCCTCGTGAAAAACTGAAAATCGTTTAAAAGTACTTGCTAATCCATACTTTACTTTAAAAGATATCGTTTCAGCTACTTTTCATAAAGTCATTAGCCACGTGCTCGTATATAAACCTCGTTAGAAAATCTAAGCTCAAAACTTATGCTTGAAACCATTCATAGAAATCATATATCATTCATGGAAAAGCATATAAAACGTCTAAACATGAACAACCGTTGGAAACAATTTTCGAAATTCATTTTGCCACTCACTGTCTTATCTAGTTCCCTGGTCTGTAGACTCGACCTATTTCCTCTTGGCCTGTCAAACAACCAAAACCGAGCATTAGAACCATAGATGGTCTCATTCTTCCATGCTCATAAATTCTAGACACTTGAATTAAGAACCACATTCACATTCTACTTTCCAGATTTTCCAGATTCTATACCCTAACTTCCAATACCCATAACTTCCTCAATACTTAACTAACATTAATGAAATACACATCCAACTCTTCATTTGCAAACACTCTACAACTTACCTGAAGAAATGAAAACGAGATTCCCAACCGATTTGTCCAGAATTTCCCCGAACATAGACAACACAGATTCGAGGTTCTCTGCTACCCTTTATCTATCTCCTGAAATGAAACCTACTTAAAGTCATTTGTGGCTCACAAAATCTTCATTAAAGTTGTAGGAAATTGAATAAGCTTTCCAACCCTACCATATAGAGCTTCTGATTCAACTTGTACACCCCAGAATGCTCGAAACATCAGAGAAAACCAGAGATCCACCTGCTTTGCTCGAAAATCCTGTGCTCTGTATTCCATTCCCAAAACCATTAACTTATCATACGATTTAGCTCAAGCTTCCTTCATGAAATTGGTTAGAAAATGGATTAACTTTCAAGAAAATAAAACCTCACCTCTTAGTTCCTTTTGTGTAGCTCAAACCGAATAAAAAAACCAGAGGTTGACAGGTTGAACTCAGATTCTGCTATGGTTGGCTTTGCATGAGCTTTTCCTATCATCTTCAACCTCAAACCACGAAAATCTTCTTCTTCTTCCTCCTTCACTCTCTCCCTCAAGTGCTCTAAAATTTTGGGTGGAAAATATTGAGAAATGTGGCTGGAATGAGTTAAACGGTGGTGGACTTTACCTATATAGCACTACCCACCGAAAGTGCTTGTTCCATTCATTTTCCTTGTTTTTTTTTTCTTCCTTTTTTTATTCTTTTCTTTTCTTCTTTTCTTTATTCATTTCCTTTCTTTTCTTTCTTCTTTTATTCTTAAATTAATAACTCCCAACAACTTTAATCCAACTTCCACTTTAGATGACAAGAGAAAATAATCCAAGGGAAATCTCGGGTTTACAACTTACCTCCCCCTTATAAAATTTCGTCCTCGAAATTTAGAAGTCCTTAGGTGAAGAGTGTCGGGTAACTCCTCCTCATTTGATCTTCTGACTCCCAGGTTGCCTCCTCTACTCCATGATGTCTCCAAAGAACTTTCAAGAGTGGGATCGTTTTGTTCCTCAAAACTTGCTCCTTTCTGTCGAGGATCTGAACCGCTTCCTCTTTATAACTCAAGTCTTCTTTCAGCTCAATCGGTTGCTCTTGCAACACATGTGATGGATCTGGAATATATTTTCTCAACATGGACACATGAAAAACATCATGTATTCGAGCGAGTTCCACCAGCAACTCAAGTCTATAGGCTGCTGGTCCAACTCGTTCTATTATCTAGTAAGGACCAATATATCTAGGACTCAGCTTACCTTTCCTCCCAAAGCGAAGAACACTTCTCCACGGAGATAACTTTAAGAAAACATGATCTCCAACCTGGAATTCTAAGTCTCTTCGTCGCTTATCTGCATAGCTCTTCTGTCGATCCTGAGCTATTTTCAGATTCTCCCTAATCAGCTTAATATGGTCTAACGTAACTTGTACCAACTCAGGACCAACTAGCTTTCGCTCTCCCACTTCGTTCCAGCACACAGGAGTCCTGCATGGTCTGCCATACAAGGCCTCGAATGGTGCCATGCCGATATTAGACTGGTAGCTGTTATTATAAGCGAACTCCATAAGTGATAAGTAGGTATCCTAACTTCCCTTAAACTGAAGGACACATGCTCTCAACATGTCCTCTAAGGTCTGGATGGTCCTCTCTGACTGACCATCTGTCTGGGGATGGAACGCTGTACTGAACTTCAACTTTGTTCCCATTGCTTTCTGCACACTAGGCCAAAACTTAGAAGTAAACCTTGGATCCCTATCTGAAACTATGGACACTCGCACTCCATGCTGACTCACAATCCTGTCGACGTATAGCTTTGCTAGCTGATCTAGTGTAGACGTCGCTTTAATCGGTATAAACCGTGCTGTCTTGGTGAGTCTATCCACTATTACCCATATACCATCATGTCCACTAGAAGTACGAGGTAATCCAAACAGAAAATCCATGGCAATATGCTCCCACTTCAATTCTAGCACTGGCAGTGGATTAAGGAGTCCTCCTGGCCTCTGTCTCACTGGTTTAACCTGTTGGCAGATCAAACATCTATCGACATATTCAGCTATCTCCCGCTTCATTCCAGGCCACCAATAAGTTTTCTTCAGAGTTATGTACATCTTGGTGCTTCCTGGATGCATAGCGTGTTGGGTTTTATGCCCTAAAACTCGTAGATAGTGAATGTAACCGTTGACCGGATATTAATGAAATAATATTGATATGTTTTTTATTAATTGTTATTAGTTATTTTATATTCGTCTTTGCCTAATAATAACCCTAATCCAATAAACTAGACATCCAAGGCTGTAATATGAGTCTTGAACTATATGTAGCAACATATGGGATCATTGTTCAAGAAACAGCCTAATGGGTCTTTAGTATAGGGATAAGACTGGGTGCCTTATCCTGGTGACACTATGGATACGGCCCACTTTGTATTTGATACAAATGCTGCGATCCAACGCGTTCGTGTAGGAGACATGCGAGTGGGGGTATCCTATGCAATGAGTTTGCATAAGACCGGACCGCGAAATAGTAACCACTGGCTATAACACCGTTAACTAGTTGGTTTTCTATTTCACTAGGACGACCTAGACAACTTAGTCGTAATCCTGAGTTGATTATGGACTCCTGCTCATGAGAGATTGTCCTTTTATTTGTATGGGTGAGAGTGGCCAATACGCCGACTCAATAAGCCTACCACTTTGGGGACAAGACCGAATGGGGAGCTGGGAACATAATCGTACAAGATGGAATTCACTCCTTCCCGACTTTAGGGAAACAGATGAGTGTTCCCTTAAGTGGTTACTCCGAGTCTTGAACAAAGGGCCCTACCCTCTCAATGGCACGAGAGGGTTTTCTATTTGATGGTTGGACCACAAACAGGTTGTTCATTAGAGGAGAATTGGTACTTAAGGAAATAGAGGTAACCCAGGGGTAAAACGATAATTTGACCCAGCTGGTGTTACAGGACACTCGTGAAGGACTAACTAGTCGATATTGGTCTATATCCGTGGACACAGAAAATATGTCTGCAGTGAGAAGAGTGCAACTGTGAGTCTATAGTGGAATGAACACACAGTTAACGAATATTGATTAATGTGGTTAATGAGTTTGACCAATTAATCTCACATCGTTGGAGCTTCTGATATGCAGGTCCATTAGGTCCCACTGGTAGCTCATAAAGTAATTTGAGGCAACTAAGTAATAAATGTAAATTGAAAATGTTCAATTTACTAAGGGAAACAAATATAATATATATTGATATATTATTATGAGAGAAATTAATATTTGAAGAAATTCAAATATAAATTTATGGAAGTTTGAAAGAGTTCAAATAATGAATTAATTAATTTAAGGCCTAAAATGTGTTTGGGCAAATTAATTAATTCTAGGCCGGAAATTAAATATGTGATATTTAATTGGTGGGAATTAATCAATTATGGAAATAATTAATCACTTAAGGAAGTGATTAATCATTTATGGAAATGATCTAATCACTTATGGAAGTAATTAGTCATTTGTGGAAAAGATTAATGAATTGTGGAATTGATTGATCATGATTGATTAATTAAGGAATAAGATTGAATCAATTTTGGAAAAGATTGATTTAATTGAATATTTTACTCATGGCCTCTCTTCTATAAATAGAACACTAGACCTAATTGGTCTAGGACACTTGACATTCTTGCTCTTGCTGTTAGACTCTCAAAGACAAGACCTAGAATTCTCTCTAGCCTCCCTCTTAGAGAAAGACTCCCACAAGTCTTTTGCCTCCTAGACTTAGAGACATACCGGTGTAACCTTTGTGGTTATTGTGTCAATCAAGAAGAAAATTCCAGCAATTAAGAGGCAAGGAGGCTGCTGCGTTTTCGTTCGTTGGAGCATCGTTGGCGAAGAACGGTCAAGTCTACAACGGAGGTTTGTAATGGTTCTTCCCCTTTTCTTTAGAAAAGCATGAAAATAATTTTAGATTTATTTTTAAGCATGTTTAAGCTGATTTTCCAGCAACTTTAAAGAGTATTTAAAGTTTGTTTGAGTTTTCGTCACGGTATTTTAATGTTAATTAATATACGGCGTAAGGTCCAATCGATGCGCTTCCGCTGCGTGGGGACTTTTATTCCCTTCATAGCGTAGGCTGAACTGTGAGCTTCCTCTAATATAGCACTCTTAAGCTCACTAATACTCGGAACGCATAGTCTTCCCTGCTTAACTATGGCTCCGTCTGCTCTCAGCTCAAATTCTGCCTCTGGGCATTGCCTGGACTTTGCAAGCATCTTCTGTAAGTTACTATCCTCTGGCTGTCTTCTCACAATCTCTACTACTAGAGAAGACCTAACCTGAAATTGAGCTAAAGTCTCCCTGAGCTTCCTGCAGTCATAACTGCCTTGAAACCTCTTAACTCACATAGCAAGCTTGCTCGAATACCACACAAGGCACTCTTCGGAAGTCTCGACTTCCTACTTAACGCATCTGCTACCACGTTAGCCTTACCTGGATGATATTCTATGGTACAGTCATAATCTTTAATCAGTTCCAGCCATCGCCTCTGCCTTAGATTTAGCTCTTTCTGATCAAAGATATACTTCAGACTCTTATGATCTGTGAAAATGTAGCACTTCTCTCCGAATAAATAATGTCTCCAGACCTTAAGTGCTAAAACAACTGCTGCTAGCTCAAGATCATGGGTAGGGTAATTACACTCATGCTTCTTCAACTGCCTTGAAGCATAAGCTATCACCTTTCCTTCCTGCATAAGTGATAACTGCCCAAAAGGTAGTTATTTAGGCCTCATTTCTATATTGATTTGTGTGTCTTTTGTGCTTAATGGGGTTGGTTTTAGATATGTATTACATGTTTTAACCCATTTGGAAGAATGGAAGCTTTGGAAATCGGTTTGTGCAGAATCTGTTGCTGGGCGACTTGAGGGAGCGAATTTTATGCTGGAGCAAACCTGGGAGTAGAACTGCCACGTCACATCGTGTTAGCCAAATTCATGAACCGACTTTTGTTGAATTATTTTCGGGATAAAGGAGCAAGGAGAGCTCTACACGTGTCCAGGTTGACCTAATTCAAGCCTCCTACCACCTCTATAAAAGAAGAAAGCCACCCAAGTCAAAAGTATTTCCAACTTTCCTTGGAAGCCGAGTAGTATAGAGAGATTGGAGATTACCAAGAACACCATCATCCGCAAGCTGATTAAGGAGATTATTATTTTCTTTATTATCTTGTGTTAATGGACATGCCTACTCAGATTGTAATTCGTGTTTCCATGCTTATTATGAACTAAGTAGCTTTAGGCGTTGGTTAAGGAATATGTAGTTGTCGTGCTTCATCTCTAATAATATTTATTGATTATTGCATCTTGGTTAATTGTTGTGCTTATTCTTATTTTATGCCCGCCTGGCCAGCCGGTGTGAATACCTCTCTCTAGTTTCAGGGATGATTTAGAGAGTGTGTGACAATTATCCACACTATGATCATTGTGTATTGGTGAACGCCAGTGACTGAGCTAGGGATAGCCAGTTGCCTAGTGCTTGATCGGTCGCACTTCATTGGGGTTGAAACACATTCCAAAAGATCCGGAGTTCCGGGAGGAATCCGCTAATAATACTGCGAGAGTTTGCATGATCAATAATATTGCTAGAGCATCTTTTAAAACAATTACTAAACCTAACCAGCGCCTGCCTCTAATCTGTCTGCCTATTTGTTTACTTGTTGTTCTGTCATTTACTTTGCTTCAACATAATTCTTATAAAACCCAATCATTTTTATTACCTTGAAACCATTAAAAGATTCATACAAAATAGATAGAGTGGAAGCTAGTTCAGGCCTTGGATTGACAAATACTTATTACTTGCTGCAGATTGTGTATACTTGCACAGTGTTCTAGAGCATTTTTATATCTCATTTTTACTCACTCTGGGAACGCAACAAGTTTTTGGCGCCGTTGCCGGGGACTTGAATAAGTTTTTATCTGATCTGTTTTGTGGGTGTGTTTTAGTGGTTTGGTGCTAGAACTTTTTGATTGTTTCTTTTGTTTTTGCAGGTGTGAGTTTGGTGCATGAGCGATCCGCCTGGGGTGAGGTTCGAGCTTGATCCAGAAATCGAGAGGACATTCAGGATAAGAAGGAGAGAGCAGCGTAGACAGCAAAATCAAATGGCTGACGTACCGCATCTACCGCAAGGTCCTGAAGGTCTAGCGAACCCCCAGCAGAATCGTGTGCTGCAGCAAAACCCGCCGCTGGAGCAAAATGAGCAGCAAAATAATCAGGCTGAGAATCCTATCTTGGTAGCGAACGATAGGACCAGAGCCATTCGAGCTATGCTTTTCCATGTTTGATGAGTTGAATCCAGGGATTGCACGTCCTCAAATTCAAGCGGCAAATTTTGAAATGAAACCGGTAATGTTTCAGATGTTGCAAACCGTGGGGCAATTCCATGGTTTGTCATCTGAAGACCCTCATTTACATCTTAAGTCTTTTCTAGGAGTTAGTGATTCTTTTGTAATTCAAGGAGTGCCTAGAGATGCCCTTAGATTAACTTTGTTCCCGTATTCTCTTAGAGATGGAGCAAAGGCGTGGTTAAATTCTTTTGCTCCAGGATCAATTAGGACATGGGATGAGTTAGCTGAAAATTTTTTGAGTAAATATTTCCCACCTAATAGAAATGCTAAATTAAGGAGTGAATTAGTAGGGTTTAGGCAACTTGAAGATGATACTTTTAGTGAGGCTTGGGAGAGGTTTAAGGAGCTTTTGCGAAAGTGTCCCCACCATGGCCTACCACATTGTATTCAAATGGAAACATTTTACATTGGATTGAATGCAGTAACTCAAGGTATGGTTGATGCTTCGGTTGGAGGGGCCCTTTTGGCAAAAACTTTTAATGAAGCCTATGAAATTCTAGAAAGAATATCTACTAATAGTTGTCAGTGGTCGGATGTTAGAGGCACAAATAAAAAGGTTAAGAGTGTATTAGAAGTTGATGGTGTGTCCACCATTAGGGCTGATCTTGCAATGATTGCTAAAGCTCTTAAGAATGTGACAGTGATTAGTCATCAGCAACCGCCAGTTGTGGAGCCTGCTGCAGTGGTATACCAAGTTGCAGAGGAAGCTTGTGTCTATTGTGGTGAAAACCACAACTACGAGTTTTGCCCCAGCAATCCAGCTTCTGTGTTTTTTGTAGGTAATAGAGGAATAACCCGTATTCTAACTTTTATAATCCAGGTTGGCGCAACCACCCCAACTTCTCATGGGGAGGTCAAGAAAGCAGTGCGCAGGCACAACAAAAGGTGAACCAGCCGGGATTTGCTAAAGCGCAGGTATTGCCCCAGCAAAATAAGTAGGCTTTGCCCGAGCAAAATTCGGGGAATTCTCTCAAGGCAATGATGAGAGAATTTATGGCTCGTACAGGTGCCGCAATTCAAAGTAATCAAGCTTCAATGAGAGCCCTGGAATTGCAAGTGGGTCAGCTAGCTAATGAGATGAAGGCCAGGCCTCAAGGGAAACTCCCTTCAGATACTGAACACCCTAGAAGGGAAGGTAAGGAGCAGGTAAAGGCAGTGACTCTTAGGAGTGGTAAGCCACTAGAAGAAAGAAAAGATCCTAGTAAAACCCAGGATATAGATAATAATTGTGATAGGAATGTTCTTGTCGAGAAAGAGTTGGAGTCTGGTCAGGGTGCTGGAGGCAGCAATAAAAATGCTGGAGCATCTGGTTCTATTCCAGATGTGGAACCACCTTATGTGCCGCCCCCACCTTATGTACCACCTCTACCTTTTCCACAAAGGCAAAAACCTAAGAATCAGGATGGTCAATTTAAAAAGTTTTTAGAGATTCTTAAGCACTTGCATATAAATATCCCTTTAGTAGAAGCTATAGAGAAAATGCCTAATTATGCTAAATTTTTTAAGGATATTTTAACTAAAAAGAAGAGGTTAGGTGAGTTTGAAATTGTCTCCCTTACTGAGGAATGTAGTGCTATTCTTAAGAATGGGCTACCACCCAAGGCTAAGGATCCAGGATCATTTACTATACCTGTGTCTATAGGTGGAAAAGAGTTAGGTAGAGCACTCTGTGATTTAGGTGCAAGCATTAACCTTATGCCTCTTTCGTTCTACCGAAAGCTAGGTATTGGTGAAGCTAGACCTACCACAGTTACACTCCAACTAGCTGATAGGTCTATCACATATCCAGAGGGTAAAATTGAGGATGTCTTAGTGAAAGTGGATAAATTCATATTTCCTGTTGATTTTATTATTTTAGACTATGAGGCTGATAAAGATGTTCCAATTATTCTAGGACGTCCATTTTTTGCTACTGGTAGGGCGTTAATAGATGTTCAAAAAGGGGAATTAACAATGAGAGTCTGTAATGAGGAAGTAAAATTTAATGTGTTTAAGGCCATGAAGTATCCAGACGAGATGGAAGATTGCTCTTTCATTAGGATTCTGGAGAGCACAATTGTTGAGACAGCAATTCAGGATTCGGCAAATAAGCATTTGGAAAATCATGGAGAGGTTAGTGTAGGAGATTTAGAAGTTTGTTCTTTGGAAGGAAAAAATGAAAAAAAATTGTTTAGGTGTGAGGATGTTTTTGAGTCTTTAGATTTAGATCAAAGGAAGGCTCCCCCGATTAAGCCATCCCTGATTGAGGCACCTACTTTAGATTTGAAGCCCTTGCCGGATCATCTAAAGTATGTGTATCTTGGGGAAGGTGAGACGTTGCCCATTATTGTTGCATCAGATTTAATGCCGGAGCATGAAGAGGCCTTAATAAAATTGCTGCAGCAATACCGCAAGGCTATTGGTTGGACATTGGCTGACATTCAGGGGATTAGCCCATCTTTTTGTATGCATAAAATCACTCTAGAGGAGGGATCCTTTAGGAGTATTGAGCAACAAAGAAGGCTTAACCCTGCAATGAAAGAAGTGGTTAAGAAGGAGGTGATTAAATGGTTGGATGCTGGCATCATTTATCCAATTGCAGACAGCAATTGGGTGAGCCCTGTCCAATGTGTTCCTAAGAAAGGAGGTGTCACTGTGGTGAGCAATAAAGACAATGAGTTGATCCCAACTAGGACAGTAATTGGTTGGAGGGTTTGCATGGATTATAGGAGGCTTAACAAAGCCACCCGTAAGGACCACTTCCCTCTGCCATTTATTGACCAGATGTTGGATAGATTGGCTGGTCAGGCCTACTACTGTTTCTTGGATGGTTATTCTGGGTATAACCAGATTACTATTGCTCCTGAGGATCAGGAAAAAACCACTTTCACCTGCCCGTATGGGACGTTTGCTTTCAGGCGAATGCCTTTTGGCCTTTGCAACGCTCCAGCAACATTTCAGCGGTGTATGTTAGCAATTTTTTCTGATATGATTGAGTCCACTGTTGAGGTCTTTATGGACGATTTTTCAGTTTTTGGAGGGTCTTTTCAGAGTTATTTGGATAATTTAGGTCAGGTGTTAAAAAGATGTGAGGATACCCATCTAGTTCTTAATTGGGAGAAATTCCACTTCATGGTGAAGGAGGGCATAGTGTTAGGTCATAGGATTTCTAAGAATGGTCTAGAAGTTGATAGAGCGAAAGTTGAGGTTATTGAGAGATTAGAACCACCGAATTCAGTGAAGGGGATTCGGAGTTTTTTAGGACATGCTGGATTTTATAGAAGGTTCATAAAGGATTTTTCCAAAATCAGTAAACCTCTTTGTAACTTATTGTGCACTGATCATGTTTTTGACTTTGATGCAGAATGTAGGAAGGCTTTTGAGACATTGAAGGCTGCTTTAATCTCAGCACCCATCCTTTGTGCACCTAATTGGAATTTACCATTTGAGGTAATGTGCGATGCGAGTGATGCTGCAGTAGGTGCTATGCTGGGGCAAAAGCAGGGCAAATTTATTCATCCTATATATTATGCAAGCAGGATTTTAAAGGAGGCACAGGTCAACTACACAACTACTGAAAAGGAGTTGCTAGCTGTCGTGTTTGCCTTTGAGAAATTCCAGCCGTATTTGGTTGGATCCAAAGTCACGGTGTTCACGGATCATGCAGCAATAAGGTATTTAATGTCTAAAAAAGATGCAAAGCCTAGACTAATTCGTTGGGTTTTATTATTGCAGGAGTTCGACTTGGAGATAAAGGATAAGAAGGGATCAGAGAATGTCATTGCAGATCATTTGTCTCGTCTTGATCCATCATCATCTTTGCTGGAGCAATCTGCCATTTCCGATTCTTTTCCAGATGAACAGCTTTTTGCTGTTCAGGTAAAGGTAGCAGGGATGTCCCTTGGTATGCTGATATTGCCAACTTTTTGGTAAAGGGAGTCACTCCTATTGACATGGATTGGAGGCAGAAGAGAAAGTTTAAGCATTATGCAAAATTTTTCTATTGGGATGAGCCATTTATGTATAAGCAATGCTCTGACGGTATTATTCGTAGGTGTGTTTCAGGTGATGAAGCAAAGGAAATCCTGGAGCAATGTCACTCTTCGTCGTATGGAGGCCATTTCAGCGGTCAGAGGACAACTATGAGGATTTTGCATTGCGGATTATTTTGGCCTACCTTGTTTAAAGATGCCCACTGGTTCTACAAGCAATGTGATGCTTGCCAAAGAAGAGGGAACTTGGGGCCTAGAGATGAAATGCCTCTTACTTACATTTTAGAAGTTGAATTATTCGATGTATGGGGTATTGATTTTATGGGGCCATTTCCCCCTTCTAATGACAATGTTTTTATCTTATTGGCAGTAGATTACATGTCCAAGTGGGTGGAAGCCATTGCATGCCATCAGAGTGATGCCAAGACGGTTTCAAGGTTCGTCCAATCGCACATTTTTGCGCGGTTTGGGACACCTAGAGCTCTAATAAGTGATGAGGGTACACATTTTGTTAATAATATCTTAACTAAGCTTTTAGCTAAGTATGGAATCAAGTATAGGATAGCTACCCCCTATCACCCACAGGCTAATGGTCAAGCTGAAATAAGTAATAGGGAAATTAAATAAATTCTAGAAAAAGTAGTCCATCCATCTAGAAAGGATTGGTCTTTTAGGTTGGATGAGGCTCTTTGGGCTTATAGGATAGCCTATAAGACCCCTCTAGGTATGTCTCCCTATCGGTTAGTATATGGGAAAGCTTGTCATTTACCATTAGAGCTAGAGCATAAAACGTTTTGGGCTTTGAAAAAAATTAAATTTTGATCTGAGTCGTGCAGGAGCAATGCAAATGCTGCAGCTTAACGAATTGGAAGAATTTCGCCAATTTTCTTATGAGAATGCGAAAATATATAAAGAAAAAACTAAATTGTGGCATGACAAGAAAATTAAGCCTAAAGAGTTTGTCAAAGGTCAAAAAGTTTTGCTTTATAATTCTCGATTAAAATTGTTTCCTGGGAAACTAAAGTCCAAGTGGTCAGGTCCGTTTGTGGTGATTGAGGTTTTCCCCCATGGAGTAGTGACTTTGCAAGACGAGAAGGATGGGAGAATGTTCAAAGTGAATGGACAATGTGTCAAACATTATTGGGGAGAGGAGTTCCAGATGAAATATCCTTCCCTAAAGTTGGTTGATGATTGAGAGAGCAGGATTTTTACGGGAGCATTTCACAGAGCAAAAATTTGAGCTCCCAGAGTTTGTATTGATTTTATTTTTCGCTGATTTATTTTCGATTAGGTTAAATGTTGCATGGTTTACTAGATTTTATCTATTTCATTTTTGAATTTGATTTTATTTTATTTTCGGGTTATTTATTTAAATTATCTTTGAATTATCTTTTAATTAGTTAGATTAGATTTTATCTAAATTTTATTTGCAGTTATTTGAATTCTAGTTTAAATTAAAAAGGATTTTCTCTAATTTATTCGGCTTCGCTTGAAAAAGAATTAGATTTGAGTTGAATTGGCTAATTTAAATTTGAATTTGAAAGATTTGATTTTCCTATTTTGAAATTTAAAATTCCGTATCTAAGATTCTTCAGGGTCAGAAGGTTGTTGCGGCAAAGTTATGGCTGGAGCAGAATCATCCGAATTAGGAAGGGTTTCGTTGAGAATTTATTATTTTTAGCGTTGGGATTTTCTTTGAATTTTCGCAGGTAAATTTGCAAGCGTCATCTGATGAAGCCACGTGTCACGCAGTAATTATCCAAGGGCTTTGATAGTGGACAGCGCATAGTGATTTACCGTGGGCGATTGAACTTCACGATTTTACCGTTGTTGGTTTCAAATTTTCCGGTTGCATGCGATTAAAACGGTAATATTATTTAATGCAGAGCAAATCCTTTCGGTTGAGATTGCATTTTGCTGAAGCCTTATTTATTCACAGACATTGGTGAGTTTCTTCTCATTTCGTCTTCTTGTTTCAATCTTTCTGCAATATTTCTTTTTCCCTTTCATTCTTTGGAAAAATCCTTGAATCCTTCATGGCAAAAACACGAGCAAGGAAAGAAAGAGAAAGTGAGGAGGAGGAGGTGCCCGTTACCCCTGAAGTTCAGAAAGCTAAAACCAAGAAGAAGAAAATGCCAGAAGAGAAAGAAGCTAAACGGAGAAGAAGGCAGCAGAGGGTTGCGGAGCAAGAGGCTATCCAAGAAGAACCAGTGAATGACCCAGATACGGAAGGAATTCAGAATCCTGAGGTAGAACCGATAGTTCAAGATTCGGTGCAAGAGGAGAATGTTGAGAAGAATCAAGAAACACAAGCTGAAGAAGTTTGAGACGAATAGGCCGCGGTTGTGCCTGAGGAAGGGGATGAACAAGAAACGGTGCAGGAGGCTCATGTTGAGGTCATAATGCCTGAACCACCAAAGCGCCGCCGCATCAAGCGGAAGGCTGGGCGCGTTCAGGTGATTCGGACTGATACCCCATCACCACCATCGTCGGATTCTGAGAAAGAGAAGGCAGAGTGAGAGGAAAGAGAGAAAAAAGAAGCTGAGGAAAAAGTGCGAGAAGAAGCAAAGAAGGCTGAGGAAGAGATTTTGCGCAAGTGAAGAGAAGACAAGGGCAAAGGTATTGCCGAGGCATCAGGTGCGGCTGACGAGGTTGAGGCACGAGGGTTACCTTTTATTCGCTTCGTCAACAATCTTGCTCGAGCAAAATACCAGGAGATGCTGAAACGGGACTTTCTGTTCGAGCGGGGATTTGGCAATGAGTTGCCACGGTTCTTGAGGACTGGAATAGAAAACCTCGGCTGGAGCCAATTTTGTGCGAAACCAGAGCCTGTGAATTCCAACTTTGTTCGGGAATTTTACGCAAATCTTGACGATAAGGAAGAATTTAAGGTTATAGTTCGAGGAGTCCCAGTGGATTGGAGCCCAGAAGCTGTTAATGAATTGTTTGATCTCCAGGATTTTCCGCATGCAGTCTTCAATGAGATGGTGGTTGCCCCATCTAACGATCAGTTAAGTACGGTTGTCCGAGAGGTTGGCATTGAGGGGGCCCAATGGAGGTTGTCGCAGACGCGGAAGCGCACATTTCAGGCAGCTTATTTGAAAAGCGAGGCCAACACCAGGATGGGTTTTATTAAGTTGCGCTTACTACCAACTACGCATGACTCCAAAATATATCTGCTGATGTAATTTCTTTTTCTATATTTTTAATGAAATTTCCAGATGTTTCTGTTCTGTAGCACTGAGAATTCTAACTTAACTAATTTTCTTCTGAATTTTTGAAGCTTGGACTGGTTAAGCTTAATTAGATCAAGGTATTCTGCTCTCCAGAAACCTTTTGCTTGAGCATTTCTTCTAGCCTGGACTGTTGCTGCGGCAAAGAAGAATTCTGGAGGTAGTGTTGACTTATATGATCCACTTTAAGCTTAGTTCTAGTCCCACGCTTAGGTTAAAAATTCAGATAGAAAAATTTAAGTTTGGGGGTGTCATTTAAAATTTTAATGATTCATTGAGGACAATGAATAATTCAAGTTTGGGGGACTTTTTGCTACTCCAATTGTTTTGCTCGAGCATTCCTCTCCTTCATTAAATAATTTGTTAGGTTATTGAGTAACGGGGGACATTTGTGATACCCACAGTTTGTCTTCGCGTCAAAAGGTGACCTAGGAAATGTGAAAAATTGTGAAAAATTATTTGCTGAAAAAATGATTGTTGAAAATTTTGCTGAGAAAATTCATGGAGCAAAACTTTTGAAGGATGAATGATGATCCAGCAGTTTTTCTGTCTCCCAGAACTTAGGTGAGCTTCATCATAAAATGTTGCCATTCTGAGGGGCAAGAGATGGAATAACTAAGGATTTTTTAGCTTTATAAAGAAAATTTAGCCGAATTGGTGATGAGTTTGAGGCATGGGTATACTACACCATAAAGTGGGTCATCTCGTGCTTAAGAGCTTATGACTGTAGGGCTGCTTTAAGTCTGAAAAACAAAAATTTAAACCCCTTGAAAATGTGTTTTGATATGTCTGGTAATAGAGCTAAGCTGTGGCAAGTTTTTAGAATTGAGTTAAAAGTGGTGATTATTTGTCCATGTCGGAGGAATCATTTTTCTGCAGCAGAGCTCGGTTTTGCAGAGTGCTCAGGTAAAGGTTAAAGGTAGAATTGGATTGCCTGGTTTGATTAAGCTGTGTTTTGTCTAATGTTTTGAATTCTTGAAGGAAAGGTTGGTTAGTATTGCTCGGGACGCGCAATAGTTCAAGTTTGGGGGTGTGATAACTGCCCAAAAGGTAGTTATTTAGGCCTCATTTCTATATTGATTTGTGTGTCTTTTGTGCTTAATGGGGTTGGTTTTAGATATGTATTACATGTTTTAACCCATTTGGAAGAATGGAAGCTTTGGAAATCGGTTTGTGCAGAATCTGTTGCTGAGCGACTTGAGGGAGCGAATTTTATGCTCGAGCAAACCTGGGAGCAGAACTGCCACGTCACATCTCGTTAGCCAAATTCATGAACCGACTTTTGTTGAATTATTTTCGGGATAAAGGAGCAAGGAGAGCCCTACACGTGTCCAGGTTGACCTAATTCAAGCCTCCTACCACCTCTATAAAAGAAGAAAGCCGCCCAAGTCAAAAGTATTTCCAACTTTCCTTGGAAGCCGAGTAGTATAGAGAGATTGGAGATTACCAAGAACACCATCATCCGCAAGCTGATTAAGGAGATTATTATTTTCTTTATTATCTTGTGTTAATGGACATGCCTACTCAGATTGTAATTCGTGTTTCCATGCTTATTATGAACTAAGTAGCTTTAGGCGTTGGTTAAGGAATATGTAGTTGCCGTGCTTCATCTCTAATAATATTTATTGATTATTGCATCTTGGTTAATTGTTGTGCTTATTCTTATTTTATGCCCGCCTGGCCAGCTGGTGTGAATACCTCTCTCTAGTTTCAAGGATGATTTAGAGAGTGTGTGGCAATTATCCACACTATGATCATTGTGTATTGGTGAACGCCAGTGACTGAGCTAGGGATAGCCAGTTGCCTAGTGCTTGATCGGTCGCACTTCATTGGGGTTGAAACACATTCCAAAAGATCCGGAGTTCCGGGAGGAATCCGCTAATAATACTGCGAGAGTTTGCATGATCAATAATATTGCTAGAGCATCTTTTAAAACAATTACTAAACCTAACCAGCGCCTGCCTCTAATCTGTCTGCCTATTTGTTTACTTGTTGTTCTGTCATTTACTTTGCTTCAACATAATTCTTATAAAACCCAATCATTTTTATTACCTTGAAACCATTAAAAGATTCATACAAAATAGATAGAGTGGAAGCTAGTTCAGGCCTTGGATTGACAAATACTTATTACTTGCTGCAGATTGTGTATACTTGCACAGTGTTCTAGAGCATTTTTATATCTCATTTTTACTCACTCTGGGAACGCAACAATAAGCACACAACCTAATCCTTGCCTCGAAGCATCATAATAGATCACATACTCCTTCCCTGTTACAGGAAGTGTCAGAATAGGCGCTGTCACCAATCCCTTCTTTAGCTCCTGAAAACTCTGTTCGCATTTATCCGACCACTCAAACTTAGCGTTCTTCCTTGTCAAAGCTGTCAAGGGTCATGCTAATCGTGAGAAATCCTCAACAAAACGTATGTAGTACCTGGCCAGGCCTAGGAAACTACGAACCTCTGTTGCACTAGCTGGTCTCTCCTAGTTGACAACAACTTCCACTTTCTGCGGGTCAACACTAACTCCGTCCGCTGAAACTACATGCCCTAAGAACACTACTTGATTCAACCAGAACTCACATTTGCTGAACTTAGCGTATAGTTGTTTATCACGTAGTGTCTATAGAACAATCCTCAGATGTTCCTCGTGGGCTTTCCTGTCAATTGAATAAACTAGAATGTCGTCGATGAACACTATCACAAACTGATCTAAATACTGATGGAAGATCCTGTTCATGAGGTCCATGAAAACTGCTGGCGCATTCGTTAAACCGAATGGCATCACTAAAAACTCATAGTGCCCATACCTCGTCCTGAATGCTGTCTTAGGAATTCTCAGATCAATCTTAGAGAACACCGCTGCTCCCCTTAACTGGTCAAACAAGTCATCGATGCGTGATA
Organism: Luffa aegyptiaca; assembly: GCA_017139565.1. Classification (NCBI taxonomy): domain Eukaryota; kingdom Viridiplantae; phylum Streptophyta; class Magnoliopsida; order Cucurbitales; family Cucurbitaceae; genus Luffa; species Luffa aegyptiaca. The sequence goes on along the minus strand of CM029407.1, from coordinate 31,399,411 downwards.
GAGGATACTTGTTACGTACCGTGACCTTGTTTAACTACCTGTAATCAATGCATAATCTCAGGGTACCATCTTTCTTCTTCACGAATAACACTGCAGCTCCCCAAGGTGATACACTAGGCCTGATGTATCCCTTGTCAACTAGTTCTTGCAACGACACCTTCAGCTCCTTAAGCTCACTCGGAGCCATTCTGTATGGTGCCTGTGAAATAGGTGCTGTTCCTGGTAACAATTCAATAGTGAACTCCACCTCTCTATCAGGTGGCAAACCCGATAGATCAGCTGGAAAACCATCAAGAAATTCGTTCACCACAAGAACATCTTCTGGTTTCAGCTTTTCTTCTTGCACCTCTACCACGTGTGCAAGAAACGTTGTGCAACCCTTCCTCAACAACTTCTCAGCTCTCAGAGCTGAAATCAAACTCGTAGGAATAATCTTCCTCTCACCCCTGAAAACCACTTCAGTTAAACCTGGTTTTCTAAAAGTCACTTCCTTCCTATGGCAATCCATAGAAGCATAGTGAGTGAATAAGAAATCCATTCCCAAAATCACATCCAATGCCTGCAACTCTAAGGGAAGAAGATCCACTAACATACAGAGACCTTCTACTACAACCTCACAATCACGCAAGACTTCATTGACTAATAAAACGTCGCCAACTGGAGTGCATATGACTAACTCCTCAGATAAAGGCTCTAGCATCCTATTCAACTTAGTTAAAAACATACGAGAAACAAAGGAATGCGTAGCACCTGGATCTAATATAACACGTGCAGGTACATTACAAATCAAAATCGTACCAGTAATCACGTCTGGTGCATCCTCTGCTTCCTGTTGAGTCATGGCGTAGACTTCTCCCTGCTGCCTAGGTCTCCCCACAACTCCCTTCTGCCTTGCACCACTGGTGCCTTCTCCTGCGCCTGCTAAGACTCTCGGCTGCTCAATTGTGTGGGACTCAACTCCCTGGTCCCTCTGAACTGCTGCCCTCAGCTGTGGGCAATCCCTCTTGAAATGCCCTGGTTGTCCACACTGGTAACACACACCGGCGCCAACAAGACATTGACCCCGATGATTCTTGCCACAACTTACACATGGGGTTCTCCTGGGTTCACTAGCAACGGACTCCTGACCCGTTCATGGTCTTGCTACTAAACTCGCAGACTGATTGGGGGCTCTCTGACTCTGCCTCTGATAAGCACTACCCGAACTCATCTGCCTCGACAACTGGCCACCAGATCGGCGCTTGAAGTCCTTACGGCCTGAAACATTCACTCCAGGTGTGAACCTCCGTTGCTCACGACCTCGGAAACCACTAGCTGTTGGAGCTCCACGACTAGGCTCCATTGCCGACTTTTCCTCTATAATACTCTGCTCCACACGTAAAGCAGTCTCTACTAGCTGGGAAAAATCTGTCCACTTTGCAATAGCGATAACTGGGGTACGTATCTCAAAACACAACCCTCTCTCAAACCTGCGACACCGGTCACTCTCAGATGCCACAATCACATCGGCATACCGTAAAAGCTCGGTATACTTTCTCTCGTACCTGGCCACTGAAAGTGACCCTTGTTTCAGCTCCGAAAACTCATCTCTCTTTGCCTCACAATATGTGGTGGGATAGTACTTTTCCTCGAATATGCCTCTGAATGTTTGCCAGTCCAATGTACGTGCATCACTGCGCCTGGCTAAAATGGATTTCCACCATCCCTCCGCCTCCTTCTGCAAAAGGAATGTGGCTAATCTAACTTTTCGCTCATCAGGACAACTCATCACGTCGAAGCATTTCTCCAGCATATTTAACCAGACCTCGGCGTCAGCTGGATCCGTAGAACCCTCAAACACTGTGGCTCCCAACTTCTTCAACCGTTCAATCCCATACATCTTTTCCGGATCACTAGGCCCTGCTCTCTCTGGCCTACCGATCTCCTGTGCAGATCTAGCAAATCGCTCACTCCCAGCCTCATTCTGACCTCTCGGGGTACTGGATCCCCTTTTAGATTGACTTTGGGTAGGATCCTGCGTCCCGTCCTGATTCTGCCTGCGTCGTCTATTGGTACGTGGTGGCATGACTCCTATAACATATCAACACATCAGACATGCTATAGATACTTAACTCAGATGCATGATACTAAACTTATACCCACATTCTAGTCCTGACTGGACTCACTCTCAACAATACTCGGACCATACTCCGCTAGTTCTTTCTGAACTAACCCAGCGTCTAACTATATACTTCCTGGATTTTTCTTAGCACTAACTACCAGTACAACCAACGTTTACTAGTCCTACGATGTAGTGGGGCCCGCCCAGCACTCCCATCGTCTTTGTCGTAGTGGGGCCCGCCCAGCACTCCCACCGTCAACAACGGAATATAACCTGTGTGCACACGGTACCATATAGCCTCGGGCTCAATATCTCAGTCATGTAGTCAATAGAAATCTCAGAAAATCACATGAAAACGTTAAAACATGCCTGCTTATCGTTATCTTTCGTAAAACTTAAACTTACTCAGCTTGCTCGTGAAAAACTGAAAATCGTTTAAAAGTACTTGCTAATCCATACTTTACTTTAAAAGATATCGTTTCAGCTACTTTTCATAAAGTCATTAGCCACGTGCTCGTATATAACCTCGTTAGAAAATCTAAGCTCAAAACTTATGCTTGAAACCATTCATAGAAATCATATATCATTCATGGAAAAGCATATAAAACGTCTAAACATGAACAATCGTTGGAAACAATTTTCGAAATTCATTTTTCCACTCACTGTCTTATCTAGTTCCCTAGTCTGTAGACTCGACCTATTTCCTCTTGGCCTGTCAAACAACCAAAACCGAGCATTAGAACCATAGATGGTCTCATTCTTCCATGCTCATAAATTCTAGACACTTGAATTAAGAACCACATTCACATTCTACTTTCCAGATTTTCCAGATTCTATACCCTAACTTCCAATACCCATAACTTCCTCAATACTTAACTAAAATTAATGAAATACACATCACACTCTTCATTGGCGAACACGCTACAACTTACCTGAAGAAATGAAAACGAGATTCGTAACCGATTTGTCCAGAATTTCCCCGAACACAGACAACACAGATTCGAGGTTCTTTGCTACCCTTTATCTATCTCCTGAAATTAAACCTACTTAACGTCATTTTTGGCTCACAAAATCTTCATGAAAGTTGTAGGAAATTGAATAAGATTTCCAACCCTACCAAAAAGAGCTTCTGATTCAACTTGTACACCCCAGAATGCTCGAAAAACCAGAGAAAACCAGAGATCCTCCTGCTTTGCTTGAAAATCCTGTGCTCTGTTTTCCATTCCGGAAACCATTAACTTATCATACGATTTAGCTCAAGCTTCCTTCATGAAATTGGTTAGAAAATGGATTAACTTTCAAGAAAATCTTCTTCTTCTTCCTCCTTCACTCTCTCCCTCAAGTGATCTGAAATTTTGGGTGGAAAATATTGAAAAATGTGGCTGGTATGAGTTAAACGGTGGTGGTCTTTACCTATATAGCACTACCCACCGAAAGTGCTTGTTCCATTCATTTTCCTTTTTTTTTTTTTTTTTTGCTTCCTTTTTTTATTCCTTTCTTTTCTTCTTTTCTTTATTCATCTCCTTTCTTTTTTTTCTTCTTTTAGTCGTAAATTAATAACTCCCAACAACTTTAATCCAACTTCCACTTTAGATGACAAGAGAAAATAATCCAAGGGAAATCTCGGGTTTAGAGTACTGGAGCATGTTCCGAGATCAGAAAATAAAAAGGCAGATGCTCTAGCAAATTTGGCGACTGCCCTAACGATCCCGGAAGATATGTCGATGAATATCTCACTTTGTCAGAGGTGGATCGTGCCGCCAATAGAAGATGAATGCCAAGAAGCAAATATGATTTCTGTTTTTGCAATTGAAGAAGAGGATTGGCGACAACCTATTATACACTATCTGCAACAGGGAAGACTTCCTACAGATCCCAGACGTAGGGCCGATATACGAAGAAGTGGCGCCCGGTTTATCTACTACAGGGAGACCCTTTATCGTCGTTCTTATGAGGGACTCTTCCTTCGATGCCTTGGAAAAGAAGAAGCAGTGAAGGCATTAGAAGAGACACATTTAGGTGTTTGCGGCGCCCACCAGTCGGGCCCGAAACTCCAATTTCAATTAAAAAAGATGGGCTATTATTGACCTACAATGATTCGAGACTCAATGGAATATGCAAAGAAGTGTGAAGCTTGTCAATTCCATGCAAACTTCATACATTAGCCACCAGAGCCTCTCCATCCGAGTGTAGCTTCATGGCCTTTTGAAGCTTGAGGACTTGACCTTGTTGCCCCTATAACACCCAAGTCTTCAGCAAGACATTCTTACATTCTTTCAGGGGCGAATTACTTCTCAAGATGGGCTGAAGCTGTCGCATTGAAGGAAGCCAAGAAAGAAAATGTTGTGGATTTCGTTCGAACTCATATAATTTATCGATACGGTATCCCTCATCGTATTGTGACATATAATGGAAGACAGTTCTCCAATGGTCTAATGGACAAGTTGTGTGAGAAGTTTGACTTCAAACAATACAAGTCTTCTATGTACAATGCTGCGGCAAATGGGTTGGCAGAGGCATTCAATAAGACGCTGTGTAACTTATTGAAGAAAGTAGTCTCCAAGACAAAGAGAGATTGACAAGAAAAGATCGGTGAAGTGTTGTGGGCTTACCGAACTACTCATCGCACTCCTATAGGGGTCACACCTTATTCCCTCGTCTATGGGGTAGAAGCTGTGCTCCCATTAGAAAGAGAGATTCTCCCATTAAGGATGGTTGTCCAAGAAGGGTTGACAACGGAAGATAATACTAGGTTGCGCCTTTAAGAGTTGGAAGCACTTGATGAAAGAAGATTAAAGGGTCAGCAAGCATTGGAATGCTACCAAGCACGGATGTCTAACGCCTTTGATAAGAATGTGAAGCTTCGATCATTTCAAGTTGGTGATCTTGTACTTGCTGTTCGAAGACCCATCATCACAACACGACACACAGGGAACAAGTTCACACCTAAATGGGATGGACCCTACGTCGTCAAAGAAGTCTACACAAATGGAGCGTACAAGATCGTGGATAAAAACGAATTAAGAATAGGCCCGATAAATGGCAAGTTTCTTAAAAAAAATTATGCGTGAAATGCTCCATATCGCAAGAGCCTAAACTGCATGATACTCCTGGCCCGCATGAGTTAAAAAGGTGAACGGCCCAAAAAAAATCAAATTTGTACTCTGAACTACGTTATGACTTGATCCCGTTTACTAATGAGTACGTAGGCAACTTAAATGAAACTTTAAGCTCAGTCCATTAAATAAAAAAAATTATTCCATTATGCCAAACAAGTCTGATGTTGAATATAAGATCTTGCCTATTACAAAAAAAAAAATGGAGATATCTTCGATAAAAAAAATGACAAAAAAAAAGGTGCTACAATGATAAAAAAAATGAAGTCTGATCACGGTATCCACTTGTAGTTCTTCAGCTCTTCTTGTGCAACTTCCAACATTCCACGAAGTATCGTCAGAGTTTTAGCACATCAGTAAGAACAGGGGTATCTTCCAATACTACTTATAGTTCCTTGCAGTTTTGAAGCCTCGAGTTGATGTTGTTTTAAAAGATCCTCCTTTTTGACAATCGACTTAGAAATCTCACCTCACTTAGCTTTCACAGCTTCAAGCTTAGCTTCCAATTCTTCTTCTTCTTGCAATGCATGCAGATGTTGTTGCTAAAGTGAACCTTTCGCTGTGAGTAGTTCACTTTCACTGTATAGTATCTTCTCCAAACTAAACTTAGTCTCTTTCAATTGGCGATTCTTACTCTCCGAAGTTAATTGAGAAGAAAATGACGACTACAGCTGGTTATACTTCTCTACCTTCTTGAAATACGCACTTACAATTTCTTTAAGAGGATCCAAGCCGGGTGCACGAGTCTCAGAAATTGCATGAAGGATTTTGATTGTCTTTTGTTCAAGGCGAGGTATTTTGTCGAAGGGAGTGCGTATGATCTTCTGGTGTATGCTCTTCCACAGGGTAAGGGCAGCCTATTTCCTATAGATGGAGATCACATCGTCAGCACAATAATCAGAGATCTCAGACGCAGCTGCATGGGTTGTTGTCTTCTTTTGTCCAAGAATTTCATCAATTACAGGATGACAAGATTGAATCACAACTCTATCCATTGGTGCTTTGGAATTGCTCACACGCGCAGCTATGGAGTCAAAAACGTCTGGACTCACAAAGGAAGGAGGACTATGATGCCCCTCAACTTCTATAAGGGGATCATTTAATGGTGACTGCAAAATAAGGGTAAGTAATAATGACAATAATAATAGTAAAATATTATAATGAAGAGGGAATGAAAACACTTACCAATGGTGCAGGGAGTTCAGGAAATGGTGATGCACTAGGAACTCCATCAAAATATTCATCTTCACATACTGATGGTTGTTTGGACTTTTTAGACCTTTTCCAATGATGATCGTCGTTATTGCTCTGACTACCATCATTATCCTTAGAACGAAATTCACCAGGTTCAAACATGCGAATCTTTTTTCCTCCGTTGTCATTACCAACCTTTTTTGGAAATTTCGGCTTGGGAGGAAGAGGAATAGCACTAGCCACCAATTTATCTCTGCCTTCTTCAAGATAATTTCAATTTTTTGCCAACCACAAACTCCTGTAGCATTGGGTAATTTGGATGTGTGGCTTCATCGCGTGTATAGGAAGATAAACTTGAGACAATGTCTTTGCTTGAACACATGTCATCGAAAGGCGCAGTACATTATCTAAGTTGGCTTCAGGAATTTCTTCACTTAGATCGTTTGGCACATCTTGGTAAAATCCAAATTGTCGGCTAAATTGACAAGGATTATAAGATTCAATGACCATCGAAGACCCACATCGAGAAGATAAGAAGCATGATCGAATACTTATAAAGAATGAGGAATGCCAAAATGATAGCTTGTCATCATCTGTTAGAACAATGCCTTTGTTGCGGGGGGGGGGGGGGGGGGAGATTCGCATACCACGATACATATTTACCTTTATGAATATGTACTCGAGCCTCAAAATCATCAAAGTATTTAGCTCCACCCTTTCCGAAAAACTCAACCATCATTGGGCCCCTAACTTTTTCTGGAACTGCATAATGCGTGTTAAAATAATAAGCAAGCCAAGCATAAACATAATGCACTGGAAAACAAGCCTCTGAACGTCCTGCCGAAGAGGAGATGCTTTATAAATCTAGCCCAATCCATGATAGATATTATCCAAAACAGGGACAACAAGACTAAAAGCATAACTTTCTGCCATAAGGCTTGCAACTTTGAAGACTTCTAGATGAAGAGAAACCTGCTTGTTGGGAAACACAAATACACATAACCAACAAGAAAGAAAAGTAGCCAAGTAAATCTTTTCTATCAATTCGTCTTCTACACCCAACTCATGAAAGAACTCGAGTTCTATCTCAGACCAGTCAGAACATTTGATAGGAATTCCATTTGGATTATGAGTCGAACGAGGACGACTAGTTTTCTTCGCTTTTCGAGAAGGAAGCTTCTCATACTTCAAATCTCTCTTAAACCAAAAAGAAATTCATGAACTAATGGAAATCTGGAAATGATCACAGTTCTGAGAGGCTATATGATAATAAGCAGCAAAAAGATTCTCAAAACTTTTCGGAAAGCCTTCGTTGTTTTGGTCAGATGACGCTAACAATTCCTTATAGCAAGGAATAACTCATCATAGAACTTTCCTTTAATGGAAAGACCCCCTAATCTCCACATGTCTCATAAGGAGATAGACAATTCTCCAGACGACGTATGAAGAGTATTGGTTGCAAGACACCAAGCTTCACAAAAAGCCCGAACTATATCGTTGTTTCGATCGTAAGTGTAAAGGGAAGCCATCACTGCATCCAATAAACGAGAAGTCTGAAGCACCTCTTCATTCCGACCAACGACAAATTCTAGCCACTCCCAATAGCGACGAATAAAAAGAAATTCGCTTGAAATTTTCTATGTGGATTCCCAACGAACTGATCCATCAATTATTTGGCGCCCTAACGTCACCTCTGGATGTCGGCTAGGAATTTGTGTATGGATTGAAGATTCTAGAAACCAAGCCTTAGAATCTTGGTCCAGAGGCCTCTCTACGGACCAATTAGAAATGGTATGCAGATTTAGTGGTGGGGGCCATTGGGCTGCAAGACGACCGGTCTTAGGCTCTTCTACTAAGAAGCTGAGCCCACTTCTTATGCATTGGTTATTGTCTTTCAAGAGAACGAGGTACGTCTTATTAGAAACAATGTGTTCTGCAAAGCACACCATGACTCTGAAAAATTTAAGGAGATGAAAATTAACACAAGTCAAAAGATAAGTTAATAATAATAGTAATAATAATAATGTATCAAGGACAATTTCCTAAGACTAATGTTGTGAAACGTCATAACAACAACAGTTCAAAGACGTCATATGTCCTTGTACTAATGTTGAAAGACGTTGCAGTAGTAAAGGAGCCCAAGTGGGAATGACATCATGTCTCCTTGAGCCGGGAAACGTCGTAAGAACAAAAGTTCAGAAACGTCATATGTCCTTGTACTTATGCTGAAAGACGTTGCAGCAATAAAGGAGACCATGTGGGAATGAAATCATGTGTCCTTGGGCCGGGAAACGTCGTAGCAACAAAAGTCCAAAGACGTCATATGTTCTTGTACTTATGCTGAAAGACTTTGCAGCAGTAAATGAGCCCCAAGTGGGAATGAAATCATGTGTCCTTGGGCTGGGAAACGTCGTAGCAACAAAAGTCCAAAGACGTCATATGTCCTTGTCCTTATGTTGAAAGACGTTGTGGCAGTAAAGAAGCCCAAGTGGGAATGACATCATGTGTCCTTGGGCCGGGAAACGTCGTAGCAACAAAAGTCCAAAGACGTCATATGTCCTTGTACTTATGCTAAAAGACGTTACAGTAGTAAAAGAGCCCAAATGGGAATGACATCATGCTTCCTTGGGCCGGGAAATGTCATAGCAACAAAAGTCCAAAGACATCATATGTCCTTGTACTAATGTTGAAAGAAGTGGCAGCAGTAAAGAAGCCCAAGTGGGAATGACATCATGTGTCCTTGGGTCGGGGAACGTCGTAGCAACAAAAGTCCAAAGACGTCATATGTCCTTGTACTCATGCTGAAAGTCGTTGCAGCAGTAAAGGAGCCCATGTGGGAATCACATCATGTATCCTTGGGCCGGGAAACATCATAGCAACAAAAGTCCAAAGACGTCATATGTCCTTGTACTTATGTTGAAATATGTTACAGCAGTAAAAGAGTCAAAGTGGGAATGACATCATGCTTCCTTGGGTCGGGAAACGTCATAGCAACAAAAGTCCAAAGACGTCATATGTCCTTGTACTAATGTTGAAAGACGTGGCTGCAGTAAAGGAGCCCAAGTGAGAATGACATCATGTGTCCTTGGGTCGGGGAACATCGTAGCAACAAACGTCCAAAGACGTCATATGTCCTTGTACTAATGCTGAAAGACGTTGCAGCAGTAAAAGAGCCCAAGTGGGAATGACATCATGTGTCCTTGGGCCGAGAAATGTCATAGCAACAAGAGTCCAAAGACGTCATATGTCCTTGTACTAATGCTGAGAGATGTTGCAACAGTGAAGGAACCCAAGTGGGAATGACGTCATGTGTCCTTGGGCTTGGGACGTCATAACAACAAAAGTCCAAAGACATCATGTGTCCTTGTACTAATATTGAAAGACGTGGTACCTGTAAAAAAAAACAACAATACGAAAAAAAATAAATAAATAAAATGTTTACCTAATTTACCTTTTAGTGAATGGAAATTTTGTTCCTGCAATTGGAATATTGATGATGTGGTGTTCATTCAGAAAAAAAAAATGAATGTAAAAAAATTGATTAAAAAAAAAAGAGGTTTACTTAGAAATTTGTCTCTTGAATTGAGGGCCAAAGGCGGTCAAAGTATATATATATTCTCCGAGTCTCCAAGTCAAACTTCTTTCCTTAAAAGAAAAAAAAGGGCAAAGAGAAAACAAAAACATCAAATGAAATTAAATAAAAGGTGTTTGAATTTATGGAAAGTTGAAATTAGTCCACATTAATTTCTTTTGAAAATTTACCTTTATGTTCTATAAGCAAGGGTCTTGAAGATTGTTCCTACAAAAAAAAGGTGTTGAAATTATATGCATATGTATAAATATGGCCTAAATTAAATTTTACATATGTATATATATCAAAGAAAGCATTAAAAAAATAATAAAAAAAAAAGAAGCCAGAAAAAAAATGTACAAGCATGAACATTTTTTTTTTAAAAAAAGTTAAATATGAACAAGCATGAACAAATTACATATGAACATTTTACATATGTACAAGCATGAAGCAATGTGAAAATAAAAGAAAAAGAGTTAAAAAAAAGCATGAAGAAAAGTAAAAAGAAAATTAAGTTAAAGGATATATTAAAAAAAAAAGGAAGTCAGAACGTGAAAAGTTAAAAAGGAAACAAAAAAAAAAAAGTAAAAAAAAAAAAAAGAAAGAAAAGGAAGTCACCGGTTTCTCTTCTCCATTTTCTTTTCTCTCTCTCCCACCACATTCTTTCTCTCACTATCTTCTCCATTTTTTCCCTCTCTCTCAACACCACAGACCTCTCTCTCGTCTCTCTCTCTAACTCTCCTCTCCCCCTCGCCATCAGCCGCCCCCTCCCTCGCTCCGATCGCCGTCAAGCCGCTTGCGCTGCGAGCGATTCCAGCGTCGTTGCCTCATTTTTTTTTTCGTTTAACAGCCCAACGCAGCAGCATATAAAAAAACTCTCTCTCTCAATTGAAGAAGATGGGAGACGGAGTCATTGACGATAATCTCTGGTCCAAGCTCCACCAAAGACGAGGAACCATAAGGAATAGCCAAAAAAAAAAAAAGAGCTTGGAAAGAAGAAGGAAAGCTTGTTGTGAATGGTAAAAAAAGAAGAAAGTAAAAAAGGGCAAAAGGAACGTACCGTACTGTGAGTTGAAAAAAAGAGAGATACTTTATGGTTATTTATAGAAGGAGCATCTGGGTTCAAATATTGAAGATAAATATCCTAATTTGATTTGAATATAAATCAAAGGGAAATTGCAATGGGTAGCAAAAAATATTAGGATATTTGCAAATCTAGCTATGATTTTTTAGATTTGCAAACATAGCAAAATTTTAAAAATTTGATTTCCATTTTTTTTATTATTCCAGTTTTGCCCTTGTTGGTATATCAACAGGTATATTAGTAGTATATCTGATATACTTTTTATTTACTAATATACGAAATATAAAGTATATCAGTTAACTGATATACCGAATTTGATATACTCGAATGAATACAATGATATACCTAATATATACTTGATTTGATAAGCATAACATTTGATATACCTGATTAAATGTTGATATACCAATGATATACCTGATATGTTACTTTCTTTACTTATATTTGTTATGTTTTCTTTTCTCTTTATTGAATTATGTTGTGTTATTTACATCTTTTAAATGAAATGTTTGTCTTCTACACCAGTTATGAATGTTGATATACCATTGATATACCTCATTTGTTTTTTTTTTTTTTTCTTTTTGAACTTACCTCATTTTTATACTACTCAAATCATTAATAACATTGATATCCCTGATTATGAGTAGCTAAATACATCAATGATAGACTTGTTATTAAAAAAAATCACTGATATATATTTTTAATTGTTGGTGTATTATGAAGGTCGTGGAATGCAAATTTTTTTATAAGTATATCAATAAGATGCAATTTTAAGTATATCATTAGTGTATTAGTACTCACTAAAAATTTAATTTAAAGTATATCAATAGTGTATCTAATAGCGAGCAAAAATGTCGCTATTTTAATCCCAATTTATTAAGCTTTTCTGTGCTTTAATCGTGTTTTTAATGGAAATATTTAATGTATTTCGTTATTTGGTCCTTAGGAGCAAAGTTGTGGATTTTGGGGAAAAAGTGCCCAAAATGAAGCCAATCAAGCCCAAATCCAAGCTTGGATAAATAGGGGAGTCAAGGAAGCCAATCATGATAGAAAAGCCCAAAAAGAAGTGAAGAGAAGGCCCAAAAATCAGCCCAAACCGAAGCTGGAAAATTCTGGAAATTGGGTCAGCGTCGAGACGCTGTGAAGGTAGCGTCGCGATGCTACCCATTTCTTGGGCAACAAGACGCGTGCGTTGCAGCGTCGCGACGCTGTGCAATGTAGCGTCGCGACGCTGCCCCCAATCCGGGCCTATAAAAGGGCACCCTTGGGTGCCTCATTTGACATCAATCAAATCATTCTTGAATCCATCCTTTCTTTCCTTCCTTTGGCTCCTTTGGAGCCTCTCTCAAGGCTTTCTAGCCTTTTTGAGAGATTTCTTAGTGGGAAATATTTGGGGAATTTTGGGGAGCATCCTAGGAGGCTCAAGGAGTGTTCGGCGGAGCTCTGAGTATCAGCGAAGGGGTTCTTCGACGGTCAATTCATTTCCTGTTATGCTCTTAATTATGCTTTCTATTGTAAATGTTGTGGATATTTTAGCTATGTATAGCTAAACCCCAATTTGGGGTCTTGGAATGAAATTATAGTTGAAATGTTGTTATAATTACCTGTCTCTTGCCCTTTTTTCTTAATTATTTGTATGGATGTGCTTAATGCTTTATTCAATCTGGCCAATTGTGTAATGATTCGATTCTTAATGGAAACTCGACGGAGAGAAGTTAGGATAGATCATAATCCATGCAACTAGTTTAATTGTCCGTCGTGACACCGGGATTAGTTGATTAAACTTAGATTCCTAAAATGAATCAGAGCGTAATAATTAATGATTTTTAATAGCGCTAAGGACACTTAGGTTGTTAAAATGAATTAATTACAATTAGGGGAACCCGACAGGAGAACCTATGTGATTAACGGAGATTCTAGGATTATAATTAGTTGGGCAATGAGATAGGATAATTATAACAATTGTTTGGCTAATAATTGATTTTCAAGACTCATCTTCCCATTAAGAAAACTCTTTCTCCACATTTTATTTTTATCGATTGATCAAAAATTATTTTCTTTAACTACTTTGATTTTTGGAATCTTTTTGACTGCATGAACTGCCCCCTAAATATTATTTCTCCTAATTATTTTTAGTGCTCAAGAGATTTTTGCTTGCTTAAATTTCGCTTCGCCTCCCAGTGGATTCGATACTCGGAATTCTTTCCGTTTTATATTACTTGTGACGACCCGTACGCTTGCGGTCACCAACAGTATCAGTAGTATATTATTAAGATGATGTATAGTATATTGATGTCATATTTGCCAACATGAGTATAGCTCAACTAGCATAAGATATACACATTCAACCAAGAGGTTAGAGGTTTAAATCCCCTACCACACATATTGTCCCAAAATAAAGCTAATATATCTAATTCTTTATTGATGAAGTATATCAAAGATATCTAAACTAATTAAAGCTCATGTGTATACTTCATAAATGAAGTATATTATATTCACAAAATATACATATGATATACTATATATTTAGTATATCAGTTCATTGATATACCCAATATCTAGTATATCAGTACACTAAATAAATGAATGATGTACCTGATATACAGTATATCAATAACACCATTGATGTACTTTTTAAACTTCCAGCATGTTTTAGGGTTTTTTTTTTACTTTTCAACTTTAATGTTTAGGCGGGCCCACATTTTTTTGCTATATTTGCAACATTAAAAAACTGATGACATGGTTCCAAATTCCATATTATGTTTTGCTATTCTTGCAACTTCCCCAAAATCAAATTCAAATCAAAATCTAAATCCTAATCCAAGTGTGATTTTGATTCAAATCATTTTTGAATAAAAATTCAAATTGTCCAATTCTAAAGTAAAGATAAATTGGATAAATTTCAAATTTGATTCGATTTGATATAAATTAAATTGGGTATAGCTAAACACTTGCCTAAATCAAATTCAAAAAGTGGATATTAGAATTCTATTCCTCAAACCAAATTTTGGGATAGAATTTAATATTACCTAAACTAAAATTTTTCAAGCCTTATTTCAAATTCAAGGGACTTGAGGTTGAGTTTATCTTGAGATAATTTGGCTACAATCATAACTCAATCCCAAATTAAACTTCAGTGAGACTCAAAATAAAAAAATGTTATGCTTCAAATTCATATCACAAATAGATAGAACTTGAACATTACTCAAATTCAAATCCCTTTGAGATTCAATTTTGATTAAATCGACATAATAGATGTGTAAAAGAAAAAAAAAATCAATCAAATTTTGACCAAATTTCATATTTTGATTGACACATCAAGCGGAGTCAAAATTTAGGAAAAAAAATTGATTCCAAATAATTTCTTTTCGAGATTCATCCACACATAATTTGTGCCTAAATCTCGAAAAGGGGGCACTTGTTGATGGAGAAATTTTGACCAATCACGAATTGCCACGTCGTTACATAAAATTAACGACGAAATTAAAATTAATTAAATTTGGGATTAATTATAAATTGACATGTGTCCCAAATTTAATTTTAAGGCAAAGTTGGCCAATTATACATTTATAGAGCCAAATTTCTATTTGATCAATTAATTAAAATTAAATTATTTTAATCAAATTAATTAATTTGACCAATTAATTAAAAAAATCATTATTTGGATCAAATTATGGTCTTTTAAATATTTGGGTCATATGGTTTTGGGTCAAATATGAACCAAACCCAAGACTAAATGGTTGAGCGCAAGACCAATAAAACCCAAACCCATGTTTTTAGGCCCAAAAGTCACCAGGGCCCATCTTGCGAGAACTCTATAAATAGAGGAGTTCTCCACCATTTCAACGGTCAGAATTTTGAAGCTCCAAGCCAGAGTCAGAGAATTAAGAGAAACTCCAACAAGATTGAAGACTGAAGATTGAAGGCTCCCTGAATTCCATAAGTTTCAAAGTGATGAACACTTCTTGAAGACTGAAGACTCCTTCAAGACTGGAAGAATTCAAGCTCCAAGAATCCAATGAAGCTTCAGACTCGAGATCAAGCGTTCCAGCTCTCGAGTGAAACATATCCACGTACAAGAGAGAGAATCAGAGGATTAACATTAGAGATTGTACATCCACACGCATACAAATATTAATACAAATATACGTTTTATTCCATGTGATCCATTTTCAAAGTTACGTCTGAACACACATGTTTGGTAAAATTGAAAAGTTCAAAAACATTAATAAATACTTTAAAATATTAATAAATATTTTTTTTACAATGCATGTATTTAGTAATAATTGAATTACATTCGGTAAAGTTTAGATACAATTTCATAACTAATAAAATTAAAACTCTACACTTCAATTATCACTTTAAATAAGATTACTGATTTATTTGCCACTTCACCTATGCTTAAATTGTTGCCTTATATAGATCTCATATTGGTTAATCTCAAGAACTTCATCGATCATTATCAATTTACTAATATGTTTAAACATAATTCATATTAAGATTACTAATCATCATTCATATATTTTTAATCAATCATTATTAATTATTATCTTATATAAATCTCATATTAGTTCATCATTATTTATATTGATTGCTTTAAAATATTTTTTATCTACATGATTCATATTCATTAATTTTGTATATATTTTGTTTACAGAATAGTATGGATTGTAATAGAAAAAGAAAGACATACTCTACACTTTCTCAAGGAGAAAGGAGGAGAACAATTGAATTGTCTATAGAATCAATGAGAAAAACACAACTTGAAGGAAATGGCAAACATCATACTAAAAGAAGAAATCCTTTTAATATGACCACACAAAAAATGGAAAATAAAATTCAAGGTAAAGTTTTTATTTATTATATCTCAAAACTAATATATTTAAATACTACCTTTATTTAGATTATTCAAATTAATATACGTTTTTTGATGTCTAATAGGATCTGAAATTCTACAACAACCATTTCACTCTCCTATACATGAGCTTAAAAAGATTAGACCCTATACATTTTGTAAGGCAGTAAAATTTGAGCACGAGACCCCAACATTTTGTTGCTTCAATGGTCAGGTACAAGTTTCTAGAGACAAAATGTTCTATTTAATATTGTATTTAATAGACACATTAATTATTAATTCATGATCTTTATTTATGATCTGGGTACATCTTGTTGAATCTGTAGTACCTGAGAACCTTTATTATTTATTTACGTCACAATCTGAAAAGGGGGTTTTATTTCGGAAGAATATTCGAGCTTATAATAGTATGTTTTCTTTCACATCACTTGGGGTAGATTTAGATAGATATCTAGCATCTTCGAGTAAAGGAGTTTACACATTCAGATTATAATGACAAATATATCATGACATCCCAAGTTTATTACCAGAAGATAAACCAATATTCTTCCAACTATATTTTAATGATACCATGAATGAAATTACAAATCGCATTGAAAGATTAAGAGATGTTGGATTGGATCAAAGTCTTACATGAAAATTGGTAGAAAATTTAAAAGTTAATCCATATGCAAAATTTTTTAGAAGCTTGAAAGCCAGACAATTGAAGATGCTCATATACATATTGATATGGATGTACAAGTTGATCAACGTGTCTATAACATGCCTGTAGTAGATCAAGTAGCTGCTGTTTGGATTGAAGGAAACAATAACAACATTCCATTTAAAAGAGGCATTGTGGTACATGCACATTCTTTAAAACGACACAGAATACAACATTAAATCAGTTGTTATGATTCACTTCAATATCCTTTACTATTTCCAAATGGAGAAGCTGGCTGGCATCAGGACATCAAGCGAAATGTTAAGCAAAATCGTGACGATGAATTATGCAAAGTTTCCATAGAAGGAACATCAAACATTATACAACTTGAGAGCATTGAGGATATCATGAAGAGTGAAAAACAAGGTTCGTTCGATCTATCGTTACACATTAAATAACTTATATCTTCTAACAAATTTTGATTAATATATTATTCATAACATAAACAATTTGTTATTCGACCTTCACAGGAATTTCACCTGGATCAATGTGGAGGGTCCTCCTAGGGTCGGGAAGGTGGAATTCTTGAAGCAGGGATCAATCAACGACGGGAAGAGGGGAAAAACCCTAATCTAGAGAGAGATATAAAAGGTGTTGGGTTTTATGCCCTAAAACTCATAGATAGTAAATGAAACAAATTAATCGATCTCAATAAAGCGTTATTTGAGTGATTCAGTAATTTGGTTATTAAATAATCGAGCTTGCATTAATAAACCCTAAATCCAATAAACTAAGATCCAAGGTTGTTTAAATGAAACTTGGACTACTATGTGGGGACATACGGAGATCGGTGTCCAAGTAACAACCTAAAAGGTCTATAGTATAGGGATAAGGTTGGGTACCTTATCCTGGTGACACTATGTGATAAGACCCACCCTGTATTCGATACAAATGCAATGATCCAAAGCATCCATGTAGGAGACATGCGGGTGGGGGTATCCTATGCAAGAAATAGTAACCACTAGATGTAACACCGTTAACTAGTTTAGGTTTCTATTTCAATAGGATGATCTAGGTAACTCAATCTCAATCGTGAGTCTGTTATGAACCCCTTTTAGGAGGGATTGTCCTTAGATTTGTATGGGTGAGAGTGGCCAGTTCGCCGACTCAATAATCCTACCATTTCAGTGTTGGGTTTTATGCCCTAAAACTCGTAGATAGTGAATGAAAACAAATTGTATACTTGTTTCAATAAAGTGTTATTGAGTTTTTACATTAAAGTGTTATTGTTAAATATTGCACAATTTGACCCAAATTCAATAAACTAAGATCCAAGGTTGTTTACATGTGACTTGAACTAGTATGTGGGGACATACGGGGATCGGTGTTCAAGTAACATGTAACGGCAAGCATTGCAAAAAAAAAAAAAAAAAAGAAGTGGGCATTAAAGGCTCGGTCAAAAAGGGAAAAAGAGAAAATGGGGGGTGATAACTGCCCAAAAGGTAGTTATTTAGGCCTCATTTCTATATTGATTTGTGTGTCTTTTGTGCTTAATAGGGTTGGTTTAGATATATATTACATGTTTTAACCCATTTGGAAGAATGGAAGCTTTGGAAATCATTTTGTGCAGAATCTGTTGCTGGGCGACTTGAGGGAGCAAATTCTGTGTTGCAGCAAAACTGGGAGCAGAACTGCCACGTCACAGCTCGTTAGCCAACTTCATGAACCGACTTCTGTTGAATTATTTTCGGGATAAAGGAGCAAGGAGAGCCCTACACGTGTCCATGTTGACCTAATTCAAGCCTCCTATCCTTCTATAAAAGGAAGTAGCCGCCCAAGTCAAGATCATTCCACTTTTGGGAGAAAACATTCCATTCTTGGGAAGTTCCTTCCACCTTTGGGAGCCGAATAGAGGAGAGTGATTGGAGACCACCTAGAAGACCATCATTGCAAGCTGATCAAGGAGATTAATATTTCCTTTTATTATCTTGTAATTATGGACGTGCCTACTCAGATTGTAACGTGTGTTTCCATGCATATTATGAACTAAGTAGCTTAGGCGTTGGTTAGGAACAATGTGATTGCCGTGCTTAACTCTAGTAATGAATATTGATTCTATGCATCTTAATTAATTGTTGTGTTCATTTCTATTTTATGCCCGCTTGGCCAGCCGGTATGAATACCTCTCTCTAGTTTCAGGGATGATTTAGAGAGTGTGTGGCGATTAATCACACTACGATCATTGTGTATTGGTGAACGCCAGTGACTGAGCTAGGGATAGCCAGTTGCCTAGTGCTTGATCGGTCGTACTTCATTGGGGTTGAAACACATTCCAAAAGATCCGGAGTTCCGGGAGGAATCCGCTAATAATACTGCGAGAGTTTGCATGATCAATAATATTGCTAGAGCATCTTTTAAAACAATTACTAAATCCTGACCAGCGCCTGTTTCTAATTTATCTGCCTATTTGTTTACTTTCTGTTCTGTCATTTATTTTGCTTCAGCATTATTCTTATAAAAAAACCAATCATTTTTACCATCTTTGAAACCATTAAGGGATTATACAAAATAGATAAAGTGGAAGCTAGTTCAGGCCTTGGATTGACAATACTTATTACTTGCTGCGGACTGTGTATACTTGCACAGAGTTCTAGAGTCCTTTTATACCATATTTTTACTCACTCTAGGAACCTAACCAGTTTTTGGCGCCGTTGCCGGGGACTTGAATAAGTTTTTATCTGATCTATTTTGTGTATGTGTTTTGGTGGTTTGGTGCTAGAACTTTTTGATTGTTTCTTTTGTTTTTGCAGGTGTGAGTTTGGTGCATGAGCGATCCGCCTGGGGTGAGGTTCGAGCTTGATCCAGAAATCGAGAGGACATTCAGGATAAGAAGGAGGGAGCAGCGTAGACAGCAAAATCAAATGGGTGACGTGCCGCATCTACTGCAGGGTCCTGAAGATCCAGCGAACCCCCAGCAGAATCGTGTGCTGCAGCAAAACCCGCCACTGGAGCAAAATGAGCAGCAAAATAATCAGGCTGAGAATCCTATCTTGGTAGCAAACGATAGGACCAGAGCCATTCGAGCATATGCTTTTCCAATGTTTGATGAGTTGAATCCAGGGATTGCACGTCCTCAAATTCAAGCGGCAAATTTTGAAATGAAACCGGTAATGTTTCAGATGTTGCAAACCGTGGGTCAATTCCATGGTTTGTCATCTGAAGACCCTCATTTACATCTTAAGTCTTTTCTAGGAGTTAGTGATTCTTTTGTAATTCAAGGAGTGCCTAGAGATGCTCTTAGATTAACTTTGTTCCTGTATTCTCTTACGGATAGAGCGAAGGCGTGGTTAAATTCTTTTGCTCCAGGATCAATTAGGACATGGGATGAGTTAGCTGAAAAAATTTTGAGTAAATATTTCCCACCTAATAGAAATGCTAAATTAAGGAGTGAAATAGTAGGGTTTAGGCAACTTGAAGATGAGACTTTTAGTGAGGCTTGGGAGAGGATTAAGGAGCTTTTGCGAAAGTGTCCCCACCATGGCTTACCACATTGTATTCAAATGGAAACATTTTACAATGGATTGAACGCAGTAACTCAAGGTATGGTTGATCCTTCGGCTAGAGGGGCCCTTTTGGCAAGAACTTTTAACGAAGCCTATGAAATTTTAGAAAGAATATCTACTAATAGTTGTCAGTGGTCGGATGTTAGAGGCACAAATAAAAAGGTTAAGAGTGTATTAGAAGTTGATGGTGTGTCCACCATTAGGGCTGATCTTGCAATGATTGCTAACGCTCTTAAGAATGTGACAGTGATTAGTCATCAGCAGCCGCCAGTTGTGGAGCCTGCTGCAGTGGTGAACCAAGTTGCAGAGGAAGCTTGTGTCTATTGTGGTGAAAATCACAACTACGAGTTTTGCCCCAGCAATCTAGCTTCTGTGTTTTTTGTAGGTAATCAGAGGAATAACCCTTATTCTAACTTTTATAATCCAGGTTGGCGCAACCACCCCAATTTCGCGTGGGGAGGACAAGGGAGTAATGTGCAAACACAGCAAAAGGTGAACCAACCAGGATTTGCTAAAGCGCAGGTATTGCCCGAGGAAAATAAGCAGGCTTTGCCCCAGCAAAATTCAGGGAATTCTCTCGAGGTAATGATGAAAGAATTTATGGCTCGTACAGACGCCGCAATTCGAAGTAATCAAGCTTCAATGAGAGCCCTAGAATTGCAAGTGGGTCAGCTAGCTAATGAGCTGAAGGCAAGGCCTCAAGGGAAACTTCCATCAGATACTGAACACCCTAGAAGGGAAGGTAAGGAGCAGGTAAAGGCAGTGACTCTTAGGAGTGGTAAGCCACTAGAAGAAAGAAAAGAGCCTAGTAAAACCCAGGATATAGATAATAATTGTGATAGAAATGTTGTTGTTGTTGAGAAAGAGTTGGAGTCTGGTCAGGGTGCTGGAGGCAGCAATAAAGATGCTGGAGCATCTGGTTCTATTCCAGATGTGGAACCACCTTATGTGCCGCCCCCACCTTATGTACCACCTCTACCTTTTCCACAAAGGCAAAGGCCTAAGAATCAGGATGGTCAATTTAAAAAGTTTTTAGAGATTCTTAAGCAATTGCATATAAATATCCCTTTAGTAGAAGCTATAGAGCAAATGCCTAATTATGCTAAATTTCTTAAGGATATTTTAACTAAAAAGAAGAGGTTAGGTGAGTTTGAAACTGTATCTCTTACTGAGGAATGTAGTGCTATTCTTAAGAATGGGCTACCAACCAAGGCTAAGGATCCAGGATCATTCACTATACCTGTGTCTATAGGTGGAAAAGAGTTAGGTAGAGCACTCTGTGATTTAGGTGCAAGCATTAACCTTATGCCTCTTTCGGTCTATCGAAAGCTAGGTATTGGTGAAGCTAGACCTACCACAGTTACACTCCAACTAGCTGATAGGTCTATCAAATATCCAGAGGGGAAAATTGAGGATGTCTTAGTAAAGGTAGATAAATTCATATTTTCTGTTGATTTTATTATCTTAGACTATGAGGCTGATAGAGATGCCCAATTATTCTAGGACGGCCGTTTTTGGCTACTGGTAGAGCGTTAATAGATGTTCAAAAAGGGGAATTAACAATGAGAGTCTGTAATGAGGAAGTAAAATTTAATGTGTTTAAGGCCATGAAGTATCCAGACGAGATGGAAGATTGTTCTTTCATTAGGATTCTGGAGAGCACAATTTTTGTGACAGCAATGCAGGATTCGGCAAATAAACATTTGGAAAATCATGGAGAGGTTAGTATAGAAGATTTAGAGGTTTTAGAAAGAAAAAATGAAAAAGAATTGTTTAGGTGTGAGGATGTTTTTGAGTCTTTAGATTTAGATCAAAGAAAGGCTCCCCCGATTAAGCCATCCCTGATTGAGGCACCTACTTTAGATTTGAAGCCCTTGCCGAATCATCTAAAGTATGTGTATCTTGGGGAAGGTGAGACGTTGCCTATTATTGTTGCATCAGATTTAATGCCGGAGGATGAAGAAGCCTTAATAAAGTTGCCTTTGTGTATTCTTCTCAAATCAGTGTTCCAAGTGTGCTTCATTGATGAACGGTTATTTACAGTAGCTCATATTAAGGCAGTGAAAACACCTTGGTATGATGACATTTCCAATAACCTTGATTTTGGAAATTTGCCTCCTGGTTTATCAAAAGAACAGATGAAAGAATTTTTCCATGGGGTGAAGTTTTATTTATCAAATGATGCATCTGTGGTTGGACAATGTGTTGATGATGGCTGTAAGTTTAAAATAGGGGCAGCGAATAAAACATTACTGGAGGGAGGAGTTTCATTCGAAATATCTCTCTCTGAAATTGCTGGCAAATTAGGGGAGCACAGGTTTTGCGGGAGCAGTTCTTATTGCAATATTTTTAGCTCCCAGAATTAGTTGCGATTTTATGTTGTGGATTTTGTTTGATTCTGATTTGAATTATTTTAAAATTGGATTTTATTGATTTCAATTTTATCTGATTAAATTTAATTCGTTGGAATATTTTCGTAGATTTTATTTTCAGTTTATTTATTCGTATTTTTTTCGTTAGTTTAATTTAATTGATTTAATCGGCTTAATTAGTTTAGATTTTAGGTTGTATTTCCGTTATTTAAATTTATGTTTAGATTAGGTTTAATAATAGATTTCCTGATTTATTCGGTTTAAGATAAAAAGATATGATTTGATTTTGGCGGTTTGAATTTGAATTTTCCCGTGTGAAAAGATTCTTCTAGAAGGAGATTTTGTTGCTCAGTTTGTCTTTGCAATCTTTTGGTTAGAGCAACCATATCATCAGAATATTACGGGATTTGGTTGTGAATTAAAAATTTTACCGTTGAGATTTTATTGTTGTTAGCAGGATAATTAAGTGGGCATGCAGTTAATTACCAAAGATGTTATGTGTTGAGCAGAGGGCAGCTGGCGTTATGGTTGTTACACACAGAGGGAGCACAGTAAATGGAAGATCTTACCGTTTGACAGTTAATAAAAATTTTCCATGAAACCATGAAGTTAAAACGGTAACTTAAATTAATTAAGAGATAATCAGGGGCTAATTATTTGTTGAAGATCTTTGAGTTTGTGCCCTATTTATACGATCTCCCATCAGGTACGTTTTTCACTCTCATCTTTTATTACTACTGATGTGATTTTTTTTTTCTCTGTGTGTATAATTATTGTGAGGAAAAAAACACGAGCAAGAAAAAAAACGTTGAGACTGTTGAGACTGAGATGGAACTGAGTGAAGAAGTTGAGCTTAATGAAAGATTTCAGTATGGGAGATTTATCCATGAAGAGGCAAGACAGAAATATCAAGAAGTCCTGAAGCGAGATGTTCTAATGGAGCGCGGCTTCGATGGTGGTAAAGAGCTCGCACATCTTCCTTGAGCAAACATCTCTAATCACAGTTGGGAACGGTTGTGCGCAAAGCCGGAGCCCACAGTTGATCAAATAAGAACGGGAGTTTTACGCCAACATCGATGAAAATGAAGGGTTCTTGGTTATTGTTTGTGGAGTTGTTCTCGACTGGAGTCATGTAGTGATTAATTCTCTATTTAATTTGCAAGACTTTCTCTCACGCTGCTTTCAATGAAATATTAGTTGCTTCCTAAAATGAGCAACTAAATGCCTAGTGGAGGTTGTCTAGGACGAAGGCAAGAACATTCCAGTCAGCATACTTGAAGAGTCAGACTAACACTTGGCTCAGCTTTGTCAAGAAGAGATTATTGCCTACAACATACGACTCCATTATCCCCTGTGATTGAGTTCACATGAAGGTTCAGAGTCCCAGAGAGTTCCAGTGATATAAATCCAGAGAGGTGAGTCACGCCAGGGTGGTTTGTTGTGAGGTGTCCACAGAGCGTTGGAGCAACTTGAGATGGTTCTCAGTAGGCTAGAATTCACTGAGAGACAACTTCAAACCTACTGGAGCTATGCTCATAGAAGAGACACCGCACTAAGGAGGGCTATGCAAGCAAATTTTTCTAAACCATATCAAGCCTTCCTAATTTTCATTGATGATTTTATGAACTTATGCATTCCACCCCCGCCCATCACTTGAGAGGAAGAAGAAAACCCAGAGCCTGAAGATGAAGAAGAATTAAAGGGAAGTTTTAGTTTCTGCGAGCAAATATTTTGATGAATGATTTTGTGTGCTCGTCTTGCTTGTGCTTTGTTCGTTCTGCTTATGTTATGTTCTGTTTTTTTGTTTTTATCTGTTGCTTTAAAATCTATCTCTGTCATGATTACGTAAATATGTGATCTTGATCTTTAATGAAATCAAATATTGTTTTGTTTGGCACATCTGAGCATTACTAACTTAACCATTTTCTTCTGAATTTTTGAAGCTTGGACTGGTTAAGCTTAATTAGATCAAGGTATTCTGATCTCCAGAAACCTTTTGCTTGAGCATTTCTTCTCGCCTGGTCTGTTGCTGCGGCAAAGAAGATTCTGGAGGTAGTGTTGACTTATTTGATCCACTTTACGCTTAGTTCTAGTCCCACACTTAGGTTGAAAATTCATATAGAAATATTTAAGTTTGGGGGTGTCATTTAAAATTAATAATTCATTGGGGACAATGAATAATTCAAGTTTGTGGGACTTTTTGCTACTCCAATTGTTTTGCTCGAGCATTCCTCTCCTCCATTAAATAATTTGTTAGGTTATTGAGTAACCAGGGACATTTGTGATACCCACAGTTTGTCTTCGCGTCAAAAGGTGACCTAGGAAATATGAAAAATTATGAAAAATTATTTGCTGAAAAAAAATGATTGTTGAAAATTTTGCTGAGAAAATTCATGGAGCAAAAGTTTTGAAGGATGAATGATAGTCCAGCAGTTTTTCTGTCTCCCAGAACTTAGGTGAGCTTCATCATAAAATGTTGTCATTCTAAGGGGCAAGAGATGGAATAACTAAGGATTTTTGAGCTCTACAAAGAGTATTGAGCCTAGTTGGTGATAAGTTTGGGGCAGGGGTATACTGCGTCATAAAGTGGGTCATCCCATGCTTAAGAGCTTATGACTGTAGGGCTGCTTTAAGTCTGAAAAACAAAAATATAAACCCCTTGAAAATGTGTTTTGATATGTCTGATAATAGAGCTAAGCTGTGGCAAGTTCTTAGAATTGAGTTAAAAGTGGTGATTATTTGTCCATGCCGGAAGAATTATTTTGCTGCAGCAGAGCTTGGTTTTGCAGAGTGCTCAGGTAAAGGTTGAAGGTAGTGTTGGATTGTCTGGTTTGACTAAGCTGTGTTTTTGTCTAATGTTTTGAATTCTTGAAGGGAAGGTTGGTTAGTATTGCTCGGGACGCGCAATAGTTCAAGTTTGGGGGTGTGATAACTGCCCAAAAGGTAGTTATTTAGGCCTCATTTCTATATTGATTTGTGTGTCTTTTGTGCTTAATAGGGTTGGTTTAGATATATATTACATGTTTTAACCCATTTGGAAGAATGGAAGCTTTGGAAATCATTTTGTGCAGAATCTGTTGCTGGGCGACTTGAGGGAGCAAATTCTGTGCTGCAGCAAAACTGGGAGCAGAACTGCCACGTCACAGCTCGTTAGCCAACTTCATGAACCGACTTCTGTTGAATTATTTTCGGGATAAAGGAGCAAGGAGAGCCCTACACGTGTCCATGTTGACCTAATTCAAGCCTCCTATCCTTCTATAAAAGGAAGTAGCCGCCCAAGTCAAGATCATTCCACTTTTGGGAGAAAACATTTCATTCTTGGGAAGTTCCTTCCACCTTTGGGAGCCGAATAGAGGAGAGAGATTGGAGACCACCTAGAAGACCATCATTACAAGCTGATCGAGGAGATTAATATTTCCTTTTATTATCTTGTAATTATGGACGTGCCTACTCAGATTGTAACGTGTGTTTCCATGCATATTATGAACTAAGTAGCTTAGGCGTTGGTTAGGAACAATGTGATTGCCGTGCTTAACTCTAGTAATGAATATCGATTCTATGCATCTTGATTAATTGTTGTGTTCATTTCTATTTTATGCCCGCTTGGCCAGCCGGTATGAATACCTCTCTCTAGTTTCAGGGATGATTTAGAGAGTGTGTGGCGATTAATCACACTACGATCATTGTGTATTGGTGAACGCCAGTGACTGAGCTAGGGATAGCCAGTTGCCTAGTGCTTGATCGGTCGTACTTCATTGGGGCTGAAACACATTAAAAAAGATCCGGAGTTCCGAGAGGAATCCGCTAATAATACTGCGAGAGTTTGCATGATCAATAATATTGCTAGAGCATCTTTTAAAACAATTACTAAATCCTGACCAGCGTCTGTTTCTAATTTATCTGCCTATTTGTTTACTTTCTGTTATGTCATTTATTTTGCTTCACCATTATTCTTATAAAAAAACCAATCATTTTTACCATCTTTGAAACCATTAAGGGATTATACAAAATAGATAAAGTGGAAGCTAGTTCAGGCCTTGGATTGATAATACTTACTACTTGCTGCGGACTGTGTATACTTGCACAGAGTTCTAGAGTCCTTTTATACCATCTTTTTACTCACTCTAGGAACCCAACAGGGGGAAACTTCCCCCCCAAATTCGGTCAATTGACCGATTTAAAAAAAAAAAAAAATAGGAATCTCTCTCCCTCTCGCAGCTTTCTCTCTCTCTCTCTCCCTCTCACAGCTTCTCTCTCTCTTGCCCTCGCGCGCTCTCTGTCTCCCTCCGCCGCAGCTCGCCGCAGCCCGCCGCCGTCGCGCAAGCTGCTGCCGCCGGTATTTTTCTCTCTCTCTCTCGGTTTTTTTTTTCTCTCTCTCTCTCTCTCTTTTCTCTCCCTCAATCGGCTCCCTCTCTTTCTCCTCACCACAGCCCGCCGTCGAGCGCCACCTGCCGCCACCGTCGCTCGTCGACGCCGCCGCCGCCGGTAACGTCTCCCCTCAGATCTTTCTCTCTCTCAGATTTCTCTCTCTACTGTGTTAATAATGGCCGCACTTTTTCCGTTCAGATTCGAGCAGCCACTGCCGCTCTCGGGCTTGCTTGTCTTTTTCAGATCTGCTCGTTCGCTCTTTTCAGATCTATTCGTCGCCGCCACTTGAAGCTTCAGCTTTGCTTCTAAAGAATTATTTGGGGTGTCCGTAGTAGGTGGTGGTCGAATCATCGAAGGCGGAGCAAATTGGTAACTGGACAGCAAGCTTTAGGTTCGCTTAGAATACGTTTTCGCATAACGTGGTTGGTCTTATCGAGTTGTTGGGTGATTTTCAGTCAAGCGTAGTATCTCAATGTAAGTAGCCGTTGGAATAAATTCTCTGCTTTAAACTCATTTAAGTTGAGTATGGTTTACAATAGCATGAGTTGGATTTAATCCTTAAGTTGCCCCTTGGAATCTAAGTAGCTAATTGGATTCAAATTCCATGTTTTAAGTGTATTGTGTGGTAGCTGAACATGGTAAGTAGCTTGCCGCTTTGGAATGAAATGTTTATGTTTGAAATGATTGTTTACTTCTGGCATGAGCATGTGTATAAGTTGTTCGGATTGAGACTGAGGTGATATGTTGCGTTAATTTCAAGATCATGGCTACTGCATATATATATCTGAGTTGTGTGATAGAAGCGAGTGTATGACTATTATATATTTTTTTAAAGCTGGCTGACATTGTTTGTGGGCGACGAGAAGTTGTAGTTTTCTCTGTTTAGGAGTGTCGGTTGTCGCCTCCATTTCTTATTCTTGTGTTATGACTGAGTTGGGAGGGTGCATATCAGTTAGCCTGTCAGTGATCTAGGAAAAGAAATCGATTGTATTAAATAGGTTGCGGTTAAAGATTAGTAAGTGTTAAGGGGTCCTAAAGGGGCCCTAAAGGGAAAAGGATTAAGAAAGGGAAAGGAATAGGCTAGCGCCTTACAAGAGGGCCGTGTCAATTAAACACCTAGGACTGAGATGTATTAGACTGAGATGAGGGGCCTAATGGGCGGGACTTGGCTTCGCAGACTAGGTGCCATTTACTAACTGTGGAAGTTAATTTCTGACTTAAACCCATGAACGCCCCACCAGTGAAATGGTAGGTTAGAGAGCTACGCGCCCAGTAGTGACTTGAGGGATGAGACTTAGCTCCACTGACTGGGTGCCATCTACCATCAGTAGGAGTAGAGACCTCCCAAAACTCCCACTTGTGCACTATCAGTGAGTTGGCAAACTTATATATATAGGTGAACTAATTGAACACGAGACCCGAACTGCAGATAAATGAAATGAAATGAAATGAAATGAATGAGAATGAGATGACCTAACCCTTAGGCCCTTAACTCGAATAAAATGTTAAAACCTTGATTGCTACTTACTGAGTATTTTCTTAAATACTCATTCTTTTCCCTTACATACAACTGCAGGTAGAGGTAAAGGTGTACAGGACGCGTGACGGAGAGTTGCTGGGCCATGGATCTCCTTTAGGATAGTATTCCGCATTTTGTATTTTGAAATTCTTATTTTGAACTTGTATTGTGAATGATTTAAGGTTTTTTCCGCTTTAAGTTTTGTTTGAATAACTAAAGGTTTCGTTTGTTATGTTTTAACTGGGATCCCAGGTTGAAAAGTTTTGTAAAATTTCTAAGTATGTTTTCTTTAAATGATATTTCCTCGCTGTTCTAAGAAGTAGAATGAAATGCATGTAGTAACGGCCTTAGGATCTAGGCATGAAAAGCAGGGTCGTTACATAACAACCTAAAAGGTCTATAGTACAAGGATAAGGTTGGGTACCTTATCCTGGTAAGACTATGTGGTACGACCCGCTTTGTATTCGATACAGACGTATTGATCCAAGGCGTCCATGTAGGAGACATGCGAGCGGGGGTATCCTATGCAATGAGTTTGCATAAGACCGGACCACGAAATAGTAAACCACTAGATGTAACACCGTTAACTAGTTAGGTTACTGTTTCAATAGGATGACCTAGGTAACTCAGTCTTAATCCTGAGTGTGTCATGAACTCATTCTCACGAGGGATTGTCCTTTGATTAGTATGAGTGAGAGTGGCCTGCACGCCGACTCAATAAGCCTACCTTCTTGAGGACGAGACCGAGTGGGGGGCTGGGGACATGACAACACAAGATGGAATTCACTCCTTCCCACTTCTAGGAGAAGTAGATGAGTGTTCCCTTAAGTGGTGACTCCGGGACTTGAACAAAGGGATCCTGCCCTCTCACTGGCCCGAGAGGGACTTTATGTTTAATGGTTGGACCATAAACAAGTTGTTCATTAGAGAAGCGTTGGTACTTAAGGAGACATATGTAACACAGGGGTAAAACGGTAATTTGACCAAGTCGTGATTACGAACACTCGTGAAGGATTGACTTACCGGTATAGGTCTATATCCGTGGACACAGAAATGTTCTACAGTGAGAAGAGTTCAGCTGTGGGTCTTTAGTGGAATGACCCACAGTTAATGAATATTGGTTAACCTGATTAATGAGTTTAATCGGTTAACCTCATATCATTGGAGCTTCTGATCTGTAGGTCCATTAGGTCCCCCTGCTAGCTCGTTAAGAGTAATTAGGAACAATTATATCTTGAGAGAGTTTGAATATAGTTCAAATTCATATTGGGAATTAAGTTAATTGTATGAGATACAAATTAATATAATGTATAATGATATATTAAAATGTAAAGTCTAATTTGAAATTAAACTTTATTATTATGAAAGAAATAAATATTTGAAGAAGTTCAAATATTAATATGAATTTGATTCATAGTTAATTTATAGGATATAAGAGAATTGGAAGGAGTTCCAATTTTAATATGAATTTGATTCATATTATAGAATTAATTAATTGAAGGCCTGAAATTAAATATATGATATTTAATTGAGTAATTAATTAATTAACTAATAGAAGGTCTGAAATTAAATATATGATATTTAATTGGTGATTAATTAATTTAAAGAATTGATTAATTAGAAATTAATCAATTATGGAAATGATTAATCACTTATGGAAGTAATTAATCATTTATGGAAATGATTTAATCACTTATGGAAGTGATCAATCATTTATGGAAAAGATTAATCAATTATGGAATTGATTGGTTATGGAATTGATTAATTATGGAAAAGATTAAATCAGTTATGGAAATAATTGATTTTAAATGAATATTTTATTCATGGCCTTTCTCCTATAAATAGAACACTAACCCTAGGGTTTAGGGATGACAACATATGGCCACCATAAGCCCCTCTCATATTCTCTCAACTCAAGAACTCTAGGGAGAATTTTCTTTCTAGAGTTTTTCCCATTCAAGATTAGGTAGTCCCACAACTGCGTTCCTAATCTCAGAGTTATAGCAGGGAAGATCAAATGGTGGTGTTCTTCGTTGTTGTAGAGCAATCAAGAATCATTCTTGATTTTCAGAGACGTCAACGGAGGTTTGCTTCTCTTTTCTTTATTATAGATTTAGATCTAAATTTTGTATGCTTAGCCTTAAGTTTCTATAGAATTAGTTATATGATTTTTACCAATGTAATGATATTTTTTGGATAAACAAAATTAACTACGATTCGGTCCCAATTACGCTTCCGCTGTATCGGAATTAGGGAATTCCAAATCCTTACATTCAGGGGCAAGACCGAATGGGGGCTGGGAACATAACAGTACAAGATGGAATTCACTCCTTCCCCTATTGAGGTAAGTAGATGTGTGTTCCCTTAAGGTCTGATTCCGGGGCTTAAACAAAGGCGCGATGTCCTCTCCTGGCCCGAGAGAAACTCCTGTTTGGTGGTTGGACCCTAAACAACTTATTCATTTCAGGGATCGGTGGTACTTAAAGAACTAGAGGTAACCCAAGGATAAAATGATAATTTGACCCAGCTGGTGTTACGAACACACGTGAAGGATTGACTTACTGCATTGGTCGATATCCGTGGACACAAAAATATTCTACAGTGAGAAAAGTGCAGCTGTGGGTCTTTAGTGTAGTGACCCACAGTTAATGAATGTTGACTAACTTGGTTAATGAGTTTAGCAAATCAGTCTCGTATCGTTGGAGCTTCTGATCTGTAGGTCCATTAGGTCCCACTGGTAGCTCGTAAAGAGACTTGAGACAATTAAGTATAAATTGTAAATTGAAAGCATTCAATTTATTTAGGGGAATCATATAATGTATATTGATACATTATAATATAAAGTTTATGAAACTTTATAATATAATTTTGAATTAATTTCAAAATTAATTCTTGAGAAAAATATTTGAAAGAGTTCAAATAATTATATTAATATATATAATTTAATAAAATCCCTAATATTAAATATGTGATATTTAGTTTAGTAATGAATTATTTTTTTTTATTTTTTTTGAGAGAAAGTTTAGTAATGAATTAATTATATATTAAAATTAGATATGAATAAGATAATATATTTTATCTTATTCATGGCCTTTTCCTATAAATAGGACCTCTAGGGTGGGGT
This sequence comes from Luffa aegyptiaca, assembly GCA_017139565.1. Lineage (NCBI taxonomy): Eukaryota > Viridiplantae > Streptophyta > Magnoliopsida > Cucurbitales > Cucurbitaceae > Luffa > Luffa aegyptiaca. Next base: position 31,367,901 of record CM029407.1, on the reverse strand, counting down.
GAAAGACATCTCATTCATTCTCCTACTCTCAAAGAATTCTCTTGAAGGCTCCCTCTAGACTCCCACCAGTCTTAGAGTCATACCGGTGTAGCCATAGTGGTGGTGTTCGCAGTAGTTCGTGATTATTTCACAAGCAGTTGGTGAATTTAATCTGAGTCATCAACGAGAGTAAGTAATTTATTACTACACAAATTAGATTTTGATCTAATATTTTTGTATGCTTAGACTTAATATAAATTTAGAATAGTTCTAAGATTATTGTCAATGTATTGGTATTTTAGATTAAACAAAATTAATTACGAACCGGTCCCAATTACTCTTCCGCTTTACGAAATTACGGAATTCCAATCATTCAATTGGTATCAGAGCCGATCGTAGATCTAATTTTGTTTCTCTAAAATTTGCATTGAATATTGGTGGGATTGATTAATGCATAATGTATGTATGGTTTCCATTGGACTGTTTAGGGTAATCTTATGGTCATAGTATAGGGATAAGGCTGGGTACCTTATCCTGGTGACACTATGTGATACGGCCCACCTTGTATTTACCCACTCGTTTTTGTCTAGCTCATCAAGCTCTCCGTTCAAGTTTCGTCGATTCAAGTAGTGGGTCTTCGAGTTTCGTTGGCTTTAGGCAATTTCAACATTGGGCAAGAGAATTAATTTTAGTTTTGGTTATTTTAAGCAATTTAGATATGTACCCATTAATTTTGGTTATTGATTTCAAGGTACCCATAGCGTTAGGAGGTTGAATTTTGGCATTAGAGTGGAATTGGAACTCTCGACTCGCAAGCTAAAGGTTTATTTGGCTTGCCAAAGTCTTTGAATCAAGAAGTTTTGAAAAGGATTAGTTTGGGGTTAATTAAGCCAAGGTAAGTAGCTTTATTGTTGAACTTTTTAATTTGGTGCGCGTGTTTGATTTTCTAAAATTCTCGTGCTTATGAGTTGTTCTTGTAATTTATTATTTTTGTTAAAAGCATGAAAATTGTGCAAGACAGATTTATTATTTTAATTACGTATGCGTTTAGGAAAATTGTCGAAAACATGAAATTTATTATTCTTGCTTGCATTTGTTGATATTTGAAATAATTGAGTTGGTGGTCTCTCAAATTTATTATATGTATGAGTTTAAATTATTTGTAAGTTTTCTTAAATATTCGAAAGTGTACATGAAATCGATGTACATGAAGAGATGCCTCCACAGGACTTAGAGACATGAAATTGATGTAACTAATGTTGGGTTTTATGCCCTAAAACTCGTAGATTGTGAATGTAAACAAATTGTATACTTGTTTCAATAAAGTGTTACTGAGATTCTACAATAAAGTGTTATTGTTAAATATTGCACAATTTGACCCAAATCCAATAAACTAAGATCCAAGGTTGTTTGTATGTAACTTGAACTAGTATGTGGGGACATACGGTGATCGATGTTCAAGTAACAACCTAAATGGTCTATAGTACAAGGATAAGGTTGGGTACCTTATCCTGGTAACACTATGAGATACGACCCACTTTGTATTTGATACAAACGTATTGATCCAAAGCATCCATGTAGTAGACATGCGAGCGGAGGTATCCTATGCGATGAGTTTGCATTAGACTGGGCCATGAAATTGTAAACCACTAGATATAACACCGTTAACTAGTTAGGTTACTATTTCAATAGGATGACCTAGGTAACTCAGTCTTAATCCTAAGTGTGTCATGAACTCCTTCACTCCTTCATACTTATAGGAGAAGTATATGAGTGTTCCCTTGAGTGGTGACTCTGGGACTTGAACAAAGGGATCCCGCCCTCTCACTGGCTCGAGAGGGACTTTATGTTTATTGGTTGGACCATAAACAGGTTGTTCATTATAGGAGCACTAGTACTTAAGGAGACAGATGTAACACAGGGGTAAGACAGTAATTTGACCCAGCTGTGATTACGGACACTCGTGAAGGATTGACTTACCGGTATAGGTCTATATTCGTGGACACAAAAATGTTCTATAGTGAGAAGAGTTCAGCTGTGGGTCTTTAGTGGAACGACCCACAATTAATGAATATTGGTTAACCTGATTAATGAGTTTAATTGGTTAACCTCATATCATTGGAGCTTCTGATCTGTAGGTCCATTAGGTCCCCCTACTAGCTCGTAAAGAGTAATTAGGAACAATTATGTAACATCCCAATATTTATCAAAAAAAAAAAAGAAAAAACAAAAGAAAACGGGGGAGAGTGGGTTGGCTTGCCCGGTCAAAAAGGGGAAAGGGGGGAAAGTTTCCCCCAAACATTCGGTCAAAGGGATCGGTTAAGAAAAAAAAATTATGAGTTTTATTCTTTCCCCCCCGATACTCTCTCTCTTTCTCACCATTCTCTCTCTCCCTCTCAACTCTCTCTCTCTCCGATCTGTGTATCGACCGCCGCTCCTCATCCATTGATCTCTGTCACGCTGCCGTCGTCCCCCGTCGATTTTCGCCGCACCGTCGTCGCCTCTCGTCTGCCGCCGATAAGCTCTACGCATTTTCTCTCTCTCTCTCGTCTGTTTCTCTCTCTCGGCCTCACTCTCTGTTTCTCTCTCTACTGTGTGCAGCCTCCACGTGCCTCTGTCGTCGATTCTCGCCGCCACTGTCGTCGTGAATCGCCGTGAATTGTCGCCTGTGAGCTTTCCTCTCTCTCTCTCTCGTTTCTTTCTCTCTCCCTTTTCTCTCTCACTCTCGACCTTACTCTCTCTCTCGGTGTAGCTCCGCCACCATGCACCAGGGACCGCCGCCGCAACGTTCAGCCGATCAGTCGCATGCCGCCGCCGCCGCACGAATCTGTACGCTGCGGCCGTTCAAATCTGTTCGTTTCTGTCGCTCAGAATCGATTGCCGCCGCCATCCCCTTAAGATAAACAGTCGCACACATCTTGAATGTTCAACGATTTCAGCTAGTGGGTAAGGAATTTGTAAGTTGAGATTTATTGGTCTTTTATGCCTTAATGGAATACCCATTAACGTTGGATCTTAATCTAAGGTATCTGTAGTAGTGGTGGTCAAATCATTAAAGGCGGAGCAAAATTTGGAAACTGGGCAGCAAGCATTAGTTTCGTTTGGGTGAGTTTTCGACCCTCTCAAGTCTTGTGTCTTTAGGAAAAAATATTGAGATTGGAATGCCTCTGATGTGAGAACCTTTTATGTGTGTTAAACGATTACTTTTTCGCATAACGTGGTTGGCGCTATATCAAGTTGTTTGGTGTTTTCAATGAAGCTTAGTTACCTCAAGGTAAGTTAACTAGCTGAACTAACTATAATTTATGTATTGGTTGTGCTTCGGGCATGAAACTTTTGTATATATGTTTGAGTTGAGACTGGGATGTTATGAACACTTTATTTTAAAGAGTATGGCTGTTGTGTAATTTGTGCTATGATATAGATGCGAGAGCATGATAGTGTTTCATTATAGTTGGCTAGCAACATATGTAGACGGTGAAAAGTTTGTGGTTTCCCTGTTTCGAAGTGTTGTTTGTCGTTCTTGTTCTTGAAATTGACTGAGTTGGGATGGTGCATATTGGTTTAGCCTGTCAGTAATCTCTGAAAAAGAAAAGAATTTTTATTAACTAGGTTACAGTATAACTTAGCATGCATGCTAAGAGGCATTAAAGGGAAAAGAGCAAGAAAGGGAAAAGAATAGGCTAGTTACGCTAGTAGGGGGTCATGTCAGTTAATCACCTAGGACTGAAATGTATTAGACTGAAATGAGGAGCTAGATCGCTGGAACTTAGCTTCGCAGACTAGGTGCCATTTACTAAGTGTGGAAGTTAAATTCCGACTTAAAACCCATGGACGCCCCACCACTGAAATGGTAGTTTAGAGCGCTACGCACACATTAGTGCCTTGAAGGGTGAGACTCGACTCCACTGACTGGGTGCCTTCTACTATCAGTAGGAGTAGAGATCTCCCAAAATACCCACCTGTGCACCTTCAGTGAGTTGGCAAACTTCAGTAGGTGAATTAATTGATCACGAGACCCAAACTACAGAATGAAATGAAATGAGATGGAATGGAACGAGATGACTTCACCCTTAGGCCCTTAGCCCAAATAACCTTTGAATTCTTGGTTCTTGCATGTCTAGCAGTATTGTTACTTACTGAGTATTTTTCTTAAATACTCATTCTTTTCCCTAACATGTAATTGTAGGTAAAGGCAAAGATGTAATGGAGTTCGCTTATAACAACAGTTATAAAGCAACCATCGGTATGTCACCGTTTGAGGCCCTTTATGGGAAAAGATGCAAGTCCCCTGTTTATTGGGATGAGGTCGGAGAACGTCAGTTGTTGGGACCTGAATTGATTCAAGCCTCTAGCGAGGCTATTTGCACAATCAGATCGAGGATGTTAACGACTCAAAGCCGACAGAAGAGCTATGCAGATACAAGGAGAAGGGATTTAGAGTTTGACGTGGGTGACCATGTTTTCTTGAAGGTAGCTCCAATGAAAGGAGTTTTGAGGTTTGGAAGGAAAGGCAAGCTCAGTCCACGTTTTATTGGGCCGTTTGAGATTTTAGAACGGATCGGCCCGGTAGCCTACCGTTTAGCCTTACCACCTTCGCTTTCAGCGGTTCACAACGTTTTCCGTGTTTCCATGCTGCGTAAGTATTTGGCGAATCCAGCCCACAGAGTGGACTATGAACCTTTGCAACTTAGTGAGAACTTGACTTATGAGGAGAAACCTGTACTAATTCTTGATAGAGAGGTGAAGGTCCTTCGTAATCGCGATATAGCTCTCGTGAAGGTCCTTTGGCGAAACCATTTGTCTGAAGAGGCAACATGGAGAGAGAGAAGACGAAATGATGACCAAGTATCCCGAGTTGTTCCAGTACTAGCAACTTTCGAGGACGAAAGTTCTTTTAAGGTTAGTATGATGTAACAGCAACTTTGTTTTTTTAAAAAAAATGAGGGAAATGGGCTAAATGCCCGGTCAAAGGGGGAGTGGGGGGAAATTTTCCCCCCACATTTTCGGTCAAAAAGGGGTTTAAAAAAAAAAAAAAAAATCAGATTTTTCTTTCGTCCCTTCTCCCCGATAGCTCTCTCTCTCCCTCACCATTCTCTCTCTCCCATCTGTATACTAGCGCCGCTCACTGCCGCCGTTCGTTCGCCATGCCGCCGTCGTCGGTTCGCGACGCCGACACCGCCCGCCGCACGCCGTCGATCCATGCCGCCTCGCCGTCGCCTAGAACGCCGCCTCCGTCGTCTTACCGTCGTGCCTCGCTGTGAGTCGCCAGTAATATCTCCCTCTCGGTTTTCTCTCCCCCTCGGTCCTCTCTCCCTCTCTGCAACCCGCCGCCGCGCTGCCACCATCGTCGTCGTTCATCGCCGCAAGCCGCCGCCGCCGCCGCTGGTAATATCTCTCTCTCTCTCTCGGTTTCACGTATTTCCCCTCTCCCTCTCGTCTCTGTCTCTTTCTAACTCAGCTTTCTCTCTCCGTCCGCAAGCCGCCGTGCCGCTACCGCCTTCTCTGAGAGGACCGCTGCCGCCGCACGTCGAATCGCCGTCGCCACCGTCCGTACCGCCGCTGTCGTCTTCAACCAAACAGCTGTACGCCGCCTCGAGTCGTTTGAGATCTTGAGCGTTCGACGGTTCGATTAATTGAACAGTAGGTAAGAAGGGTGTAAGTTTCAGATCTAATTAGTCTTTTATCCTTTAATGGAATACCCAATAATGTTGAGGCATAATCCAAGGTGTTCGTAGTGAGTGGTGGTCGAATTCGTAAAGGCGAAGCGAAATTGGAAATTGGACAGCGAGCAGTAGTTTCACTTGGGTGAGTTTTCGACCCTCTCAAGTCTTGTGTTTTAGGAAATTATTGAGATTGATATGCCTCTAATGTGTGAATATATTTTATGTGTTAATAGACTATTACTTTCGCATCACGTGGTTGGCGTTATATCAAGTTGTTTGGGTGATTTCAATCAAGCTTAGTTACCTCAAGGTAAGTAACTTGCTGCATTGGAATAAAATGTTTATGCATTGAAATGATAGTTTACTGCTAGCATGAGTTGGTATCAAATATTTGAGTTGAGATTGAGATGGTGTGAATGCCTTGTCTTCAAGGTTTTGGTTCTTGTGTACTTGTGCTGAGTGATAGGTGAGAGTGCTTGACCGTTACGTATCATAAGTTGACTGGCATTGTTTGTGGACAACGGGAAGTTTGTGGTTTTTCTCTGTTTAGGAGTGTTGTTGTCGCCTTCGTTTCTTGTTCTTGAGATTGATTGAGTTGGGATGGTGCATATCGGTTTAGCCTGTCAGTATTCTCCGTAAAAGAAAAAGATTTGGTTAACTGGGTTGTAGTTAAAATTAGCAAGTGTTAAGGGGTCCTAAAGGGAAAAGAATAAGATGGTTGCCTTAGTAGAGGGTCGTGTCAATTAAACACCTAGGACTGAGATGTATTAGACTGAAATGAGGGGCTTAATGGGCGGGACCTGGCTTCGCAGACTAGGTGCCATTTACTAACTATGGAAGTTAATTTATGACTTAAACCCATGAACGCCCCACCAGTGAAATGGTAGTTTAGAGCGCTACGCGCACATTAGTGCCTTGAGGGATGAGACTCAGCTCCACTGACTGGGTGCCTTCTACCATCAGTAGGAGTAGAGATCTCCCAAAACACCCACCTGTGCACTACCAGTGAGTTGGCAAACTTATATATAGGTGAGTTAATTGATCCCGAGGCCCGAACTCCTGATAAATGAAATGAAATGAATGAGAGTGAGATGACCTAACCCTTTAGGCCCTTAGCTCGAATGATCTTTTGAAACCTTGGATGTTGCATGTGTCTACGAGTACTGTTACTTACTGAGTATTTTCTTAAATACTCATTCTTTTCCCTAACATGTAACTGCAGGTAAAGGCAAGGGTGTACAGAACGCGCGACAGAGTGCAGCTGAACGAGCCATGGATTTCCTTAGGATGGTCTTCCGCATTTTATGTTTTCGAATTTCTTCTTTTGAATTTGTTATGTGACGTTTTAAGATTTATTTCCACTTCAAACTTTTACTTGAATGATCAAAACTTCTTCTTGTTTATTTTAACTGGGATCCCAGGCTGAAAAGTTTCATGTATTTTCCAAGCATGCTTTTACTCTAAATGTTGTTCCTTCGTCTTTCTTTATAAGTGAAATGAAATGCTCGTAGTAATGGCCCTAGGATCTAGGCATGAAATATAGGGTTGTTACACATACTTACTTAATCCTACAAGCATAGCAACACTTAAGTCATGTCCAAGTAAACAACACTTAAACCATATTCAAGTAAGCATACAACATACCAAGGAACATTTGACCAAAGCATGAAAACTTATCCCAAACTTCAATTCACCACTAATAAGCATACAATGATTTCAAAATCAACTACTTCATGTCTAAAAGCTACTTACATAAACAGAAACTAAGCTTGTTGTCCAAGCCCTCAAATTCTACTCCAACACGACAAATACTGTAACGCCCCAAGCCCAGGATTCGGAATCCGGATTCGGCACCTGACGGCCCCGGCATTCCCCTGCGACCTGACCACGTTACCATACTCGTTTTAAACCGCTTCTAAGAGTGAAGACTGTCCCCACAAACCAACACGGGGTCCTTTTAGCATGCTTTGTCCTCACTCACATGCTTCCTAGGAAAGTTCCCAGGAGGTCACCCAACATAGAACTTCTCCAAGCCAAGCACGCTTAACTTCAAAGTTCCTATGATTGAGCCATCGAAAAGGAAGGTGCACCTTGTTGGTATAGGTAGTATCTATCAATTCTTTTAAGCTTATCTTGACTATACTTTCATGTCCTCAGGATCCCTCTCATTCGGATGTGGTATCAGTTCATTCATGTACCCCTCCTAACCTCGGACGTCACAAATACAATCCCAAATGCCACGAAAACCTTGAAACGATAGCCACAATCAATGGGTAAGCCTCTAGCACCATAAAACCAACCAAAACACAAGCTTAAGCACTTACCCACTGTCAATAATGCCCAACTACATAGAAACTTGAAAACCCGCTACTTGAACCGTCGGTTATGAAGAAGAACGTTTGTTGAACGGGAGGAAAAGTGAATGGGTAATCGATTAAATGTGGCCAACAATCAAAAGGACGAATTTTCTCACTTACCCACACTGATCGCACGCCGAAAATGATGACAAGAGACAACCCGAAAGCTTGCTGTCGCGTGACTACGCTGCACAACAACCGAAACTTCTGCCTACCAGCCACTAACCTGCCGGTGAATGCTGGAAAACGATAGCAATAGAGGGAGAATGGTCCAAGGGTGAGAGATCAAGGGCGAGAAATGCTTAAACGCAAGCCACGAAGAAGAGAAAAGAGAAACGAACCTACTGTAGCTGAAAACAGGGAGCTACCGGAGGGGATGCTCAACTGACGACACGCGATGAAGGAGAGGGGCTGTCGGCTGAGGTTAGTTCAAATGGCTGCTTGTGACTGAATTACTTGGGCGGCTGTTACACGAAGGAGAAATCGCAGAAAAAAAGAAAAGAAAGTGGATTTCGGCTGCAGCAACACGTGAGAAAGGGGAAGTGGAGGCTGAAAAAAAAAAGAATAAATTGACTTAGGGTTAGGTCTTCACCACGACCCCATTTAATTACAAAACTGCCCTCCAAGACCTTATTAAAAAATAAACTCATTAACTCAAACTAAAGCGTCACCTCATGAAAGTCGGCGTTACACAAGCCACCTTCAAATATGTGTCAAAATGTACTATTTATAGGACTACCATTTTTTGTATTAGAGTCTATCGTTGTGTAAGATGCAGGGGAAATAAGTCGATTATTACTAAGTAAAAAATAGATTACAAAAATCAGTTTCGTTTAAATTCTCTATTGAAAAATAGTTACGTCTTTTGTGTGGGACATTCAAATGATTTATTTTTCTTTTTAGCACACTTACAAACTAAGGAATTCTACAAGCGCACACATACAAAATCAACCCTAATAAATTTATTTTTGTTTTATTTTCTATAATTGAATATTAAAGGATTCATTTTATTTTGAATTTTATTCTATTGTTAGTTTACTTACATCTTTTAGAACACAAAGTTTTTTTTTTATTCACCGATTTTTTGGTTTGTGAAAGAAATTTTAATAGTTATTTTATATACGATATATAGCATTTTTTGTTAAAGTAGAAAAAGATAATTTCATTCTATATAAGAAAATAAACATTGGTAAACATAAGGCTATGCTTATAAACGTTTATTAAACAAAAAGGAAAGAAAACGTAATTTTACTCCTTTTTTCGTCGTCTTTCTTTATAGCAAAATTAGTCTTATAGTTATAACAACGTGGGTTACAATTTTAATTTACTGAATGTTACAATCAATTACGTTTTAAATTCTATATTTACTAACCCAATGAATAATAACTCATAAAATCTTAAGATGGGAGAAACTACTTAGTCAATCAATGCACATAATGTAAGTTGTCTATGTTATTTTTCTCACTTTATTGACAGTTTCATACCATGGTATCTATAAATGGCCTTTCATCTTGTATTTGGAAGGGAAAAAGCAAGTTTCAAAGGTAAGCAAAAAAGAAGTAAAAGGCCAACTTTCAACAAGGAAATGGCAAAAGAGACTAATGCAATTGGCGGGCTACTAGTGGTGGTTCTTTTATTGGAAGTAAATTTGTTGGTCTCAGCTCAACCTTCCATGGAAGACGACATCTACGTGTCTCCGATATGGGATGGATGGGTAGATGAAGATAGATGGTTTACTTTAAGGCCATGCTTAAGTAAAATGAAGAGTGATCAATGTCAGGAGGAACTTTATAATTATTACTTCAACATCAGCAAAAAGGAATTGGATCTAAGTTGTTGCAAATTTGTCAAAACCATGGGCAAGCGTTGTGCTTCAGCTTTTGAGTTTTGGTTCTCCTTTCCTGATCTAGAAGCTTTCAAGCCTAATCCCAAGAAGCTTTACAAAGATTGTGTTACAAGATTATCTGCGCCTGCACCGAAGAAACTTTAAGCCTTAAGATTAGCTTTTACGTCTTCGCTCAATAAATAACATACTTATAAATGTTCGTTTGTTTCATGTGATCAATGAATTCATTTATTTAACTTCTTCTTTTTTTTTAATAATATTTCAAAATATTTAAATACGCACGTGGAAATAAATTTGATCTCGAGTGGGACACTATAGTTAAAATGAACTTATTCTATACATAACTTTTATTAACTATTTGAGAATTTTATATTCTTATTTTAACCCCATCTCGACATGAAATAATTGTAAGAGTTGACAAATAAGAGATTAATGTGTTATTGGCCATAAAGGAGTTCGTTTTGAAACGACAACAAAAATTGAAGGCTAAGAACAAGAATGGAAGATTCGGCCTTTACAACAACTGCGCCAAAATTTTGTAAATGGTTTTGGTGTGTCTTGTCGTGGAGAGATGATTGGGAGAAGATGAGTGTAAGGAAAGGAAGAGAAAATGAAAAATATAATAATAAAAAAGATAAATAAAATTGTGAGGTTTATATCTCTCTTCAAGAACTGTTTTATTTTAACTCTTGTAGATCATGCCCTTTCTCTTCCGTTTGTGATGGAACATCTCCTATCATCATCTTGTCCATTTTGGCTTACATGTGTTTGCATTGTACATGCACATAAGTGAACGAAGATCAGAAAAATTGAATAATCATAAAACTGTAAGGTGTTGGTTTCAAACTTCAAAAATGTTAAATGTTGAAGTAAAACACTGTGTAATTCAATTTGAGTGCCAAAACGGCCATTTTTTTGATTGAAGGGTCGGACAAGCCACCTTCAAATATGTGACAAAATGTACTATTTATAGGACTACCATTTTCTGTATTAGAGTCTATCGTTGTGTAAGATTCATGGGAGATAAGTCGATTATTACTAAGTAAAAAATAGATTACAAAAATCAATTTAGTTTAAATTCTCTGTTGAAAAATAGTTATGTTTTTTGAGTGGGACATTCAATTGATTTATTTTTCTTTTTACCACACTTACAAACTAATGGTTTCTACAAGCGCACACATACAAAATCAACCGGAATAAATTTATTTTAGTTTTATTTTATTTTATTTTCTATAATTGAATATTCAAGGATTCATTTTATTTTGAATTTTATTCTATTGTTAGTTTACTTACATCTTTTAGAACACAATGTTTTTCTTTTATTCACCGATTTTTTGGTTTGTGAAAGAAATTTTAATACTTATTTTATATACGATATATAGCATTTTTTGTTCAAGTAGAAAAAGATAATTTCATTCTATATAAGAAAATAAACACTGGTAAACATAAGGCTATGTTTATAAACGTTTATTAAACAAAAAGGAAAGAAAACGTAATTTTACTCCTTTTTTCGTCGTCTTTCTTTATAGCAAAATTAGTCTTATAGTTATAACAACGTGGGTTACAATTTTAATTTACTGAATGTTACAATCAATTTCGTTTTAAATTCTATATTTACTGACCCAATGAATAATAACTCATAAAATCTTAAGATGGGAGAAACTACTTAGTCAATCAATGCACATAATGTAAGTTGTCTTTGTTATTTTTCTCACTTTATTGACAGTTTCATACCATGGTATCTATAAATGGCCTTTCATCTTGTATTTGGAAGGGCAAAAGCAAGTTTCAAAGGTAAGCAAAAAAGAAGTAAAAGGCCAACTTTCAACAAGGAAATGGCAAAAGAGACTAATGCAATTGGCGGCCTACTAGTGGTGGTTCTTTTATTGGAAGTAAATTTGTTGGTCTCAACTCAACCTTCCACGGAAGACGACATCTACGTGTCTCCGATATGGGATGGATGGGTAGATGAAGATAGATGGTTTACTTTAAGGCCATGCTTAAGTAAAATGAAGAGTGATCAATGTCAGGAGGAACTTTATAATTATTACTTCAACATCAGCAAAAAGGAATTGGATCTAAGTTGTTGCAAATTTGTCAAAACCATGGGCAAGCGTTGTGCTTCAGCTTTTGAGTTTTGGTTCTCCTTTCCTGATCTAGAAGCTTTCAAGCCTAACCCCAAGAAGCTTTACAAAGATTGTTTTACAAGATTATCTTGCGCCTGCACCGAAGAAACTTTAAGCCTTAAGATTAGCTTTTACGTCTTCGCTCAATAAATAACATACTTATAAATGTTCTTTTGTTTCATGTGGTCAATGAATTCATTTATTTAACTTCTTTTTTTTAATAATATTTCAAAATATTTAAATACGCACTTGGAAATAAATTTGATCTCGAGTGGGACACTATAGTTAAAATGTACTTATTCTATACATAACTTGTATTAACTATTTGAGAATTTTATATGCTTATTTTAACCGCATCTCGACATGAAATAATTGTAAGAGTTGACAAATAAGAGATTAATGTGTTATTGGCCATAAAGGAGTTCGTTTTGAAACGACAACAAAAATTTGAGGCTAAGAACAAGAATGGAAGATTCGGCCTTTACAACAACTACGCCAAAATTTTGTAAATGGTTTTGGTGTGTCCTGTCATGGAGAGATGATTGGGAGAAGATGAGTGTAAGGAAAGGAAGAGAAAATGAAAAATATAATAATAAAAAAGATAAATAAAATTGTGAGGTTTATATCTCTTTTCAAGAACTGTTTTATTTTAATTCTTGTAGATCATGCCCTTTCTCTTCCGTTTGTGATGGAACATCTCCTATCATCATCTTGTCCATTTTGGCTTACATGTGTTTGCATTGTACATTCACATAAGTGAACGAAAAATTGAAAAATTGAATTTAGTTTAAATTCTATATTGAAAAATAGTTATGTTTTTTGTGTGGGACATTCAATTGATTTATTTTTCTTTTTAGCACACTTACAAACTAAAGGGTTTCTACAAGCGCACACATACAAAATCAACCGGAACAAATAGCTGTCCAACAATAATAAACAACAACTACCCTATCCAAGGAAAATTAAAATGGAAAACAACGCGAACTAGCCATGGTCCTTCCTCATGTGCCTCCTCTGCATCACCATGGTCAAGGTGGTCCTCAAAACCTGCACAATCTAAAATGTTGGGGGGAGAAAGGTGTAACACCCGAGTTAGGAGGGGTACATGAATGAACCGAGGCCACATCCGAATAAGAGGGATCCTGAGGACATGAAAGTATAGTCAAGATAAGTTTAAAACAATTGATAGATACTACCTATACAAACAAGGTGCACCTTCCTTTTCGGTGGCCCAATCATAGGAACTTTGAAGTTAAGCGTGCTTGGCTTGGAGAAGTTATATGTTGGGTGACCTCCTGCGAATTTTCCTATGAAGCATGTGAGTGAGGACAAAGCATGCTAAAAGGACCCCATGTTGGTTTGTGGGGACAGTCTTCAATCTTAGAAGTAGTATCAAGCAAGTATGGTGGCGCGACCAGGTCGCAGGGAAATGTCGGGGCCGTTAAGGGCCGAATCCGGGTTCCGAATCCTGGGCCTAGGGCGTTACAAAATGGGAGGGGGTCAGTACAACCATGGTACTGGTAAGCATCCCCTACCTGAAAAGCCATCAACCAACAACAAAGCAAACAACATGTTTTTCACATGCAAACAACATGCTTCTTAAGGCTGGAAACACATCAACATGCTCAAAATCGAGTAAACTAAATGACTCTCCTAAGACAAACCTCATGCATCTCTCTATGCAACCCATTAACTGAATTATTGGAATTCCCAATTCCGTTACAGCGGAAGCAATTGGACCGTTCGTAAATTAATTTTGTTCTACAAAATACCAATACACTGGCAAAAAGTTAAGCGATGAGAAACATACCTCCGTCTGACGACTCTGAATTCTTCAAGAATTATTCTTGATTGCTCTGCAACAACGAAGAACACCACCATTTGATCTTCCCCGCTATAACTCTAAGATTAGGAACGTAGTTGTGGGACTACCTAATCTTGAATGGGAAAAACTCTAGAGAGAAAATTCTCCCTAGAGTTCTTGAGTTGAGAGAATATGAGAGGGCCTTATGGTGGCCATATGTTGTAGTCCCTAAACCCTAGGGTTATTGTTCTATTTATAGGAGAAAGGCCATGAATAAAATATTCATTTAAAATCAATTATTTCTATAACTGATTTAATCTTTTCCATAATTAATCAATTCCATAACCAATCAATTCCATAATTGATTAATCTTTTCCATAAATGATTGATCACTTCCATAAGTGATTAAATCATTTCCATAAATGATTAATTACTTCCAAAAGTGATTAATCATTTCCATAATTGATTACTTTCCAATTAATTAATCACCAATTAAATATCATATATTTAATTTAAGACCTTCTATTAGTTAATTAATTAATTACCCAATTAAATATCATATATTTAATTCCAGGTCTTCAATTAATTAATTCTATAATATGAATCAAATTCATATTAAAATAGGAACTCCTTCTAATTCTCTTATATCCTATAAATTTAATATGAATCAAATTCATATTAATATTTGAATTTCTTCAAATATTTATTTCTCTCATAATAATAAAGTTTAGTTTCAAATTAGACTTTACATTTTAATGTATCATTATACATTATATTAATTTGTATCTCATACAATTAACTCAATTCCCAATATGAATTTGAACTATTCAAATTCTCTCAAGATATAATTGTTCCTAATTACTCTTTACGAGCTAGCAGGGGGACCTAATGGATCTACAGATCAGAAGCTCCAATGATATGAGGTTAACCGATTAAACTCATTAATCAGGTTAACCAATATTCATTAATTGTGGGTCATTCCACTAAAGACCCAAAGCTGAACTCTTCTCACTGTAGAACATTTCTGTGTCCACGGATATTGACCAATAACGGTAAGTCAATCCTTCACGAGTGTTTGTAACTTCAGCTGGGTCAAATTACCGTTTTACCCCTGAGTTACCTCTGGTTCCTTAAGTACCAGTGCTCCTCTAATGAACAACCTGTTTATGGTCCAACCAGTAAACTGAAAGTCCCTCTCGCGCCTGGAGTCACCACTTAAGGGAACAGTCATCTACTTCTCCTAGAAGTGGGAAGGAGTGAATTCCATCTTGTGTTGTCATGTTCCCAGCCCCCCACTCGGTCTTGTCCCCAAGAAGGTAGGCTTATTGAGTCGGCATGCAGGCCACTCTCACCCATACTAATCAAAGGACAATCCGTCGTGAGAAAGAGTTCATGACACACTCGGGATTAAGACTGAGTTACCTAGGTCATCCTATTGAAACAATAACCTAACTAGTTAACGGTGTTACAACTAGTGGTTTACTATTTCGTGGTCCGGTCTTATGCAAACTCATTGCATAGGATACCCCCACTCGCATGTCTGCTACATAGACGTTTTGGATCAATACGTCTGTATCAAATACAAAGCGGGTCGTATCTTAGGGCATCACTATACCCATTACATTTCTCCCACTTGCCCTAGATTTCATCTTTGTACATATCTCGTAGATCTAGACCTTCTAGATGACCCTCAAACACCTTAGCTGAGAGAGTCTTCGTAAATGAATCAACAATATTTCGTTCAATTTAATGTGTCTACTTGTCTTGGGCTGCGATATTCTTTGAATTTGCCACAATACCACTATATCACTATAAAGTGTGATGGGCAAGTTCACATTTGGAACACATTCCAAATTAATCAAGAACTTCCTAAGCCATACAGTCTCTATCGCTGCTTCACAAGCAGCTATGTTTTCATCCTATACGGTCAAGACTCTAACTATGTCATACTATAGCTCCATCGTAAAGAGTGACCACAGATACTGATGTAGATTTCCTCAAATCCTTATCAGTCTTAAAATCTGTGTCAGTGTATCCTGTAAGGGTCAAATCCTTAGTCCCATACACGAGCATATAGTTCCTCGTTCTCCTCGAATACTTGAGGATATTCTTAACGGTTCCAATGATTAAATCTTGGATTAGATTGATACTTACTGACAATCCCTATTGCATAGGGCATTCGTCTCATCTCCTTAACTTCTTGAGGTGTCTTAGGAAACGGTTTCTTAAACAAAAAAGAATTCCACACCTGAAAGGTAGTGAAGCTGATAAGGGTAAAAAATATACCTATTTTGCCCTTATTCTTAGCTCATTTCTTGGTCAAATGTTATTTTGGTCAATTTTACTATTCCCGAGCTCAAAATATGCTTACATTTGATAAGTTAGGGTGTTGAGAGTCACTTTTGTCAAATTATGCTTATTTGTGCTTAAAAAGACTTGATTTTAAGAGAATTTGACTTAGTTTGTTGCTGTGCAGAAAAATAGAGGAAAAGCTGGAATTCCCCATAAATGCGACCACATTTCTGGAGAAGGCAAAATTGAAATGCGACCACATTTCTGGAAAAACAGAGGCCGTTCCGAGTCGTGCGCGGGTCGTTGTTGACGAGTCTTCTTCGCACCTAACTGGTTGTTTTGACCCCGAAACTGACTGGGCAACCTTCCAGCACCTATTTCGCAGCTCCTCAACCACTTTATACACTATAAAAGCTTGAGATTCTAAGTCAAATTCAAGCAAAACTCACTTGGTAGAAAATGATGGTGACAAAACACTGGCTCGACGCCAATGAGTAAGGATGCCGGAGGTCCTTCTTAGATGACCAAATTCTAACCCTAGAGAGAGTTAGACATCAAACCTTGTGGTTTGTAGAGAGTTTCACTCATTCCCACCTTGTAAAAGTGAGAGAGTGGAGTGTCTTAGCGAACTCTAAAAGGATTGTGTAAATTGAAAAACCCATAATATTTAGTTATCTCCTTTATTTCCAGCTCTTGAATCTTTTCATTATTATGTATTATTTACATTCTTATTTCAATGAAAATGTGTTCATTTTCTTTTTATCCCATCACGAGTAGCTAAATCCGGTTGAAGGGTTCAATGTGGTGAATTCCCTTATGGTTTAATGGCTTGAAAGTATCTTATTTGCTTAAGTTGTGTCAAATGCATGTCATTCTTTATTGATTATCACTCTAATCTTGCTGAGTTTAACTTGATCACTTAGACTTTGCATGCTATGTGAGTTTGATCTCGAAAGGGACAAACGATATCGGTTCTCATAAAGGTGATATAGGAGAAAAAGCTCGAAAGAGATTGTTCAGTGGTATAGAGCAAGCTGCCTAAGGCACTCTATATCGACTATAGGGTTATAGGTTGCATTCGTGAATTATCTATGTCGGAGTCGAGTCACAGAAATGTGCACAATGGTACTCGCTTAGCCTTCTAACAGTTCTTGGGAACAAGTGCCAATTGGAAGTTAAATCTGACCCAATGCATTGAATACGCTTAAGTTAAATATTGCATGAGAATGGTTGTTACTTTAGGGATGAATCCATGTTGAATACCTCGTTGTTTATTATTGTTATTCTTTATTAGTTATTTGCATGTTTTATCTATCTTTTCAAAAACCCAATCAACCAACTTATTTTCTTTGGTTACCTTTTTCAAAAGCAATCATTTGAGCAGTTTCTTCATCAAATATGAATTTCCAATTTAGTCCTCGTGGGATCGATATCCTTGGAATACTTCTAAGGTTCTTTTTATTACTACGTGCGACAGTGTATACTTGACCGCGCACCAAGTTTTTGGCGCCGTTCCCGGGGACCAAAAGTGAAACCAGATTTGTTTTTGAAATTGCGATCAGATTGCGAGCGCATTTCTGTCTCAAAGGGAATTTGACTTCGGTTTGCATTGGTTTTGCTTTTGCAGGTTGGAGTTAGTGCATGAACAACGGGCACCTCTAGCAGAACTACACCTATCCCAACACAACACCCCTGAATGTAAAGATAAAAATACGGTGGAGCAACTGACGCATGTAAACATTCCTGGTGCTACCTGGCGCACGTACAACGTGCCTAATCATAAGCTCAACACCGTCCTGAACTGAGAGAGCGCACGCTAGCGTGCCTGAAGCTGAGCTCTAACAGTCAACAAATAGAACACACGTAAACGTGCCTGGCAACTAAGTTCTATCAGTCCTGAAATGGGGAAGGAACACACTCTAGTTATGTAAGACTTAAGGAATTTAATAAGTCTACCTGAGGCCCTAAAACGTAGTCGAGGTCCCTATTCTAAGCCTTTCCTCAAAGGTAATTATGATCCCTAAACCACTATGAGGCTACCGAAAATTCGGCAGCATAACGACATACATATAGGGAACCCAAAAGTTTCTACACCTAGAAAAAATAACGATGCACTTCTATAAACACAATCGAGTCAGAATCACAACCCAACTCCAATCATAACTCCAATGAACATTTAACCCGTCCTCCAACAACATGAACACAATCCAGAACAATCATGAATCAAACATTCCAAACATACTTACTTAATCCTACAAGCATAGCAACACTTAAGTCATATCCAAGTAACAACACTTAAACCATATTCAAGTAAGCATACAACATACCAAGGAACATTTGACCAAAGCATGAAAACTTATCCCAAACTTCAATTCACTACTAATAAGCATACAATGATTTCAAAAGCAACTACTTCATGTCCAAAAGCTACTTACATAAACAGAAACTAGGCTTGTTGTCCAGGCCCTCAAATTCTGCTCCAACACGACAAATACAATCCTGAATGCCACGAAAACCATGGAAACGATAGCCACAATCAATGGGTAAGCCTCTAGCACCATAAAACCAACAAAAACACAAGCTTAAGCACTTACCCACTGTCGATAATTCCCAACTACACAGAAACTTGAAGACCCGCTACTTGAACCGCCGGTTATGAAGAAGAACGCTTGCTGAACGGGAGGAAAAGTGGAGGCTGAAAAAAAAAAGAAAAAATGGGCTTAGGGTTAGGTCTTGACCACAACCCCATTTAATTACAAAACTGCCCTCCAAGACCTTATTCAAAAATTAAAATCTTTCCATCCTCACTTACAAAAAAAAAATAAACTCATTAACTCAAATTAAAGAGTCACCTTATGAAAGTCGACAGTTACAATCTTCCCTCCTTAAAAACTTTCCTCCTCAAAAGTTGCTAGCCTCGGAATAGCTCTGGGTACTTCGTTCTCATTTCATCTTCTCGCTCTCATGTTGCTTCCTGAATTTGATGGTTATGCCAAAGCACTTTGACCAGTGCTATCTCCCTATTACGAAGGGTCTTGCGATCTCTAGCAAGGATTTGTACTGGTTTCTCTTCATAACTCAAGCCTCCATCCAGTCTCAAAGGCTCAAAATCAATCACAAGAGACAGGTCCGCCATGTACATCCGAAGCATAGATACATGAAACACGTTATGAACTGAAGAGAGTGATGGTGGTAAGGTCAACCGATAAGCCACTGGACCAATTCTCTCCAGAATCTCAAATGGACCTATAAACTTGGGACTTAACTTTCCTTTCTTTCCAAACCTCAAAACTCCCTTCATAGGTGCAACCTTCAGAAACACAAAGTCTCCAACCGCAAACTCCAAGTCTCTACGTCTGGTATCTGCATAACTCTTTTGCCTGCTTTGAGCCGTCTTCATCCTCGCTCAAATCTTCTGGACTGCTTCATTAGTAACTTGAACCAACTAAGGTCCAAGCAATTTCCGCTCACCAACTTCATCCCAATAAATAGGCGACCTACATCTCTTTCCATACAGGGCTTCGAACGGAGCCACACCAATAATTGCTTGATAACTGTTGTTATAGGCAAATTCCATCAGATGCAAGTGGCTGTCCCAACTGCCTGCAAAGTCTAATGCACAAGCTCGCAACATGTCTTACAACGTCTGATTCAATCTCTCTGTCTGACCATCGGTCTGGGGATGAAAAGCTATACTAAAATTCAACTGGGTGCCCAAAGCATTCTGAACACCGATCCAGAAATTAGAGGTGAAACGGGGATCTCTATCTGAAACAATTTTTACTGGAACCCCATGCAACCTGACAATTTCTTCCATGTATAACTGATCCCACTTCTCAACAAAATAGGTAGGCTTTCTTGGCAGGAAATGAGCGGATTTAGTGAGTCTATCCACAATCACCCAAATTACAGTAAAACCTATGGTTGTTCTGGGAAAATCGACAATGAAATCCATAGCCACTTCTTCCCATTTCCACTGAGGCACATCCAAAGGCTGCAATAACCCTACTGGCTTCTGCCTAGGAGCTTTAACTTGCTGGCAAACCAAACACTTGCTCACAAACTCTGCTACATCTCTCTTCATGCCACGGCACCAGTAGTACTGCTTTAGGTCTTGGTACATCTTCGTGTCGCCTGGGTGCACTGAAAAAGGAGAGCTGTGAGCTTCGGTCAGAACCTCATGTCTGAGCTCATCACCCTCAGGCACGCATAATCTCCTCGAAAAAGAAGACCATCATCTAAGGATAGAGAATACTCATCCCTCTGACCTGTCTCTACCTGGTGGAAGAGGTCACTACGGCTGGGATCCTTCCTCTGAACTTCTATGATACGTTGTCTCAACGTCGGCTGAACTGACAACTGGGCCAACTGTGAGGCAACTTTTCCTACTAGAACTTCTATCCTTGCACGCTCCAAGTCAGTCCTTATGTGAGCCTGGTCTGTGATTAAGGCTGAGGTATGGGCTACCTTTCTACTAAGTGCATCTGCAACCACGTTCGCTTTACCCGGATGGTAAAGAATCTCCACATCATAGTCCTTCACCAACTCAAGCCATCTGCGCTGTCTCATATTAAGCTCTTTCTGCGTGAAGAAATACTTAAGGCTCTTGTGATCTGTGAAGACTTGGATCTTCTCACCATACAAATAATGTCTCCAAATCTTCAGGGCAAAGACTACTGCTGCTAAATCCATATCATGTGTCGGATAGTTGACGTTCATAGTCCTTTAGCTGGCGGGAGGCGTAGGTGATAACCTTACCATGCTGCATCAGAACACAACCTAACCCTTTCTTGGAGGCGTCACTGTAAACAACAAACGAACCTGATCCATCTGAAACTGTGAGCACTGCAGCTGAAACCAACCTCTGCTTGAGCTTCTGGAAACTTGCTTCACAAGCACTATTCCACACAAACGAACTACCCTTTCGGGTCAACTGTGTCAATGGTGTGGCTATCTTGGAAAAGTCTTGCACAAAACGACGATAGTATGCTGCTAACCCCAAGAAACTACGAACTTCAGTGATCGTGGACGGGCGAGGCCACTTGGTAACAGCGTCAACTTTTGCTGGGTCAACTGAAACTCCATCACTCGACACCACGTGTCCTAAAAAGGACACCTGCTGGAGCCAAAACTCACACTTGGAGAACTTGGCATATAACCGATTTTTTCTTAGGATTGTCAAAACCCTTTTGAGGTGTGTCTCGTGATCCTCATCTGACTTTGAGTAAACCAGAATATCGTCGATAAACATGATCACAAAGGTGTCAAGGTATTCTTTAAACACTTTGTGCATCAAGTCCATGAATATTGCAGGCGCATTTGTTAGCCCGAAAGACATCATAGTGAACTCGTAATGTCCGTATCTAGATCTGAACGCAGTCTTGGGAATATCTTCTTCTCTTATTCTCAACTGGTGGTAACCTGATCGCAGATCAATCTTTGAAAATACTAATGCCCCTTGCAACTGGTCGAACAAATCATCTATGCGAGGAAGTGGGTACTTATTCTTAATCGTCACTTTATTTAACTCATGGTAATCGACGCATAAGCGCATAGATCCATCTTTCTTTTTCATGAAAAGAACTGGAGCTCCCCAAGGTGAAACACTAGGACGAATGAAGCCCTTGTCCAGGAGTTCTTGTATCTGCACCTTGAGCTCTTTCAGTTCTGCTGGAGCCATTCTGTAGGGTGCCTTAGAAATAGGGGTTGTGCCTGGCTCAAGCTCGATGCTGAAATCCACCTTTTGAACCGGAGGCAAACCTGGAAGATCTTCAGAGAATACATCCGTGAACTCATTGACCACTGGTACAGAGCTTATCCTCGCTTTTTCAACTCGAGTATCTGACACACTAGATAAAAAGCACCACGCTCCTCGATCCGCGAGCCTCCTTGCCTTTATCGCAGATACCACCTTAGGAACAATCTCTGATCTGATCCCTTTGAACTTGAAACTTGCTCCTTCTAGAGCTTGAATAATACTTCCTTCTGATGGCAATCAATGATGGCATGGTTCACGGCTAACCAGTCCATGCCCAAGATAACATCAAAATCCCTCATCTCTAGCACGATTAGTGTCACGTCTAACAGACGATCTGACACTAATACCTGGCAGGTTATAACTTTCTCTCTGGCTAACAACTCTACTCCAGCCGGGGTAGAAACTAATAGGTTAAAACCTAATGGCTCTAACTCTATCCGAGCATACTTAACAAACACATCAGATATAAATGAATGCGTAGAGCCTGAATCAAAAAGAACATGTGCATAATGCCCAAGAACCAATAATGTACCTGTTACCACTGCATTGGAATCACCAGCTTTCTTGTTGGTGGAGGCATGTGCTGAACTTTTCTGGGTGCTGGTGCTGGCCTGATTAGAACCGAAAAGTCGCCTAGGATCTGAGTTTTTGCCTTGAGGGCACTCTGCGGCCATGTGCCCACCCTTTCCACATCTGAAGCATACTCCTTAGCCCGCCAAGCATTGACCTTCATGACGACGATCACACTTAGGACACAAGGGCTTTTCCTAGCCATCATTTCTCTGGCGCGGGGACCGCCGATTTTGAGAGTTATGCTGAGATTTAAAGAAGCTTCGATTAAACTTCCTTTTTTGACATGTACTAGATTCTGGCTCTTTGGTCACCGGGGTTGCATTCGTAGCCGGCATGCTCATGATCGTGGCTGCTCGAAGGGCTGCCGCATAATCAGCTGGGGCAAGTGCCCCTACCACTCTCTCCACATCGTCCCTGAGGCTCGAGATGAACCTCTTCATCTTCTTTGCTTCAATATCTACCGTTTCTGGGGCGAAACAGGACAAGCATGTGAAATCCAGTTCGTATTCCTCCACGGACTTGTCACCTTGCTTTAAAGCCAGGAACTTTGCCTCCTTCCGGTACTGGATGATCGCGGAGTAATACTTTTGGAAGAAGGCCTCCCTGAACTGGAACCACGTGACGGGACCTGCGGTGGTATTGATAGATCTCTCTGCTGACCGCCACCACATCAGCGCATCCTCCCTCAGCATGAACACGGCACATGGGACTTGCTGAGCCTCAGGGCATCCCATGTAACGGAAGATCTCCTCCATCGTGGCTATCCAAGCCTCCGCGGCGTAGGGTCCACCATCTTCCCATTGAACGACGGCGGGTCATTATTTTGAAATCCTTCATATACTTGGAGCCCTCAGTTTACCCTGCTCGATCCTGGTTCTAATTCGCTTAAGCTGTCTGATTGGTCGTGATATTGCTCAGGAGGGCTTGAAGGGCTTCTAGCGTCAGGGTGACTATCTGTGCCTGCGTTGGGTGTGCAGGCGGTGCAGGCATCTGAATCTCGGGTCCATTGTTAGCCTGGTGACCCACTGGAGGAACCACTTGCTCTAGAGGTACATGACCCCTACCACGTCCACGACCCCATCCTCGACCTTGAATACGTGGAGGCATAGTCTAACATTCAAAATACAATAAAATGGGTCAGGCTAAATCCTCCTTGCCACGAATAGCTGGAACCAACTCACGCTAACCCAGATAATAAAATTATATAAATTCAGTCTCAAGTGTAATATAGATCATCATTCATAACACTCTTTCCTATTTGGTACTGGCATACCTGGCGATGACGAGGCGTGCTTACTTGTACTTGGCTATGGGAATTCTGATGCTTACGACGTAAGCGAGTCTACAGAACATAGAAACTGGGCTGTGATACCAACTGTAACGACCCGAATGAAGAGGGAATAAAAACATACAAAGGGGTCGCTACTACATGCATGAGTACGGAAAACTTTGTAAACTTTAAAGCGGAAAATAACAATGTTTTTCATTTAATTCAAATAGGGCCCATAACATGAATAAGTTCCTCAAATAAATAACGAGATAAAAACATCTAAATGAATTTCCAAAAGGAAGACAACCGATCTGAAATAAAGGTTCAACATAAAACTGATCTTAGGATGAAAGAAAATGAATTCCTAAGGAAAACGACATAGTTTGCTGTAACAGCAAGAGTAAAAAAAAAAAGGAAAAAAAAGAAATGGGGGGAAAAGGCGGGCACTATGCTTGGTCAAAAAGGAGAAAAGAAAAGGGGGGGGAACTTTCCCCCAAAATTTTGGTTAACTGACCATTTAAAAAAAAAAAAAAAGAAATGCTGATTTTTCCCCTCTCTCTCTCTCTCGTGCTCTCTCCCACACCGCACTCTCTCCCTCTCTCTCGTACTCTCTCTCCAACCCGCCGCCTTCAGCTCACCGCCGCCGACCTTGCGCCGCACGCCGTCGCCCGCCGTCCACGCGCCGCCGTCCCTCGTCGCAGTCTCCGTGCGTCGCCGCTCGTCGTCGGTGAGCACTTAACTCTCTCTCTCTCTCTCGTCTCTTTCTCCCTCAATCTCACGTTCTCTCTCTCTCGTCTCTTTCTCCCTCAATCTCACGTTCTCTCTCTCTCTCGTCTCTTTCTCCCTCAATCTCACGTTCTCTCTCTCTCTCTCCGTTGCAGGTCCGCCGCACGTCGTTGCCGTCGGTCCGTCGCACGCCGTCGATAACAGCCTCACGCTGCTGCCGCCCCACGTTCAACCAGCCAGTCGCGCAAGCCGCCGCCGCTGCGTCCAGATCTGTTTGTTTCTTCGTCGCTCGAATCTGATTACCGCTGTCACTGCCTTAAGACAAATAGCCACACGTCTCTTGAGCGTTCGACGATTACAGCTGGTGGGTAAGAAGTGTATAGTTCAGATGCAATTAGTCTTTTGTCCTTTAATGGAATATCCAATAATGTTGAGACTTAATCCAAGGTGTTCGTAGTGAGTGGTGGTCGAATTCGTAAAGGCGGTGTGAAATTGGAGATTGGACAGCGAGCAGTAATTTGACTTGGGTGAGTTTTCGACCCTCTCAAACCTTGTGTTTAGGAAATTAATTGAGATTGTTATGCCTCTGATGTGTGAATATATTTTATGTGTTAATAGACGATTATTTCGCATCACGTGATTGGCGTTGTATCAAGTGTTTGGGTGATTTCAATCAAGCTTAGTTACCTCGATGTAAGTAACTTACTGCATTAGAAAGAAATGTTTAAGCATGGAAACGACTGTTTGCTCCTAGCATGAGTTTGTATTATATATTTGGATTGAGATTGAGATGTTATGAATACGGTTGTCTTCAGGATTTTGGTTGTTGTGTACTTTGCTATGTGATAGATGAAAGTGCTTGACTGTTATATTATAAGTTGACTGGTATTGTTTGTGGACAACGGGGAGTTTGTGTTTTATCTCTGTTTAGGGGTGTTGCTGTCGCCTTCGTTCTTGTTCTTCGGATTGACTGAGTTGGAATGGTGCACATCGGTTTAGTCTGTCAGTATTCTCCGTAAAAGAAAAGAATTTGGTTAACTAGGTTACAGTTAAAGATTAGTAAGTGTTAAGGGGTCCTAAAGGGGAAAGGATTAAGAAAGGGAAAAGAATAGGCTAATTGCCTTAGAAGAGGGTCGTGTCAATTAAACACCTGGGACTGAGATGTACTAGACTGAAATGAGGGGCTTAATGGGCGGGACTTGGCTTCGCAGACTAGGTGCCATTTACTAACTGTGGAAGTTAATTTCTGACTTAAACCCATGAATGCCCCACCAATGAAATGGTAGTTTAGAGCGCTACGCGCCCATTAGTGCCTTGAGGGATGAGACTTAGCTCCACTGACTGAGTGCCTTCTACCATCAGTAGGAGTAGAGACCTCCCAAAACTCCCACCTGTGCACTACCAGTGAGTTGGCGAACTTATATATATAGGTGAGCTAATTGATCACGAGACCCGAACTGCAGATAAATGAAATGAAATGAATGAGAATGAGATGACCTAACCCTTAGGCCCTTAACTCGAATAAAATGTTAAAACCTTGGTTGCTGCAAGTGTCTAAAAGTATTGTTACTTACTGAGTATTTTCTTAAATACTCATTCTTTTCCCTTACATGTAACTGCAGGTAGAGGTAAAGGTGTACAGAACGCGTGACGGAGTGCCGCTGAGCCATGGATTTCCTTAGGATAGTCTTCCGCATTTTATGTTTCGAAATTCTTCTTTTGAACTTGCATTGCAATCTTTTGTTCTGTTTTAACTGGGATCCCAGGCTGAAAAGTTTCGCAAAAATTTCTAAGTATGTTTTACTTTAAATGTCATTTCCTCGCTGTCCTTAGAAGTAGAATGATATGTATGTAGTAATGGCCCTACGATCTAGACATGGAAAGTGGGGTCGTTACAGCTGCAATCCCATAGCCAGTCAAGCAACGACCCTCGCCAAACGCCAACGCCCTCAAGTACCACCTGAAAAAAAAGAAAGACATGTAGCATGGGTGAGTATATAAGAATATACTAAGTAAGTAGCCCACTAAGAGTCGAAACTGAAAACATGAGATCTAGTAACTTGAAACGGAATTCCTGAATTTCTGGGTCTTAGCGACATAGGGACCTAGCTGAAATAAACATTCGGGTTTCTAACCCTAGGGCCACAACTGATACATAAATATGATGTTTAGGGTGTTAACCTATCCCCAACCTGTGCCAACTAGAGTGTTGTGTGTGTCAGTCGGTTAGGGTAAGTAAACTAGAGACTAGCTGGCCACCTCTAGCAGAACTACACCTATCCCAACACAACACCCTTGAATGTAAAGATAAAAATACGGTGGAGCAACTGACGCATGTAAACATGCCTGGTGCCACCTGGCGCATGTACAACGTGCCTAATCATAAGCTCAACCTCGTCCTGAACTGAGAGTGCACACGCTAGCGTGCCTGACGCTGAGCTATAACAGTCAACTATGTCAACTAAGTTCTATCAGTCCTGAAATGGGGAAGGAACACACTCTAGTTATGTAAGACTTAAGGAATTTAATAAGTCTACCTGAGGCCCTAAAACGTAGTCGAGGTCCCTATTCTAAGCCTTTCCTCAAAGGTAATTATGATCCCTAAACCACTATGAGGCTACCGAAAATTCGGCAGCATAACGACATACATATAGGGAACCCAAAATTTTCTACACGTGGAAAAAATAACGATGCACTTCTATAAACACAATTGAGTCAGAATCACAACCCAACTCCAATCTTAACTCCAATGAACATTTAACCCATCCTCCAACAACATGAACACAATCCAAAATAATCATGAATCAAACATTCCAAACATACTTACTTAATACTACAAGCATAGCAACACTTAAGTCATGTCCAAGTAAACAACACTTAAACCATATTCAAGTAAGCATACAATATACCAAGGAACATTTGACCAAAGCATGAAAACTTATCCCAAACTTCAATTGACCACTAATAAGCATACAATGATTTCAAAATCAACTACTTCATGTCTAAAAGCTACTTACATAAACAGAAACTAAGCTTGTTGTCCAAGCCCTCAAATTCTACTCCAACACGACAAATACAATCTCGAATGCCACGAAAACCTTGAAAAGATAGCCACAATCAATGGGTAAGCCATAAAACCAACCCAAACACAAGCTTAAGCACTTACCCACTGTCAATAATGCCCAACTACACATAAACTTGAAAACCCGCTACTTGAACCGTCGGTTATGAAGAAGAACGTTTGTTGAACGGGAGGAAAAGTGAATGGGTAATCGATTAAATGTGGCCAACAATCAAAAGGACGAATTTTCTCACTTACCCACACTGATCTCACGCTGAAAACGATGAAGAGACAACCCGAAAGCTTGCTGTCGCGTGACTACGCTGCACAACCACCGAAACTTCTGCCTACAAGCCACTGACCTGCCGGTGAATGCTGGAAAACGATAGCAATAGAGGGAGAATGGTCCAAGGGTGAGAGATCGAGGGCGAGGAATGCTTAAACGCAAGCCACAAAGAAGAGAAAAGAGAAACGAACCTACTGTAGCTGAAAACAGGGAGCTACTGCTGCACTGTCGCGAACACCACGCCAGAGGGGACGCTCAACTGACGACACGCGATGAAGGAGTGGGGCTGTCGGCTGAGGTTAGTTCAAATGGCTGCTTGTGACTGAATGACTTGGGCGGCTGTTACACGAAGGAGAAATCGCAGAAAAAAACAAAAGAAAGGGGATTTCGGCTGCAGCAACACGTGAGAAAGGGGAAGTGGAGGCTGAAAAAAAAAGAATAAATTGGCTTAGCGTTAGGTCTTCACCACAACCCCATTTAATTACAAAACTACCCTCCAAGACCTTATTCAAAAATAAACTTATGAAAAAAAAATAAACTCATTAACTCAAACTAAAGAGTCACCTCATGAAAGTCGGCGTTACACAAGCCACCTTCAAATATGTGTCAAAATGTACTATTTATAGGACTACCATTTTTTGTATTAGAGTCTATCGTTGTGTAAGATGCAGGGGAAATAAGTCGATTATTACTAAGTAAAAAATAGATTACAAAAATCAATTTAGTTTAAATTCTCTATTGAAAAATAGTTATGTCTTTTCTGTGAGACATTCAATTGATTTATTTTTCTTTTTAGCACACTTACAAACTAAGGGTTTCTACATGCGCACACATACAAAATCAACCGGAATAAATTTATTTTAGTTTTATTTTATTTTATTTTCTATAATTGAATATTCAAGGATTCATTTTATTTTGAATTTTATTCTATTGTTAGTTTACTTGCATCTTTTAGAACACAATGTTTTTTTTTTTATTCACCGATTTTTTCGTTTGTGAAAGAAATTTTAATAGTTATTTTATATACGATATATAGCATTTTTTGTTCAAGTAGAAAAAGATAATTGCATTCTATATAAGAAAATAAACCCTGGTAAACATAAGGCTATGCTTATAAACGTTTATTAAACAAAAAGGAAAGAAAACGTACTTTTACTCCTTTTTTCGTCGTCTTTCTTTATAGCAAAATTAGTCTTATAGTTATAACAATGTGGGTTACAATTTTAATTTACTGAATGTTACAATCAATTTCGTTTTAAATTCTATATTTACTAACCCAATGAATAATAACTCATAAAATCTTAAGATGGGAGAAACTACTTAGTCAATCAATGCACATAATGTAAGTTGTCTATGTTATTTTTCTCACTTTATTGACAGTTTCATACCATGGTATCTATAAATGGCCTTTCATCTTGTATTTGGAAGGGCAAAAGCAAGTTTCAAAGGTAAACGAAAAAGAAGTAAAAGACCAACTTTCAACAAGGAAATGGCAAAAGAGACTAATGCAATTGGCGGGCTACTAGTGGTGGTTCTTTTATTAGTAGTAAATTTGTTGGTCTCAGCTCAACCTTCCATGGAAGACGACATCTACGTGTCTCCGATATGGGATGGATGGGTAGATGAAGATAGATGGTTTACTTTAAGGCCATGCTTAAGTAAAATGAAGAGTGATCAATGTCAGGAGGAACTTTATAATTATTACTTCAACATCAGCAAAAAGGAATTGGATCTAAGTTGTTGCAAATTTGTCAAAACCATGGGCAAGCGTTGTGCTTCAGCTTTTGAGTTTTGGTTCTCCTTTCCTGATCTAGAAGCTTTCAAGCCTAACCCCAAGAAGCTTTACAAAGATTGTGTTACAAGATTATCTGCGCCTGCACCGAAGAAACTTTAAGCCTTAAGATTAGCTTTTACGTCTTCGCTAAATAAATAACATACTTATAAATGTTCGTTTGTTTCATGTTATCAATGAATTCATTTATTTAACTTCTTCTTTTTTTTTTAATAATATTTCAAAATATTTAAATACGCACGTGGAAATAAATTCGATCTCGAGTGGGACACTATAGTTAAAATGAACTTATTCTATACATAACTTGTATTAACTATTTGAGAATTTTATATGCTTATTTTAACCCCATCTCGACATGAAATAATTGTAAGAGTTGACAAATAAGAGATTAATGTGTTATTGGCCATAAAGGAGTTCGTTTTGAAACGACAACAAAAATCAGGCTAAGAATAAGAATGGAAGATTCGGCCTTTACAACAACTGCACCAAAATTTTGTAAATGGTATTGGTGTGTCTGGTCATGGAGAGATGATTGGGAGAAGATGAGTGTAAGGAAAGGAAGAGAAAATGAAAAATATAATAATAAAAAAGATAAATAAAATTGTGAGGTTTATATCTCTCTTCAAGAACTGTTTTATTTTAATTCTTGTAGATGATGCCCTTTCTCTTCCGTTTGTGATGGAACATCTCCTATCATCATCTTGTCCATTTTGGCTTACATGTGTTTGCATTGAACATTCACACAAGTGATCGAAGATCAGAAAAATTGAATAATCATAAAACTGTAAGGTGTTGGTTTCAAACTTCAAAAATATTAAATGTTGAAGTAAAACACTGTGTAATTCGATTTGAGTGCCAAAACGGCCATTTTTTTTATTGAAGGGTCGGACAAGCCACCTTCAAATATGTGTCAAAATGTACTATTTATAGGACTACCATTTTTTGTATTAGAGTATATCGTTGTGTAAGATGCAGGGGAAATAAGTCGATTATTACTAAGTAAAAAATAGATTACAAAAATCAATTTAGTTTAAATTCTCTATTGAAAAATAGTTATGTCTTTTCTGTGGGACATACAATTGATTTATTTTTCTTTTTAGCACACTTACAAACTAAGAGTTTCTACATGCGCACACATACAAAATCAACCGGAATAAATGTCACACCCCCTCCCGGACCACCTGCTAGCTTAGCCCGAAAGACGGCGTGAAGCCAACAGACATCGTCACCTCTAACGATCCCTATTGACCCTATTGAAACGCTGAACCTGATAAACATACTAATCATAGATATAAAACATTCTATATGAAACACCACACAGCGGAATCCACGAAAACCTTTCAACATACACATGGTGCAGCCCTGACATAACCTGGTTTGGAAAGTAACCTGATATAGATATCACGACCAAAACATATACAACTAGGGTTATACATCCACGACCTCTAGGACGATATTATACAACCCTTACAAAACATTTACAATATGAACGGACTTAATATACAACTCCAACCACGTACTGGAGCTTGATCTAGAACTTTCAGAAGACGTTGGCAGTGTATCAGGCATCGGGAGCTCGGTCTCTACCTGAAAGTGGAAAAACATTTTGAAAGGATGAGCTACGAAGCCCAGTGAGTGACTAACTTTAAAACTCTAAATCCGGAAGTCAAACACGTGATAAACCTTTAAACGAATAAATATGCTCAATCAAAGCGTTTAACATAAACGTGTAATGAAAAAGGCTTTCTAAAATATCTCGCAAGTTCGTCATTAAAAATCTAGCAAGGCATATCAAGTACATCAAACGTTTTAACTAACATGACCGATCTACGTTGTGTAGGGCACGCCCAGTACAACCAACGTTTACTAGTCCTACGATGTAGTGGGGCCCGCCCAGCACTCCCATCGTCTTTGTCGTAGTGGGGCCCGCCCAGCACTCACGACAGCATCGTTGTCACGGAGTACACTCAACGTCAACAACGGAATATAACCTGTGTGCACACGGTACCATATAGCCTCGGGCTCAATATCTCAGTCATGTAGTCAATAGAAATCTCAGAAAATCACATGAAAACATTAAAACATGCCTGCTTATCGTTATCTTTCGTAAAACTTAAGCTTACTCAGCTTGCTCATGAAAAACTGGAAATCGTTTAAAAGTACTTGCTAATCCAAACTTTACTTTAAAAGATTCGTTTCAGCTATTTTTCATAAAGTCATTAGACACGTGCTCGTATATAAACCTCATTAGAAAATCTGAGCTCAAAACTCATGCTTGAAACCGTTCATAAAAATCATATATCATTCATGGTAAAACATATAAAACATATAATCATGAACAACCGTTTAAGAACATTTTCGAAATTCATTTTGTCACTCACAGTCTTATCTAGTTCCCCGGTTTGTAGGCTCGACCTATTTCCTCTTGGCCTGTCAAATAACCAAAACCGAGCATTAGAACCATAGATAGCTTTGTCTTTCCATGCTCATGAATTTTTAAACAATTGGATTAAGAATCACATTCACAATTCTACTTTCCAGATTTTCCAGATTCTATACCCTAGCTTCCAATACCCATAACTTCCTCAATACTGAACCAAAATTAATGCAATACACATCAAACTCTTCGTTTTCGAACACTCTACAACTTACCTGAAGAAATGAAAACGAGATTCCCAACCCATTTGTCCAGAAATGCCCCGAAGTCAGACAACACAGATTCGAGCTTCTCTGTTACCCTTTATCTTCCTCCTGAAATTAAACCTACTTAGAGTCATGTTTGGCTCACGAATTCTTCATGAAAGTTGTAGATAATGGAATACGTTTTCCAATCATAACAAATAGAGCTTCTGATTCAACTTGTACACCCCAGAATCCTCAAAACATCTGAGAAACCAGAGATCCTCCTGCTTTGCTCGAAAATCCTGTGCTCTGTTTTCCATTCCAAAAACCATCAACTTCTCATACGATTTAGGTCACGCTTCCTTCATGAAATTTGCTAGAAAATGAACTAACTTTCAAGAAAATCAAACCTCACCTCTTGATTCCTTCTGTGTAGCTCAAACCGAATAAAAAACCAGAGGTTGACAGGTTGATCTTAGATCCTGCAATGGCTGGCTTTG
This sequence comes from Luffa aegyptiaca, assembly GCA_017139565.1. Classification (NCBI taxonomy): domain Eukaryota; kingdom Viridiplantae; phylum Streptophyta; class Magnoliopsida; order Cucurbitales; family Cucurbitaceae; genus Luffa; species Luffa aegyptiaca. The sequence goes on along the minus strand of CM029407.1, from coordinate 31,335,243 downwards.
CATGAGCTTTTCCCTATCTTCTTCAACCTCAAACCACGAAATTCTTCTTCTTCTTCTCCCTTCACTCTCTCCCTCAAGTGCTCTGTAACTTTTGGAATGAAAAATGATGAGAAATAGGCTGGTAGTGGGCTAAAAATGGGCAAGAGTTGGCTTAGGCGGTGGTGGGTTCCTGCTGTCTTTTCCCACTTTCCTTTCTTTTCTTTTTTTTTTTTTTGGCCTTCTTTCCTTTCCCATTTCTTTTCTTTTGTTCTTTTCCTTTCCTTTCATTTTCCTTTTCTCTAAATAAACTCCAAGGTTAAAAAAAACAACTTGAACTAAATGCTTGCCATTTTCCTTCAACAATGAAACCACACAACTTAAGTCCAACTTTCACAATAGATGACAAGAGGAAATGACCCAAGAAAAGTCTCGGGTTTACAATAAATTTATTTTAGTTTTATTTTATTTTATTTCCTATAATTGAATATTCAAGGATTCATTTTATTTTGAATTTTATTCTATTGTTAGTTTACTTGCATCTTTTAGAACACAATGTTTTTTTTTTTTTTATTCACCGATTTTTTGGTTTGTGAAATAAATTTTAATAGTTATTTTATATACGATATATAGCATTTTTTGTTCAAGTAGAAAAAGATAGTTTCATTCTATATAAGAAAATAAACCCTGGTAAACATAAGGCTATGCTTATAAACGTTTATTAAACAAAAAGGAAAGAAAACGTACTTTTACTCCTTTTTTCGTCGTCTTTCTTTATAGCAAAATTAGTCTTATAGTTATAACAATGTGGGTTACAATTTTAATTTACTGAATGTTACAATCAATTTCGTTTTAAATTCTATATTTACTAACCCAATGAATAATAACTCATAAAATCTTAAGATGGGAGAAACTACTTAGTCAATCAATGCACATAATGTAAGTTGTCTATGTTATTTTTCTCACTTTATTGACAGTTTCATACCATGGTATCTATAAATGGCCTTTCATCTTGTATTTGGAAGGGCAAAAGCAAGTTTCAAAGGTAAACGAAAAAGAAGTAAAAGACCAACTTTCAACAAGGAAATGGCAAAAGAGACTAATGCAATTGGCGGGCTACTAGTGGTGGTTCTTTTATTGGTAGTAAATTTGTTGGTCTCAGCTCAACCTTCCATGGAAGACGACATCTACGTGTCTCCGATATGGGATGGATGGGTAGATGAAGATAGATGGTTTACTTTAAGGCCATGCTTAAGTAAAATGAAGAGTGATCAATGTCAGGAGGAACTTTATAATTATTACTTCAACATCAGCAAAAAGGAATTGGATCTAAGTTGTTGCAAATTTGTCAAAACCATGGGCAAGCGTTGTGCTTCAGCTTTTGAGTTTTGGTTCTCCTTTCCTGATCTAGAAGCTTTCAAGCCTAACCCCAAGAAGCTTTACAAAGAATGTGTTACAAGATTATCTGTGCATGCACCAAAGAAACTTTAAGCCTTAAGATTAGCTTTTACGTCTTCGCTCAATAAATAACATACTTATAAATGTTCGTTTGTTTCATGTGATCAATGAATTCATTTATTTAACTTCTTCTTTTTTTTAATAATATTTCAACATATTTAAATACGCACGTGGAAATAAATTTGATCTCGAGTGGGACACTATAGTTAAAACGAACTTATTCTATACATAACTTGTATTAACTATTTGAGAATTTTATATGCTTATTTTAACCCCATCTCGACAGGAAATAATTGTAAGAGTTGACAAATAAGAGATTAATGTGTTATTGGCCATAAAGGAGTTCGTTTTGAAACGCGACAAAAATTGAAGGCTAAGAATAAGAATGGAAGATTCGGCCTTTACAACAACTGTGCCAAAATTTTGTAAATGGTTTTGGTGTGTCTGGTCATGGAGAGATGATTGGGAGAAGATGAGTGTAAGGAAAGGAAGACAAAATAAAAAATATAACAATAAAAAAGATAAATAAAATTGTGAGGTTTATATCTCTCTTCAAGAACTGTTTTATTTTAATTCTTGTAGATGAGGCCCTTTCTCTTCCGTTTGTGATGGAACATCTCCTATCATCATCTTGTCCATTTTGGCTTACATGTGTTTGCATTGTACATTCACATAAGTGAACGAAGATCAGAAAAATTGAATAATCATAAAACTGTAAGGTGTTGGTTTCAAACTTCAAAAATATTAAATGTTGAAGTAAAACACTGTGTAATTCGATTTGAGTGCCAAAACGGCCATTTTTTTTATTGAAGGGTCGGACAAGCCACCTTCAAATATGTGTCAAAATGTACTATTTATAGGAGTACCATTTTTTCGTATTAGAGTCTATCGTTGTGTAAGATGCAAGAGAAATAAGTCGATTATTACTAAGTAAAAAATAGATTACAAAAATCAATTTAGTTTAAATTCTCTATTGAAAAATAGTTATGTTTTTTTTTTGTGGGACATTCAATTGATTTATTTTTCTTTTTAGCACACTTACAAACTAAGGGTTTCTACAAGCGCACACAGACAAAATCAACTGGAATAATTAATCAATTCCTTAACCAATCAATTCCATAAGTGATTAAATCATTTCCATAAATGATTAATTACTTCCATAAGTGATTAATCATTTCCATAATTTATCACTTTCCAATTAATTAATCACCAATTAAATATCATATATTTAATTTCTGACTTTCTATTAGCTAATTAATTAATTACCCAATTAAATATCATATATTTAATTTCAGGTCTTCAATTAATTAATTCTATAATATGAATCAAATTCATATTAAAATTGGAACTCCTTCCAATTCTCTTATATCCTATAAATTTAATATGAATCAAATTCATATAAATATTTGAACTTCTTCAAATATTTATTTCTCTCCTAATAATAAAGTTTAGTTTCAAATTAGACTTTACATTTTAATGTATCATTATACATTATATTAAGTTGTATCTCATACAATTAACTTAATTCCCAATATGAATTTGAACTATTCAAATTCTCAAGATATAATTGTTCCTAATTACTCATTACGAGCTAGCAGAGGGGCCTAATGGATCTACAGATCAGAAACTCCAATGATATGAGGTTAACCGATTAAACTCATTAATCAGGTTAACCAATATTCATTAACTGTGGGTCATTCCACTAAAGACCCACAGCTGTGTCCACGGATATTGACCAATAACGATAAGTCAATCCTTCACGAGTTTTTGTAACTTCAGGTGGGTCAAATTACCGTTCTACCCCTGAGTTACCTCTGGCTCCTTAAGTACCAGTGCTCCTCTAATGAACAACCTGTTTATGGTCCAACCAGTAAACAGAAAGTCCCTCTCGGGCCCGGAGTCACCACTTAAGGGAACAGTCATCTACTTCTCTAGAAGTGGGAAGGAGTGAATTCCATCTTGTGTTGTCATGTCCCCAGCCCCCCACTCGGTCTTGTCCCCAAGAAGGTAGGCTTATTGACTCGGCGTGCAGGCCACTCTCACCCATACTAATCAAAGGACAATCCCTCGTGAGAAAGAGTTCATGACACACTCAGGATTAAGATTGAGTTACCTAGGTCATCCTATTGAAACATTAACCTAACTAATTAACGGTGTTACATCTAGTGGTTTACTATTTCGTGGTCCGGTCTTATGCAAACTCATTGCATAGGATACCCCTGCTCGCATGTCTGCTACATGGACGTTTTGGATCAATACGTCTGTATCAAATACAAAGCTGGTCGTATCTTAGGGCATCACTATACCCATTACATTTCTTCCACTTGCCCTAGATTTCATCTTTGTACATATCTCATAGATCTAGACCTTCTAGATGACCCTCAAACACCTTAGCCGAGAGAGTCTTCGTAAATGAATCAACAATATTTCATTCAATTTAATGTGTCTGCTTGTCTCGGGCTGCGATATTCTTTTGAATTTGCCACAATACCACTATATCACTATAAAGTGTGATGGGCAAGTTCACATTTGGAACACATTCCAAATCAATCAAGAACTTCCTAAGCCATACAGTCTCTATCGCCGCTTCACAAGCAGCTATGTTTTCATCCTATACAGGTCAAGACTGTAACTATGCCATACTATAGCTCCATCGTAAAGATTGACCACAGATACTGATGTAGATTTCCTCAAATCCTTATCAGTCTTAAAATCTGTGTCAGTGTATCCTGTAAGGGTCAAATCCTTAGTCCCATACACGAGCATATAGTTCCTCGTTCTCCTCGAATACTTGAGGATATTCTTAACGGTTTTCCAATGATTAAATCTTGGATTAGATTGATACTTACTGACAATCCCTGTTGCATAGGGCATTCGTCTCATCTCCTTAACTTCTTGAGGTGTCTTAGGAAACGGTTTTTTAGACAAAAAAGAATTCCACGCTTGAAAGGTAGTGAACCTGATAAGGCTAAAAAATATACCTATTTTGCCCTTATTCTTAGCTCATTTCTTGGTCAAATGTTGTATGTTTTGGTCAATTTTACTATTCTCGAGCTCAAAATAAGCTTACTTTGATAAGTTAGGGTGTTGAGAGTCACTTTTGTCAAATTATGCTTATTTGTGCTTAAAAAGACTTGATTTTAAGAGAATTTGACTTAGTTTGTTGCTGTGCAGAAAAACAGAGGAAAAGCTGGAATTCCCCAGAAATGCGACCGCATTTTTGGGAAGGCAAAATTGAAATGCGACCACATTTCTGGAAAAACAGAGACCGTTCCGAGTCGTGCGTGGGTCGTTGTTGACGAGTCTTCTTCGCACCTAACTGGTTGTTTTGACCCCGAAACCGACTGGGCAACCTTCCAGCACCTATTTCGCAGCTCCTCAACCACTTTCTACACTATAAAAGCTTGAGATTCGAAGTCAAATTCAAGCAGAACTCACTTGGAAGAAAAGGATGGTGACAAAACCCTGGCTCGACGCCAATGAGTAAGGATGCCGGAGGTCCTTCTTAGATGACCAAATTCTAACCCTAGAGAGAGTTAGACATCAAACCTTGTGGTTTGTAGAGAGTTTCACCCATTCCCACCTTGTAAAAGTGAGAGAGTGGAGTGTCTTAGCGAACTCTAAAAGGATTGTGTATATTGAAAAACCCATAATATTTAGTTATCTCCTTTATTTCCAGCTCTTGAATCTTTTCATTATTCTGTATTATTTACATTCTTATTTCAATGAAAATGTGTTCATTTTCTTTTTATCCCATCACGAGTAGCTAAATCCGGTTGAAGGGTTCAATGTGGTGAATTCCCTTATGGTTTAATGGCTTGAAAGTGTCTTATTTGCTTAAGTTTTGTCCAATGCATGTCATTCTTTATTGATTATCACTCTAATCTTGCTGAGTTTAACATGATCACTTAGACTTTGCATGCTATGTGAGTTTGATCTCGAAAGGGACAAACGATATCGGTTCTCATAAAGGTGATATAGGAGAAAAAGCTCAAAAGAGATTGTTTGGTGGTATAGAACAAGCTGCCTAAGGCACTCTATATATACTATAGGGTTATAGGTTGCATTCGTGAATTATCTATGTCGGAGTCGAGTCACAGAAATCTGCACAATGGTACTCGCTTAGCCTTCTAACGGTTCTTGGGAACAAGTGCCAAATGGAAGTTAAATCTGACCCTAATGCATTGAATACGCTTAAGTTAAATATTGCATGAGTATGGTTGTTACTTTAGGGATGAATCCATGTTGAATACCTCGTTGTTTATTATTGTTATTCTTTATTAGTTATTTGCATGTTTTATCTATCTTTTCAAAAACCCAATCAACCAACTTATTTTCTTTGGTTACCTTTTTCAAAAGCAATCATTTGAGAAGTTTCTTCATCAAATATGAATTTCCAATTTAGTCCTCGTGGGATCGATATCCTTGGAATACTTCTAAGGTTTTTTTTATTACTACGTGCGACAGTGTATACTTGACTGCGCACCAAGTTTTTGGCACCGTTGCTGGGGACCAAAAGTGAAACCAGATTTGTTTCTGAAATTGCGATCAGATTGCGACCGCATTTCTGTCTCAAAGGGAATTTGACTTCGATTTGCATTTGTTTTGCTTTTGCAGGTTGGAGTTAGTGCATGAACAAGGGGCACCTCTAGCATAACTACACCTATCCCAACACAACACCCCTGAATGTAAAGATAAAATACGGTGGAGCAACTGACGCATGTAAACATGCCTGGTGCCACCTGGCGCACGTACAACGTGCCTAATCATAAGCTCAACACCGTCCTGAACTGAGAGAGCGCACGCTAGCGTGCCTGAAGCTGAACTCTAACAGTCAACTAATAGAACACACGTAAACGTGCCTGGCAACTAAGTTCTATCAGTCCTGAAATGGGGAAGGAACACAGTCTAGTTATGTAAGACTTAAGGAATTTAATAAGTCTACCTGAGGCCCTAAAACGTAGTCGAGGTCCCTATTCTAAGCCTTTCCTCAAAGGTAATTATGATCCCTAAACCACTATGAGGCTACCGAAAATTCGGCAGCATAACGACATACATATAGGGAACCCAAAATTTTCTACACCTAGAAAAAATAACGATGCACTTCTATAAACATAATTGAGTCAGAATCACAACCCAACTCCAATCACAACTCCAATGAACATTTAACCCATCCTCCAACAACATGAACACAATCCAGAACAATCATGAATCAAACATTCCAAACATACTTACTTAATCCTGCAAGCATAGCAACACTTAAGTCATGTCCAAGTAAACAACACTTAAACCATATTCAAGTAAGCATACAACATACCAAGGAACATTTGACCAAAGCATGAAAACTTATCCCAAACTTCAATTCACTACTAATAAGCATACAATGATTTCAAAAGCAACTACTTCATGTCCAAAAGGTACTTACATAAACAGAAACTAAGCTTGTTGTCCAGGCCCTCAAATTCTGCTCCAACACGACAAATACAATCCCGAATGCCACGAAAACCTTGGAAACGATAGCTACAATCAATGGGTAAGCCTCTAGCACCATAAAACCAACCAAAACACAAGCTTAAGCACTTACCCACTGTCGATAATTCCCAACTACACAGAAACATGAAGACCCGCTACTTGAACCGCCGGTTATGAAGAAGAACGCTTGCTGAACGGGAGGAAAAGTGGAGGCTGAAAAAAAAAAAGAATAAATTGGCTTAGGGTTAGGTCTTGACCACAACCCCATTTAATTACAAAACTGCCCTCCATGACCTTATTCAAAAATTAAAATCTTTCCATCCTCACTTACAAAAAAAAATAAACTCATTAACTCAAATTAAAGAGTCACCTTATGAAAGTCGACGTTACAATCTTCCCTCCTTAAAACTTTCCTCCTCGAAAGTTGCTAGCCCCGGAATAGCTCTGGGTCATTCGTTCTCATTTCATCTTCTCGCTCTCATGTTGCTTCCTGAATTTGATGGTTCTGCCAAAGCACTTTGACCAGTGTTATCTCCCTATTACGAAGGGTCTTGCGATCTCTAGCAAGGATTTGTACTGGTTTCTCTTCATAACTCAAGCCTCCATCCAGTCTCAAAGGCTCAAAATCAATCACAAGAGACGGGTCTGCCATGTACCTCCGAAGCATAGATACATGAAACACGTTATGAACTGAAGAGAGTGATGGTGGTAAGGCCAACCGATAAGCCACTGGACCAATTCTCTCCAGAATCTCAAATGGACCTATAAACATGGGACTTAACTTTCCTTTCTTTCCAAACCTCAAAACTCCCTTCATAGGTGCAACCTTCAGAAACACGAAGTCTCCAAACGCAAACTCCAAGTCTCTTCATCTGGTATCTGCATAACTCTTTTGCCTGCTTTGAGCCGTCTTCATCCTCGCTCAAATCTTCTGGACTGCTTCATTAGTAACTTGAACCAACTAAGGTCCAAGCAATTTCCGCTCACCAACTTCATCCCAATAAATAGGCGACCTACATCTCTTTCCATACAGGGCTTCGAACGGAGCCACGCCAATAATTGTTTTATAACTGTTGTTATAGGCAAATTCCATCAGATGCAAGTGGCTGTCCCAACTGCCTGCAAAGTCTAATGCACAAGCTCGCAACATGTCTTACAACGTCTGATTCAATCTCTCTGTCTGACCATCGGTCTGGGGATGAAAAGCTATACTAAAATTCAACTGGGTGCCCGAAGCATTCTGAACACCGATCCAGAAATTAGAGGTGAAACGGGGATCTCTATCTGAAACAATTTTTACCCCCATGCAACCTGACAATTTCTTCCATGTATAACTGATCCCACTTCTCAACAGAATAGGTAGGCTTTCCTGGCAGGAAATGAGAGGATTTAGTGAGTCTATCCACAATCACCCAAATTACAGTAAAACCTATGGCTGTTCTGGGAAAACCGATAATGAAATCCATAGCCACTTCTTCCCATTTCCACTGAGGCACATCCAAAGGCTGCAATAACCCTACTGGCTTCTGCCTAGGAGCTTTAACTTGCTGGCAAACCAAACACTTGCTCACAAACTCTGCTACATCTCTCTTCATGCCACGACACCAGTAGTACTGCTTTAGGTCTTGGTACATCTTCGTGCCGCCTGGGTGCACTGAAAAAGGAGAGCTGTGAGCTTCGGTCAGAACCTCATGTCTGAGCTCATCACCCTCAGGCACGCATAATCGCCCTCGAAAAAGAAGACCATCATCTGAGGATAGAGAATACTCATCCCCCTGACCTGTCTCTACCTGGTGGAAGAGGTCACTAAGGCTGGGATCCTTCCTCTGAACTTCTATGATACGTTGTCTCAACGTCGGCTGAACTGACAACTGGGCCAACTGTGAGGCAACTTTTCCTACTAGAACTGCTATCCTTGCACGCTCCAAGTCAGTCCTTATGTGAGCCTGGTCTGTGATTAAGGCTGAGCTATGGGCTACCTTTCTGCTAAGTGCATCTGCAACCACGTTCGCTTTACCCGGATGGTAAAGAATCTCCACATCATAGTCCTTCACCAACTCAAGCCATCTGCGCTGTCTCATATTAAGCTCTTTCTGCGTGAAGAAATACTTAAGGCTCTTGTGATCTGTGAAGACTTGGATCTTCTCACCATACAAATAATGTCTCCAAATCTTCAGGGCAAAGACTACCGCTGCTAAATCCATATCATGTGTCGGATAGTTGCGTTCATAGTCCTTTAGCTGGCGGGAGGCGTAGGCGATAACCTTACCATGCTGCATCAGAACACAACCTAACCCTTTCTTGGAGGCGTCACTGTAAACAACAAACGAACCTGATCCATCCGGAACTGTGAGCACTGCAGCTGAAACCAACCTCTGCTTGAGCTTCTGGAAACTTGCTTCACAAGCACTATTCCACACAAACGAACTACCCTTTCGGGTCAACTGTGTCAATGGTGTGGCTATCTTGGAAAAGTCTTGCACAAAACGACGATAGTATCCTGCTAACCCCAAGAAACTACGAACTTCAGTGATCGTGGACGGGCGAGGCCACTTGGTAACATCGTCAACTTTTGCTGGGTCAACTGAAACTCCATCACTCGACACCACGTGTCCTAAAAAGGACACCTGCTGGAGCCAAAACTCACACTTGGAGAACTTGGCATATAACCGATTTTTTCTTAGGATTGTCAAAACCCTTTTGAGGTGTGTCTCGTGATCCTCATCTGACTTTGAGTAAACCAGAATATCGTCGATAAACACGATCACAAAGGTGTCAAGGTATTCTTTAAACACTTTGTGCATCAAGTCCATGAATATTGCAGGCGCATTTGTTAGCCCGAAAGACATCATAGTGAACTCGTAATGCCCGTATCTAGATCTGAACGCAGTCTTGGGAATATCTTCCTCTCTTATTCTCAACTGGTGGTAACCTGATCGCAGATCAATCTTTGAAAATACTGACGCCCCTTGCAACTGGTCGAACAAATCATCTATGCGAGGAAGTGTGTACTTATTCTTAATCGTCACTTTATTTAACTCCTGGTAATCGACGCATAAGCGCATAGATCCATCTTTCTTTTTCACGAAAAGAACTGGAGCTCCCCAAGGTGAAACACTAGGATGAATGAAGCCCTTGTCCAGGAGTTCTTGTATCTGCACCTTGAGCTCTTTCAGCTCTGCTGGAGCCATTCTGTAAGGTGCCTTAGAAATAGGGGTTGTGCCTGGCTCAAGCTCGATGCTGAAATCCACCTCTTGAACCGGAGGCAAACTTGGAAGATCTTCAGAGAATACATTCGTGAACTCATTGACCACTGGTACAGAGCTTATCCTCGCTTTTTCAACTCGAGTATCTGACACACTGGATAAAAAGCACCACGCTCCTCGATCCGCGAGCCTCCTTGCCTTTATCGCAGATACCACCTTAGGAACAATCTCTGATCTGATCCCTTTGAACTTGAAACTTGCTCCTTCTAGAGCTTGAATAATACTTCCTTCTGATGGCAATCAATGATGACATGGTTCTCGGCTAACCAGTCCATGCCCAAGATAACATCAAAATCCCTCATCTCTAGCACGATTAGTGTCACGTCTAACAGACGATCTGACACTAATACCTGGCAGGTTTTAACTTTCTCTCTGGCTAACAACTCTACTCCAGCCGGGGTAGAAATTAATAGGTTAAAACCTAATGGCTCTAACTCTATCCGGGCATACTTAACAAACACATCAGATATAAATGAATGCGTAGAGCCTGAATCAAAAAGAACATGTGCATAATGCCGAAGAACCAATAATGTACCTGTTACCACTGCATTGGAATCACCAGCTTTCTTGTTGGTGGAGGCATGTGCTGAACCTTTCTGGGTTCTGGTGCTGGCCTGATTAGAACCGAAAAGTCGCCTAGGATCTGAGTTTTTACCTTGAGGGCACTCTGCGGCCATGTGCCCACCCTTTCCACATCTGAAGCATACTCCCAAGCCCGCCAAGCATTGACCTTCATGACGACGATCACACTTAGGACACAAGGGCTTTTCCTAGCCATCATTTCTCTAGCGCGGGGACCGCCGATTCTGAGAGTTCTGCTGAGATTTAAAGAAGCTTCGATTAAACTTCCTTTTTTGACATGTACTGGATTCTGGCTCTTTGGTCACCGGGGTTGCATTCGTAACCGGCATGCCCATGATCGTGGCTGCTCGAAGGGCTGCCGCATAATCAGCTGGGGCAAGTGCCCCTACCACTCTCTCCACATCGTCCCTGAGGCTCGAGATGAACCTCTTCGTCTTCTTTGCTTCAATATCTATCGTTTCTCGGGCGAAACAGGACAAGCGTGTGAAATCCAGTTCGTATTCCTCCACGGACTTGTCACCTTGCTTTAAAGCTAGGAACTTTGCCTCCTTTCGGTACTGGATGATCGCGGAGTAATACTTTTGGAAGAAGGCCTCCTTGAACTGGAACCACGTGACGGGACCTGCGGTTGTATTGATAGATCTCTTTGCTGACCGCCACCACATCAGCGCGTCCTCCCTCAGCATGAACACGGCACATGGGACTTGCTGAGCCTCAGGGCATCCCATGTAACGGAAGATCTCCTCTTTCGTGGCTATCCAAGCCTCCGCGGCAGTATGGTCCACCATCTTCCCATTGAACGACGGCGGGTCATATCTTTTGAAATCCTTCAGATACTTGGAGCCCTCAGTTTACCCTGCTCGATCCTAGTTCTAATTCGCTTTAGCTGTCTGATTGGCCGTGATATTGCTCAGGAGGGCTTGAAGGGCTTCTAGCGTCAGGGTGACTGTCTGTGCCTGCGCTGGGTGTGCAGGCGGTGCAGGCATCTGAATCTCGGGTCCATTGTTAGCCTGGTGACCCACTGGAGGAACCACTTGCTCTAGAGGTACATGACCCCTACCACGTCCACGACCCCATCCTCGACCTTGAATACGTGGAGGCATAGTCTAACATTCAAAAGACAATAAAATGGGTCAGGTTAAATCCTCCTTGCCACGAATAGCTGGAACCAACTCACGCTAACCCAGATAACAAAATTATATAAATTCAGTCTCAAGTGTAATATAGATCATCATTCATAACACTCTTTCCTATTTGGTACTGGCATACCTGGCGATGACGAGGCGTGCTTACTTGTACTTGGCTATGGGAATTCTGATGCTTACGACGTAAGCGAGTCTAGAGAACCTAGAAACTGGGCTGTGATACCAACTGTAACGACCAGACTAAAGAGGGAATAAAAACATACAAAGGGGTCGCTACTACATGCATGAGTACGGAAAACTTTGTAAACTTTAAAGCGGAAAATAACAATGTTTTTCATTTAATTCAAATAGGGCCCATAACATGAATAAGTTCCTCAAATAAATAACGAGATAAAAACATCTGAATGAATTTCCAAAATGAAGACAACCGATCTGAAATAAAGGTTCAACATAAAACTGATCCTAGGATGAAAGAAAATGAATTCCTAAGGAAAACGACATAGTTTGCAGCTGCAATCCCATAGCCAGTCAAGCCACGACCCTCGCCAAACGCCAACGCCCTCAAGTACCACCTGAAAAAAAAGAAAGACATGTAGCATGGGTGAGTATATAAGAATATACTCAGTAAGTAGCCCACTAAGAGCCGAAACTGAAAACATGAGATCTAGTAACTTGAAACTGAATTCCTGAATTTCTGGGTCTTAGCGACATAGGGACCTAACTGAAATAAACATTTGGGTTTCTAACCCTAGGGCCACAACTGATACATAAATATGATGTCTAGGGTGTTAACCTATCCCCAACCTGTGCCAACTAGAGTGTTGTGTGGGTCAGTCGGTTAAGGTAAGTAAACTAGAGACTAGCTGGCCACCTCTAGCAGAACTACACCTATCCCAACACAACACCCCTAAATGTAAAGATAAAAATACGGTGGAGCAACTGACGCATGTAAACATGCCTGGTGCCACCTGGCGCACGTACAACGTGCCTAATCATAAGCTCAACACCGTCCTGAACTGAGAGAGCGCACGCTAGCGTGCCTGAAGATGAGCTCTAACAGTCAACTAATAGAACACACGTAAACGTGCCTGGCAACTAAGTTCTATCAGTCCTGAAATGGGGAAGGAACACACTCTAGTTATGTAAGACTTAAGGAATTTAATAAGTCTACCTGAGGCCCTAAAACGTAGTCGAGGTCCCTATTCTAAGCCTTTCCTCAAAGGCATAACGACATACAGATAGGAAACCCAACATTTTCTACACCTAGAAAAAATAACGATGCACTTCTATAAACACAATTGAGTCAGAATCACAACCCAACTCCAATCACAACTCCAATGAACATTTAACCCATCCTCCAACAACATGAACACAATCCAGAACAATCATGAATCAAACATTCCAAACATACTTAATCCTACAAGCATAGCAACACTTAAGTCATGTCCAAGTAAACAACACTTAAACCATATTCAAGTAAGCATACAACATACCAAGGAACATTTGACCAAAGCATGAAAACTTATCCCAAACTTCAATTCACCACTAATAAGCATACAATGATTTCAAAATCAACTACTTCATGTCTAAAAGCTACTTACATAAACAGAAACTAAGCTTGTTGTCCAAGCCCTCAAATTCTACTCCAACACGACAAATACAATCCTAAATGCCACGAAAACCTTGAAACGATAGCCACAATCAATGGGTAAGCCTCTAGCACCATAAAACCAACCAAAACACAAGCTTAAGCACTTACCCACTGTCAATAATGCCCAACTACACATAAACTTGAAAACCCGCTACTTGAACCGCCGGTTATGAAGAAGAACGTTTGTTGAACGAGAGGAAAAATGAATGGGTAATTGATTAAATGTGACCAACAATCAAAAGGATGAATTTTCTCACTTACCCACACTGATCTCACGCCGAAAACGATGAAGAGACAACCCGAAAGCTTGCTGTCGCGTGACTACGCTGCACAACCACCGAAACTTCTGCCTACAAGCCACTGACCTGCCGGTGAATGCTGGAAAACGATAGCAATAGAGGGAGAATGGTCCAAGGGTGAGAGATCGAGGGCGAGGAATGCTTAAACGCAAGCCACGAAGAAGAGAAAAGAGAAACGAACCTACTGTAGCTGAAAACAGGGAGCTACCGCTGCACTGTCGCGAACACCACGCTGGAGGGGACGCTCAACTGACGACACGCGATGAAGGAGAGGGGCTGTCGGCTGAGGTTAGTTCAATTGGCTGCTTGTGACTGAATGACTTGGGCGGCTGTTACACGAAGGAGAAATCGCAGAAAAAAACAAAAGAAAGGGGATTTCGGCTGTAGCAACACGTGAGAAAGGGGAAGTGGAGGCTGAAAAAAAAAGAATAAATTGGCTTAGGGTTAGGTCTTCACCACAACCCCATTTAATTACAAAACTGTCCTCCAAGACCTTATTCAAAAATAAACTTATGAAAAAAAAAATAAACTCATTAACTCAAACTAAAGAGTCACCTCATGAAATTCGGCGTTACACAAGCCACCTTCAAATATGTGTCAAAATGTACTATTTATAGGACTACCATTTTTTGTATTAGAGTCTATCGTTGTGTAAGATGCAGGGGAAATAAGTCGATTATTACTAAGTAAAAAATAGATTACAAAAATCAATTTAGTTTAAATTCTCTATTGAAAAATAGTTATGTTTTTTGTGTTGGACATTCAATTGATTAATTTTTCTTTTTAGCACACTTACAAACTAAGGGTTTCTACAAGCGCACACATACAAAATCAACCGGAATAAATTTATTTTATTTTTATTTTATTTTATTTTCTATAATTGAATATTCAAGGATTCATTTTATTTTGAATTTTATTCTATTGTCAGTTTACTTACATCTTTTAGAACACAATGTTTTTTTTATTCACCGATTTTTTGGTTTGTGAAAGAAATTTTAATAGTTATTTTATATACGATATATAGCATTTTTTGTTCAAGTAGAAAAAGATAATTTCATTCTATATAAGAAAATAAACACTGGTAAACATAAGGGTGTGCTTATAAACGTTTATTAAACAAAAAGGAAAGAAAACGTAATTTTACTCATTTTTTCGTCGTATTTCTTTATAGCAAAATTAGTCTTATAGTTAGAACAATGTGGGTTACAATTTTAATTTACTGAATGTTACAATCAATTTCGTTTTAAATTCTATATTTACTAACCCAATGAATAATAACTCAAAAAATCTTAAGATGGGAGAAACTACTTAGTCAATCAATGCACATAATGTAAGTTGTCTATGTTATTTTTCTCACTTTATTGACAGATTCATACCATGGTATCTATAAATGGCCTTTCATCTTGTATTTGGAAGGGCAAAAGCAAGTTTCAAAGGTAAACGAAAAAGAAGTAAAATACAAACTTTCAACAAGGAAATGGCAAAAGAGACTAATGCAATTGGCGGGCTACTAGTGGTGGTTCTTTTATTGGTAGTAAATTTGTTGGTCTCAGCTCAACCTTCCACGGAAGACGACATCTACGTGTCTCCGATATGGGATGAATGGGTAGATGAAGATAGATGGTTTACTTTAAGGCCATGCTTAAGTAAAATGAAGAGTGATCAATGTCAGGAGGAACTTTATAATTATTACTTCAACATCAGCAAAAAGGAATTGGATCTAAGTTGTTGCAAATTTGTCAAAATCATGGGCATGCGTTGTGCTTCAGCTTTTGAGTTTTGGTTCTCCTTTCCTGATCTAAAAGCTTTCAAGCCTAACCCCAAGAAGCTTTACAAAGATTGTGTTACAAGACTATATGTGCCTGCACCGAAGAAACTTTAAGCCTTAAGATTAGGTTTTACGTCTTCACTCAATATATAACATACTTATAAATGTTCGTTTGTTTCATGTGATCAACGAATTCATTTATTTAACTTCTTCTTTGTTTTAATAATATTTCAAAATATTTAAATACGCACGTGGAAATAAATTTGATCTCGAGTGGGACACTATAGTTAAAATGAACTTATTCTATATATAACTTGTATTAACTATTTGAGAATTTTATATGCTTATTTTAACTCCATCTCGACATGAAAAAATTGTAAGAGTTGACAAATAAGAGATTAATGTGTTATTGGCCATAAAGGAGTTCGTTTTGAAACGACAACAAAAATTGAATGCTAAGAATAAGAATGGAAGATTCGGCCTTTACAACAACTGCCCCAAAATTTTGTAAATGGTTTTGGTGTGTCTTTTCATGGAGAGATGATTGGGAGAAGATGAGTGTAAGGAACGAAAGAGAAAATGAAAAATATAATAATAAAAAAGATAAATAAAATTGTGAGATTTATGTCTCTCTTCAAGAACTGTTTTATTTTAATTCTTGTAGATGATGCCCTTTCTCTTTCGTTTGTGATGGAACATCTCCTATCATCATCTTGTCCATTTTGGCTTACATGTGCTTGCATTGTACATTCACATAAGTGAACGAAGATCAGAAAAATTGAATAATCATAAAACTGTAAGGTGTTGGTTTCAAACTTCAAAAATATTAAATGTTGAAGTAAAACACTGTGTAATTCGATTTGAGTGCCAAAATGGCCATTTTTTTGATAGAAGGGTCAGACAAGCCACCTTCAAATATGTGTCAAAATGTACTATTTATAGGACTACCATTTTTTGTATTAGAGTCTATCATTGTGTAAGATGCAGGGGAAATAAGTCGATTACTATGTAAAAAATAGATGTAACGCCCCCAAAATTCAACTTAAGCTAGGAGACATTACTAAACATTTACTCTCATGACAACCTAATGCCCCGAAAATTTCGACAGCATAACGATAGAACTATAAGCTACCCAAATTTTTTTAACACAGTCGATAGTCATTATATATATACACTTCTAAATCCAGATTAATCAGATAGCCAATCTCACTCCACAACATCCGTTCACAATCCAACTCAACACAACAGAATATAAATGCGAGTCAGTTCTCATATCAAGGACTACCTAAATACATTAGAAAATTCACACCACGTAAAAGAAAAGACTTTTAACTTTTCAAAGCTACACCTAAAACATTACAACCAAGTTCGCATCAACCTTCGTCCATTCATCAGCTAGGAGAAAACATTAACATCTTAGGCCACAACCTACAACGAACTAAACTAAGGATGAGTAACAAGGAAAGCATGAACAGAACAAGCTAGCTATGGTCTTTCCTTCGTCACGTCTCCTCTACATCACCAAGCTCGAATATGTTTGCAGTACCTGCAAAACCTGGTGGTGGGTCAGTACAAAACCACGGTACTGAGTAAGTGGCTCACACCTGCAGAGCCATCAAACTGAAAGGGTTGAAATCCCGTTGGCAGCGGAAACAATCAAGAACGCTCTCGAATTGAATTTCAAAATAGAAAAACCAATACATTGGCAATATAAAATAGAAACAATTTTTCTACAAAATCTAGATTAAGCATGCTTAATTTTCAGATCTAAACTTATTTAGATCGAGAACACTTACATGAATAATTTGGAGACCGTAATCTGCACGATGCTCCTCAATTGTCAAGATCTCCAAGAACACCACCACTAGCTGTCCAACAATAATAAACCACAACTACCCTATCCAAGGAAAATGAAAAGGGAAAACAACGCGAACTAGCCATGGTCCTTCCTCATGCGCCTCCTCTGCATCACCATGGTCAAGGTAGTCCTCAAAACCTGCACAATCTAAAATGTTGGGGGGAGAAAGGGGAGGGGGTCAGTACAACCATGGTACTGGTAAGCATCCCGTACCTGAAAAGCCATCAACCAACAACAAAGCAAACAACATGTTTTTCACACGCAAACAACATGCTTCTTAAAGCTGTAAACACATCAACATGCTCAAAATCGAGTAAAATAAATGACTCTCCTAAGTCGAACCTCATGCATCTCTCTATGCAACCCATTAACTGAAGGATTGGAATTCCCAATTCCGTTACAGCGGAAGCAATTGGACCGCTCGTAAATTAATTTTGTTCTACAAAGTACCAATACACTGGCAAAAAGTTAAGCGATGAGAAACATACCTCCGTCTGACGACTCTGAATTCTTCAAGAATGATTCTTGATTGCTCTGCAACAACGAAGAACACCACCATTTGATCTTCCTCGCTATAACTCTGAGATTAGGAACGTAGTTGTGGGACTACCTAATCTTGAATGGGAAAAACTCTAGAGAGAAAATTCTCCCTAGAGTTCTTGAGTTGAGAGAATATGAGAGGGCCTTATGGTGGCCATATGTTGTAGTCCCTAAACCCTAGGGTTAGTGTTCTATTTATAGGAGAAAGACCATGAATAAAATATTCATTTAAAATCAATTATTTCTATAACTGATTTAATCTTTTCCATAATTAATCAATTCCATAACCAATCAATTCCATAATTGATTAATCTTTTCCATAAATGATTGATCACTTCCATATGTGATTAAATCATTTCCATAAATGATTAATTACTTCCATAAGTGATTAATCATTTTCATAATTGATTACTTTCCAATTAATTAATCACCAATTCAGACCTTCTATTAGTTAATTAATTAATTACCCAATTAAATATCATATATTTAATTCCAGGTCTTCAATTAATTAATTCTATAATATGAATCAAATTCATATTAAAATTGGAACTCCTTCCAATTCTCTTATATCCTATAAATTTAATATGAATCAAATTCATATTAATATTTGAACTTCTTCAAATATTTATTTCTCTCATAATAATAAAGTTTAGTTTCAAATTAGACTTTACATTTTAATGTATCATTATACATTATATTAATTTGTATCTCATACAATTAACTTAATTCCCAATATGAATTTGAACTATTCAAATTCTCTCAAGATATAATTGTTCCTAATTACTCTTTACCAGCTAGCAGGGGGACCTAATGGATCTACAGATCAGAAGCTCCAATGATATGAGGTTAACCGATTAAACTCATTAATCAGGTTAACCAATATTCATTAACTGTGGGTCATTCCACTAAAGACCGACAGCTAAACTCTTCTCGCTGTAGAACATTTCTGTGTCCACAGATATTGACCAATAACGGTAAGTCAATCCTTCACGAGTGTTTGTAACTTCAGCTGGGTCAAATTACCGTTTTACCCCTGAGTTACCTCTGGCTCCTTAAGTACCAGTGCTCCTCTAATGAACAACCTGTTTATGGTCCAACCAGTAAACAGAAAGTCCCTCTCGGGCCCGGAGTCACCACTTAAGGGAACATTCATCTACTTCTCCTAGAAGTGGGAAGGAATGAATTTCATCTTGTGTTGTCATGTCCCCAGCCCCCCACTCGGTCTTGTCCCCAAGAAGGTAGGCTTATTAAGTCGGCGTGCAGGCCACTCTCACCCATACTAATCAAAGGACAATCCCTCGTGAGAAAGAGTTCATGACACACTCAGGATTAAGACTGAGTTACCTAGGTCATCCTATTGAAACAGTAATCCTAACTAGTTAACGGTGTTACATCTAGTGGTTTACTATTTCGTGATCCGGTCTTATGCAAACTCATTGCATAGGATACCCCCGCTCGCATGTCTGCTACATGGACATTTTGGATCAATACGTCTGTATGAAATACAAAGCGGGTCGTATCTTAGGGCATCACTATACCCATTACATTTCTCCCACTTGCCCTAGATTTCATCTTTGTACATATCTCGTAGATCTAGACCTTCTAGATGACCCTCAAACACCTTAGCCGAGAGAGTCTTCGTAAATGAATCAACAATATTTCATTCAATTTAATGTGTTTGCTTGTCTTGGGCTGCGATATTCTTTTGAATTTGCCACAATACCACTATATCACTATAAAGTGTGATGGGCAAGTTCACATTTGGAGCACATTCCAAATCAATCAAGAACTTCCTAAGCCATACAGTCTCTATCGCTGCATCACAAGCAGCTATGTTTTCATCCTATACGGTCAAGAATGTAACTATGCCATACTATAGCTCCATCGTAAAGAGTGACCACAGATACTGATGTAGATTTCCTCAAATCCTTATCAGTCTTAAAATCTGTGTCAGTGTATCCTGTAACGGTCAAATCCTTAGTCCCATACACGAGCATATAGTTCCTCGTTCTCCTCGAATACTTGAGGATATTCTTAACGGTTTTCCAATGATTAAATCTTGGATTAGATTGATATTTACTGACAATCCCTATTGCATAGGGCATTCGTCTCATCTCCTTAACTTCTTGAGGTGTCTTAGGAAACGATTTCTTAGACAAAAAAGAATTCCACGCCTGAAAGGTAGTGAACCTGGTAAGGGTAAAAAATATACCTATTTTGCCCTTATTCTTAGCTCATTTGTTGGTCAAATGTTGTATGTTTTGGTCAATTTTACTATTCCCGAGCTCAAAATATGCTTACTTTGTTAAGTTAGGATGTTGAGAGTCACTTTTCTCAAACTATGCTTATTTGTGCTTAAAACGACTTGATTTTAAGAGAATTTGACTTAGTTTGTTGCTGTGCAGAAAAACAGAGGAAAAGCTGGAATTCCCCAGAAATGCGACCACATTTCTGGAAAAATAGAGGTCGTTCCGAGTCGTGTGCGGGTCGTTGTTGACGAGTCTTCTTCGCACCTAACTGGTTGTTTTGACCCCGAAACCGACTGGGCAACCTTCCAGCACCTATTTCGCAGCTCCTCAACCACTTTCTACACTATAAAAGCTTGAGATTCGAAGTCAAATTCAAGCAGAACTCACTTGGAAGAAAAGGATGGTGACAAAACCCTGGCTCGACGCCAATGAGTAAGGATGCCGGAGGTCCTTCTTAGATGACCAAATTCTAACCCGAGAGAGAGTTAGACATCAAACCTTGTGGTATGTAGAGAGTTTCACCCATTCCCACCTTGTATGAGTGAGAGAGTGGAGTGTCTTAGCGAACTCTAAAAGGATTGTGTAAATTGAAAAACCCATAATATTTAGTTATCTCCTTTATTTCCAGCTCTTGAATCTTTTCATTATTCTGTATTATTTACATTCTTATTTCAATGAAAATGTGTTCATTTTCTTTTTATCCCATCATGAGTAGTTAAATCCCGTTGAGGGGTTCAATGTGGTGAATTCCCTTATGGTTTAATGGCTTGAAAGTGTCTTATTTGCTTAAGTTGTGTCCAATGCATGTCATTCTTTATTGATTATCACTCTAATCTTGCTGAGTTTAACTTGATCACTTAGACTTTGCATGCTATGTGAGTTTGATCTAGAAAGGGACAAACGATATCGGTTCTCATAAAGGTGATATAGGAGAAAAAGCTCGAAAGAGATTGTTCGGTGGTATAAAGCAAGCTGCCTAAGGCACTCTATATCGACTATAGGGTTATAGGTTGCATTCGTGAATTATCTATGTCGGAGTCGAGTCACAGAAATGTGCATAATGGTACTCGCTTAGCCTTCTAACGATTCTTGGGAACAAGTGCCAAATGGAAGTTAAATCTGACCCAATGCATTGAATACGCTTAAGTTAAATATTGCATGAGTATGGTTGTTACTTTAGGGATGAATCCATGTTGAATACCTCGTTGTTTATTATTGTTATTCTTTATTAGTTATTTGCATGTTTTATCTATCTTTTCAAAAACTCAATCAACCAACTTATTTTCTTTGGTTACCTTTTTCAAAAGCAA
The DNA here is from genome assembly GCA_017139565.1 of Luffa aegyptiaca. Taxonomy (NCBI): domain Eukaryota; kingdom Viridiplantae; phylum Streptophyta; class Magnoliopsida; order Cucurbitales; family Cucurbitaceae; genus Luffa; species Luffa aegyptiaca. Next base: position 31,313,669 of record CM029407.1, on the reverse strand, counting down.
TCATTTGAGAAGTTTCTTCATCAAATATGAATTTCCAATTTAGTCCTCGTGGGATCGATATCCTTGGAATACTTCTAAGGTTTTTTTTATTACTACGTGCGACAGTGTATACTTGACCGCGCACCAAGTTTTTGGCGCCATTGCCAGGGACCAAAAGTGAAACCAGATTTGTTTTTGAAATTGCGATCAGATTGCGACCGCATTTCTGTCTCAAAGGGAATTTGACTTCGGTTTGCATTGGTTTTGCTTTTGCAGGTTGGAGTTAGTGCATGAACAAGGGGCATCCACTCCTTGACATTGATCCAGAGATAGAAAGAACCTTTCGTTGTCGAAGGAAGGAGCAGAGACGAAAGAAAAGGGAGCAAGAAGAGTTGAGCGCACGGGAATTTCTAGAGGAAGCATCTTACATTCAAGAGTTTCCAATAGAACCTCCTGGAGTCGATCCTCAAGTTGATCCTCAAGTTCGTGGAAGGGAGTATAATGGCGGGAGAATTCCTCCTGTTCCTCCAGTTCCACCGGTGCCACAACAAGAAAACCCGATCTATATTGCGGAAGATCGAAACCGAGCAAAAAGGGATTATGTTGTACCAGTTTTGAAGACATTGAATCTAGGAATTTTGGAGCCACCGATTGATGCTCCACAGTTTGAACTTAAACCAGTGATGTTCTAGATGTTAAATACAATGGGCCAATTCTCTGGACTTCCAAATGAAGATCCACACAAACATATTAAACTATTTTTGAGAGTTTGCAATTCTTTTAAAGTTACAGGAGTGCCAGAAGACACTTTGAAACTAAAACTCTTTCCATTTTCTTTGCAGGGAGATGTTGAAGCCTGGTTGGATTCATTTCCTCCAAACTCTATCACCTTTTGGAATGATTTGGCAGAGAAATTCTTAGAGAAGTTTTTTCCTTCCAATAAAAATGCCAAGTACAGAGCAGAGATCATTGCTTTCAGACAGTCTTACAATGAACCTTTGGATGCAGCTTGGGAAAGATTTCAAAGGTTGGTTCGAAAGTGTCCACACCATGGACTGTTTGCTTGCATTATTTTGGAGCATTTTTATAGTGGATTAGATCAAGCTTCAAAGGCACTAGTAAATGCATCTGCAAACGGATCTTTTCTGAAGAAGTTTGCTAATGAGGCATGTGTTATTCTAGATACCATAGCCACCAATAACTGACATTGGGGAGAAAATGAACCAACAACCATTTTGAAAAATTCAGTGAAAGTAGTGGAAACAGAGACTAACTCTACGATGCAAGCCCAGATCAAGGCCATCCATAACATGATGATGGGCATGACCATGAACAATCAAGCCAACATAGCCCCTGGCAATGTTGTTTCTTCTCTCTGTTGTGAGATATGTGGTGAGGAACACATCGCTGATAGTTGTCCACTAAACCCTGCATCTGTTTTTTATGTAGGTCCACAAGGAAATCAGAACCAGAATAGATGGAATCCTTATTCGGCCACGTACAACCCAGGATGGAGACAACATCCAAATTTTTCTTGGGGAGGACAGGCCTGGTCAAGTAGTTCCAACACTCATCAGTTTGGGAAGCAGCCTACACAACAACGGCAGCAGAAAAACTTCCAACAAGTTCCAATGCAGAGTCAAGAGTCCAATCTAGAAGCTCTTATGAAGGAGTACATGGCAAGGAACGATGCTGCAGTCAGTAATTTGGAAGTTCAGCTTGGACAAATTGCTCAGGAGATTAAGAATATACCTCAAGGGATGTTGCCTAGCAAGACCGAGATCCCACACAGAGAAGGCAATGAACAATGCAAGGTAGTGACCCTAAGAAGTGGATTAGAATACGATGGACCAAAGTATCCAGAAGCAGAGATCCCAGTTGAAGCTCGAGAAAAGATTTGTGAAAAGAAGTTAGACATTACCTCAGATGTTTTAGAAAATAAAGAAGATAAAGTAGAAAGGACCAAGGAGCCTGAAGACTTGGTAGAAAAAGAAGGAAAATCAAAGTTGGAGAAAAAACAGGAAAATGCGATCGCCAAACCTCAAAAATTTGTGATAGACCCAGATTACATACCACCTCCTCCGTACCCTCAGAGATTCAAACATGCCTCAGAAGATGTACACTTCAAGAAGTTTTTAGATGTACTGAAGCAATTACACATCAATATCCCATTAGTGGAGGAACTTGAACAGATGCCTACCTATGTAAAGTTCCTAAAAGATATTCTGTCAAAAAAGAGAAGGTTGGGAGAGTACGAAACGGTTGCACTCACGGAATGTTCCAGTGCACTGGTGAAGAACGAGATCCTTCCCAAGCTTAAAGATCCAGGAAGCTTTACCATTCCATGCTCTATGGGGGGCAGGGATGTAGGTAGAGCTCTGTGCGACTTAGGAGCAAGCATCAACTTAATGCCATATTTGGTTTTTAAACAGTTAGGGATAGGTGAAGCACGACCAACAACTGTGACTTTACAGTTGGCAGACCGATCGCTCACACATCCCATTGGAAAGATTCAAGACGTATTGGTTAAAGTTGACAAGTTTGTTTTCCCTGCAGATTTCATCATATTAGATTGTGAAGCTGACAAGGACGTGCCAATCATCTTAGGACGGCCATTCCTAGCCACAGGCAGAACTTTAATAGATGTGCAGAAGGGAGAATTGACCACGAGGGCAACGATCAGCAAGTCACGTCTAATGTGATGAATGCAATGAAGTACCCTGGAGATTTTGAAGAATGTTCTATGATTGATGAAATTGATGAACTCTCCTTGTCTACTTTGCAGGAAATAGTAAGAAGAGAAACCTTGGAGGATGTTCTTGGAAATGAAGAATTGGACGAAAGAGGTGGGAAAAAGATTGAAGTTGAAGAGATCAGTCAACCCTTGAAAAGACAAAGGATCAAACCATATTGGGGGAGAGGCTTCGAGGATGAGGAAGCCCATGTCTCCGTGATTGATTTGGTATGATTTCTACACCTTGAATTAATTTTTGTATATTATCTGGTTTATAAATAATAATCTAGACTTGAGCTTTAAAATATTTGGGCAAGAGTAAAAACTCTGTCTAGGAAAATCCTGTCTAGGTAAGGGTATTTAAGATGACCATTGGGAACACCTTTTCCTGGGGATTTACCTGGGAGTTTTGAAAAGTCTATATTATTTTGAGCTCTGTCTTGTGTTTGAAAATCAGAAAAATGAAAAAAGTGTAAGTTTGTTTTGAATAAATGATTTTTGATCAAGAGGGAACTTTGTCTAAGGCAAGTCCTTCCTGGGCTGAGGTATTTAAGCTGACCGTAGGGAACACCTCTACCTGGGGACTTACCTGGAAGTTGAATTGATCAAAACATTTCCTTAATTCTTTTTAAAAATGAGAAATGAAAGTATAGAAATAAATCATGATTAAGTGTATCGGCTTTCTAACTTGTTTATGAGTGTTTTAGAGAAAAATATAAGTCAGAAGGAAAAGTCAGAAGGCATAAAAGTTAGAAAAAAAATAAGGCAGGAACTGGGTGAAATGCGACCGCATTTCTTCCCAGTGTTTTTGGGAATGCGACCGCATTTGTCCGAATAAAAAGGGAGTCACGATTTTCATTTAACTTGCACCTGACCTAATTGGAAAAGTATAAATAGCTTGATTTAAGCTCTTTTCCTTTCACCAAACTCTCAACTCTTTGCATTCAAGTCAAATCCTCAAACTTTCCATATTCTCCATTGTGAAACCGCAAGACCCACGATCAAGAAGATGAAGAACACTCCAAGATCATCATCCGCATGCAAGATTACTCATTCCCAAAGTAATCGAGCACCCACGAAGCTGAGGCTAGGGTGCGACGGCAAGAGAAGAACCCCGAAGCGCCCATGCAAGGCATGCGAAGGACGAGACCAACGGGATTCTCGCTGGCGGTCGTGAACCAAGCTTCCAACGCTCCAACTCCATCTTCTTCGGCAATGTCGTCTAGTTCGAGGGAGATGTCGAGTTCATCTACGCCAAGGAGGTTCACGCGCACCACTGCCATCCGTCAAACCCAAAAACCCGCCACTCAACAGTTCAGAAAACGTTCGCGGGAGTGGTTTGCAATGATCCGAGAGATGGGAACCAAGAGACGAGCAGCCCTTGAAGAGGAAGGGAATCGGCAAGATGAAGAAGAAGCCGCCAAGGCAGCTGAAAGCTCTCGGCAAGAAGGAGCTTCGATGGGTAAGGTTTCGGAACCTTCAACTAACCCCTCTTTATCTTGCAGGACCAAACCCGTTGTTACTTACAGCGCAAGAAAGAGGAGCCCGAAGAAGGTTGAGTCTGAAAGCCCACTAAAGATTGAGCCTCTCAAAACCGCAAGGATGCCTCCGAATGTTTTTGAAGATATAATCCGCCAAGCAGTGGCAAAGGCTCTTGTGATTGCAGAGGGGTATAAGGCTGAACAGGATGCTTTGAGAGATATTGAAGCCGAGAAAGAGATGGAAAATCAGAAAATGGCTGAGGAAGATGAGTTTGCAAAGGAAAGAGATGAGAAAGAAGAGAAAAGAAGGAGAGAAGAAGAACAAGAGGCCGAGAGGGCCTTAGAAGCGGAGGAAGAAAGAAAGTATGAGGAAAACCTCAGGAGGGCAGCCATGGATTTGTAACTCCTACAGGAAGAGAAAAAGAGAAGAGAAGAAATGAAAGAAGATGAAAAAACGAAGAAAGGAAGCTAAAGACTTCCTTGCAGCCTTTGAGCCACTCCACAAGGCTCAAAGTGAAGCTGAAGTGCTGCAAGGAAGGATAGAAGAAGAGGCCCAACAAGGGCCAAGAGAAGAAAATTTGGAAAAAGAAAGAGAAGTAGAGATTGAAGCATAGAATGCGACCGCATCTGGGCCGCATTCTGAGGAAGGCCTAGCCGAGGCCACCGTTGATCAGCCAGCTGAAGAGGTTTTTGAGCCTCTATTCACGAATGATCCACCAGCAGCTGATAGCACCTCTTCGGGAGAGAATAGGGTCGAAGAAGAAAGAGAAAACGAGGAGGCCGAGACCTCTAGCGATTCTGATTCTGACACAGAATCTGATTCAGAGATTAAGGAGCTAGATGGCAACCAAGTCCCTATCTCTGCAGCATTGAGAAGAAAGAGGAAGAGATAGATTAAGGTTGAGAGGAGGACAAAGAACAAGAATGACCCGATATTTGCCAAGAGGCCGAGGACAAGGTCCATGGACGCCTCTCCTGCAGTTCCTCCTACCGTCTCACCTGCCAAGCCTAAGGGCAAGTCACCAAAGGCTGTATCGCCTAAAAATCCATTCCCCGAGGTATTTAGAGATATTAATTTTCAGGAACGGATGGAGATCATGAAGAAAAGAGATTTCCTCAATGAAAAAGGATTCTCTAATAGAGCAGGAGCACTGCCAGAATTCGTAACAAGAGCTATCTTCCAGTACAAGTGGCAGGAGTTATGTGCTCACCCTCAGGAGGCTATGGTGCATTTAGTGCGAGAATTTTACGCCGGCCTGAGGGAGGAGAGTATTAGCATGGCGGTAGTGAGGGGGAAGATGGTCAGTTTCTCCTCAGTCGACATCAACAGGGTGTACAGGATCAAGGCACCCTTGAATCCGAGAGGGAACGACGTGATCAGGAACCCTTCGGCCAAGCAGATGAAGGAAGCATTGAAACTTGTGGCCAACAAGGGGGTTCAATGAAAAGATTCACAGACAAAAGTGAAGTCGTTATCTTGATATAAGGATGCCCGAGGTCCTTCTTAGATGACCAAATTCTAACCCGAGAGAGAGTTAGACATCAAACCTTGTGGTTTGTAGAGAGTTTCACCCATTCCCACCTTGTAAAAGTGAGAGAGTGGAGTGTCTTAATTAGCGAACTCTAGAAGGATTGTGTAAATTGAAAAACCTATAATATTTAGCTATCTCCTTTATTTCCAGCTCTTGAATCTTTTCATTATTCTGTATTATTTACATTCTTATTTCAATGAAAATGTGTTCATTTGCTTTTTATCCCATCATGAGTAGCTAAATCCCGTTGAGGGGTTTAATGTGGTGAATTCCCTTATGGTTTAATGGCTCGAAAGTGTCTTATTTGCTTAAGTTGTGTCCAATGAATGTCATTCTTTATTGATTATCACTCTAATCTTGTTGAGTTTAACTTGATCACTTAGACTTTGCATGCTATGTGAGTTTGATCTCAAAAGGGACAAACGATATCGGTTCTCATAAAGGTGATATAGGAGAAAAAGCTCGAAAGAGATTGTTCGGCGGTATAGAGCAAGCTGCCTAAGGCACTCTATATCGACTATAAGGTTATAGGTTGCATTCGTGAATTATCTATGTCGGAGTCGAGTCACAGAAATGTGCATAACGGTACTCGCTTAGCCTTCTAACGGTTCTTGGGAACAAGTGCCAAATGGAAGTTAAATCTAACCCAATGCATTGAATACGCTTAAGTTAAATATTGCATGAGTATGGTTGTTACCTTAGGGATGAATCCATGTTGAATACCTCGTTGTTTATTATTGTTATTCTTTATTAGTTATTTGCATGTTTTATCTATCTTTTCAAAAACTCAATCAACCAACTTATTTTCTTTGGTTACCTTTTTCAAAAGCAATCATTTGAGCAGTTTCTTCATCAAATCTGAATTTTCAATTTAGTCCTCGTGGGATCGATATCCTTGGAATACTTCTAAGGTTTTTTTTTTATTACTACGTCCGACAGTGTATACTTGCACTTAAGTGCTAGTTGAATATTTCTTTATTATTATTATCCATCTTATCTCACATTTCCATCCATTCAGCTAACCGCGCACCAGAACCCTTCTTGGAATTCTGCATCTTATATCTAATTGACATCTTGTAGATATAAGTCACTTGAGACAAGGCTAGCTTTTTGTTCTTACGATTCCTAACGATTTGGATCCCAAGAACAAACTCGGCTTCTCCCAAATTTCCATTTGGAAATGAGCTGCTAGCCACTTTTACTAGTCAGTAAGATAACTTACATCATTCCCAATGATTAGGACATCAATCATATACAACACTAAGTAAGCTGCTGAAGTATTGATGATTACTTGTAAACACAAGACTCATCAATATTCTGATTAATGCCAAAAGATTTGGTCATTATATCAAATCTTATATTTCAAGATCGAAATGCTTAGGTCAATCCATGAATGGATCACTTAAGCTTTGCAAACCCTTTTGCTTTTGATCTTGTTGTATGAACCCTTCTGATTAAGACATGAATGTCTCGTTTCCTCTTGTAAATCCAATTGTAACTAATAGGTGTTACCCATCAAGCAGATCTACAAGATCCCAGATGGAAGTGAAATACAAAAGACTTCATTTCTAGGTCCATGGCTTTAATCCTCTGATCGTTGTCAACATCATTCATTTTCTTTCTAAAAGACAATGAATCCTCTATGCCATCATCAGGTATGATGACCTAGGCTTCAATCAAGCCCATGTAACGTTCAGGTTATAAAATAACGCTCCCACTACATCAAGACACTCTCAACTATTGAGATGGATGTGTCTGACCAGATGCACTTGTCCATCAACAACTCTTGTTGAACAACCAGCCTCATCAACAACTCTTGTGGATGTTACTGTAGCTTCATTAGTTAACTTACTTAAACCGACTTTATTCTGTGGTTTATGATTTTTGATGTGGACTTCTTTTGAGAATTTAGCATTTGTCAATACAAAATTCTTTATTCTCTTGTGAATTGAAGAAGTATCCACTTCTCGTTTCCTTTGGGGTTGCCTACTGCAGTATGCAATGCAGTCAACACTACATGACCCAAAAACGAGCCAGAGAACTGAGCATAGCTCAACATGGAATGAACCATATCCAATAGGGTTCTATTTCCCCTAAATGAGATTTAGGGTGTGATCCCATGTACTATCAAATAGTCCTGAAATCTCAAATCCATATACTCAACACTTTGATCGGTTCGAAGTGTTTTTATCATCTCACCTAACAAGTTTTCAACTTCAGTCCTAAGCCCCTTCGAATATCTCAAAAGCTTCAGACTTAAGTTACATTAGGTAAAGATACTCATACCTTTGAATAATCATCCAATAAGTGATGAATTATTCATGTCCTCCCACTGCTTTAACATATTGAACCACAAGGATCCAAATGTACAGGCTCCAAGGGCTCTTTGGCTCTTAGATCTTTTCCAGTAAAAGACCTATCAGTCATATTGTCCATAAGGCATGACTTACAAGGTAGTAGAGAGTCATCTTCTAACTCGCTTAGAAGTTCACTCTTGACCAATCTCCCAATCAAATTGAGATTAATATGGTCTACCTTAAAACCAAAGAAAGGTATTTTCCTTTAGGAGAAATCATTTGCCTCTTTTCACATTGAGTAGTAGCAGTCTTAAACAACCCAGTGTTCATGACTGCTTTACTCTTGATTAGTCTTAAAATCATTTAGGTTACTTTCCAGGAAAGCTAAACAAATGTCAACCCCCTTTCTTGAAATAAAACTGCGTTAGCAGAGAAAGGTAAAGAGTAACATTGTTCCAGCAAACAAGACATAGAAATCAAATTTCTTTTGATTTTAGGAATTACATACACATTATCTAATAATATAGTATTTTCTCCCACTGAGAAAAATAACTTAATGTTCCCCACTACTATAGCCAAAATAACCTCTCTAATTCTAACTTTGAGAGTTATTACACAAGCAGCAAGCTGTTACCAGGAACTTATTCCTTTAAAAGAAGAACACATGTGATTTGTGGCCCCTGAATCAAGTATTCAGGGAGAATCACTATTCTTCACTAATCACGTTTTCAAGACAGGTAAATGAAAATTACGGTCTTGAACAAGTTCTCTTTTTGCTAAGCAAGGTTCTATGTCATATTCACCAAAAACAATTCTTAATGAATTAAACATATGGGGCATGAGGACATTCCTCAGCTAAGAATACTCCTAGACTTATTTACCACAATTTGTCGTTTAAGCTTGTTGTATTACTGTTATTTATAAAATGACGTAAGATAATACACATAAAATTATTATATAACTGCTGAAAGTAACAAATTACTTGTATTATTAATTGCACTAACCCATTACAAATAATCCAATCAAATTCTGCTAAAAACAAATAAGCAATCAAAGAAACCCTATACAACTATTGATTTAGTTTTTGCAACGATACTTCAAAGGTTTAGAACAACAAGCCACCAAAGGGTGGTTAGCTACTCCTCCTCTGAATTGAGACAATCTCAACCAACCTCTAACACTAGAATAACTCATATTCCGTTAGCGTTTAGTTACCGTTGTTTGGTCAAGGGTTAGTTAACACATTTAACTCATCCCCGTAAGTGTAACCCTCCCACTTTCAGATCTCAGAGGCACGCACCAACAGGCTACCGAAGGGAAAGACAACTGTTGGTGATTAGCCTAAGTGACCCTATCCTATTCAGGAGTTCACGGTGTTCTGAATCCTATGATCAGGCCCTTCGAATGGATGGTTGCGCCAGGACAACCTGCAAGCGGATCATAGGACTCTCACTGTGCGAACTAGGGGCGGAGACCGAGGGATACGTTGACACGTGTCCCGCTCCCACTTACTCTAGACATTTTTCCCATTCACCTTGTTATTGATTCATGCAAACACTTTTCGAAGGGAGGCCGCTCCTAAGGTGACTCGAAGCCGAGCATGAACCTCACGTTGTGAATATAGGGACGTAGGAGCAAAACTTGATTTAAATCTCGTTTTGTAATTTTCCTCCCACTGAAAATGTCCTAAAGTTAATTTAGGGTTGTTTAATTTAGATAAAATCCGGCTAAGTCAATCTATCTAAGTTTGATCCTATTATAACAATTATGGAAAGGATTCAACCGCAATGTTTTAGGTGAATTAAACTTCTTTTAATAAATCCAACATTGCAAGTCAACATTACTATGGTTAATTCAACTCAAGGTTCGGTTCAGTTCCCAGGTAGGAGGTGTTCCGTAAACCGTCATCTTAAGTACCCTCAGCCTTAGACAGAACTTTACCGAGAGAGTTCCCTTATAACCATAGTAATGTAAAGTTTTTACTCTAAAGATCTAGGTGTATTAAACTCTTTTAATAAACTAGTGACATTGCATGCTAACATTTAGCTATGATTAATTCAACTCCGGTATTCCGGGTAAGTTCCCAAGTAGGAGGTGTTCCGTAAACCGTCAACTTAAATACCCCCAGCCTTAGACAAAACTTAACCGGTGGAGTTCCCTTATAATCATAGTAATGTTTTTCCTACTTAGTCAATTAAAACTAATTTTAATTCTAAGTAAGAATAATTCTAATCCTATTAGAAATGTGATCTTAGGTCTAATTAATTTTAAACATTTTAATATTAATCCATTTATCCTAAGATCCTATGTTTCCATGCAATTCTTTGTTATAGGTTAACGGTTTCTATTCATTAATTTTATAACACTTATAAATTTTAATGAATTAATCCTATAACATGCTACTATGGTGAATAAATTAACAATCAAATTCTAATTAATATATAAACCATATACTAGCATACATGACATACCAAAAAATATAACAATTATATTAACCTAAGGTAATGTCATGCTCAATGCAATTTATTTTTCTTTTAATTAACCTAACTCTTAAATTAATTATACAAGAAAATTAAAATTAAGCATTACCATTTTCATACATTAACATAACATTTATATTAATATATCATGAAAATTAATTAAGCATGTTAATTACTTATATAAATATAACTCTTATATTTTTTAAACTAAAGTAATTTCATGCTTAATTCAAATTAATTTTCTTCAATTAATCTAACTCTTAAATTAATTACCCAAGAAAATTAAAATAAGCATTCACATTTTCATACATTAACATAACACTTTCTATTAATTGCTCATGAAAATAAATAAGCATATAAATTACTTTCATAAATATAACTTTTTATATTTTTACTAAAGTAATTTTATGCTCAATGCTTCTCAATTTTCATCCATTTAATCATACCAATTTATATTAAATACGCATGAAAACTAAATTCATGCATAATAGTTATATTATAACAATTATAATTAAAAATGCATGAATATGCTTAACCTATGGTGGGATTTTAAGCTATATGACATCCATAAAGTAATTAAATAGCTAAGTAGACGGGTTTTTGGCATCCTAGGACAAAATACATAAGAAAAATTACAATAATTAATCTAAAATTGCCCTATCTAGCCGTGAACCGCCTCGAACAGCCTTGAACCGCGTCCAAACCCTTGGAACCAGGCAAAAAAACGAGCTGAACCAGCTGAAATTAGCTTGAACCAGTCCAAAATCAAGCTGAACCGGCCCAGAAAAACGCCAGACTGCATGAACCAGTAAAAAAACTCCTGAACCGTGTTGAACCTCCTTGAACCGGTCAAGAATCGGTCAATATAACTTGAACCGTGCCTGAACCGAGCAAACCAGCCTGAACCGCAACTGCCCGAAAAATTTCTCCAAAATAAAAAAAAAAATCAGTCAATCTAGCTCAAACTACTGCCATGCGACATCTTAAGACGCAGATACAACCAACCAGCCACACACCCACTTCATAGCCATTATACCTTTTTTTTTTATTTTACTTTTCGTTTCACGCGTTTCCGTGAATTTCTTCAGTTTTCTGGGTTTTTCAGCAAGCGTCGGGACACCGTTGAGAAGCCTCTCGACGCTCTCTTTCAGCTTTTCCAGTACTCGTCGATTTCCAGCAGTGTACACATCCGATTTGGTGCCAAATCGCATCAATTTTCACAGAAACACAGTCACAATCGATAGACACGGACTTACAGACTCGATTTGCAATAAAACGTCCAAAACACCGGGCCCTTACATTGATCAAATCAATAAAAAATTGCAAAATCTAATGCCAAAAAACCCAAAACATCTACTAGCAAACCTTTCATTCATCAAATGCATAAAGGTACCCACCAAAAACCAATGCAAATTTCAGAGAAACAAGATTAGATCTACGATCGGCTCTGATACCAATTGAAGGATTGGAATTCCCAATTCCGTTACAGCGGAAGCAATTGGACCGTTCGTAAATTAATTTTGTTCTACAAAATACCAATACATTGGCAAAAAGTTAAGCGATGAGAAACATACCTCCATCTGACGATTCTGAATTCTTCAAGAATGATTATTGATTGCTCTGCAACAATAAAGAACACCACCATTTGGTCTTTAGTGGAGTGACCCACAGTTAACGAATGTTGATTGACTCAGTTAATGAGTTTAGCTGATCAATCTCGTATCGTTGGAGCTTTTGATCTGTAGGTCCATTAGGCCCACATGTTAGCTCATAACGGGCTCTGAGATAATATAGTCTTGATTATTAAAGGGAATTTAAGTTAATTGTATTTTGATGCAATTAATATAATGTATGGAGATACATTATAGTATAAGTTTAATTAATGAATTAAACTTTATAATAAAATTAATTTTGGATATGATTCAAAATTAATTAATGAGAGAATTATGAATTTAATTAAATATGTGATATTTGATTAATTCATGAATTAATTAATTGGGAATTAATTAATTTAATTTGGTTAAATATGATTTAATCAAATTAATACTATAGTTTATATTAATGTACATTTTGATGCACATTAAAACTATATGTTAAACGAGAGAGATTAAATTGAATATGATTCAATTATAAAATTAATTAAATAATTGATATTTAATTAATGTGGGATCAATTAATTTAAATTAATTGAATGGCCTATTTAATTCAATTAAATATGATTTAATAGAATTAAAACTATATGTTATAATTGATTTAATTTAAATTGGTTTAATTAAATTAATTATAATTAATTAGATAATTAATTATTATTTAATAATTATTAATTATTTAATTTATTAATTATTATTTGATAATAATTAAACGGTCCAGATCATTTGAATTAGATCCAATGGTTGAGATCTTGTAGGGTTTTAACTCCCTCCCCACTTATCATGAAGTGGAGAGGGGTTACCCACTGGCCTCCTGATTCTCTCATTCTCACGCAAAAACACAAAGAGAGCCTTGAAGATTTTCTCTCTAGTTTTTCCTCTAAAAAACACAGCAAGTCCATATTGCTGAATTTTCCCTTCAAGACAAATTTTGGATCCCACCATCCCTATCTCAGTGATCCAAGAGATATAACGGGTGTTCGCTATTGGTGGTGTCGATTGGAGGATCAAGAACGAGAATCTTGGAGCATCGTGTTGTGTTCTTCGAAATCCAGTAAGTGTTCTTGATCTTAAATCAATTTTCAGCATACTTAATCTATTTTATTTAGAAATTAGTTTCTGAATTTTGTTGCCAACGTACCGGTTTTTCTATAATTGAAATTAAAAATGAGATCGTTCTTGATTGCTTCCGCTGCCAATAGGGATTTTAACCCTTCACGCTGGTGAGAAGAAACATGAGCGAGAGAGGGAGAGACGAGCTGCGGAATGAACGACGGAGGAACGACGGTGACCGAGGGCTAGGCATCGACAGTAGCGGCATGACACTCCGACGGCGACAAAGCGAGGGGCGAGCGGGGATGGGTCTTCGGCAACGCACAGAACCGAGAGGGGGGGTCACGCACGAACACAAGAGTGGGAGAAGGAGATGAAGGACTAGGGCTTTAGGGTTTTCTTTTGTTTTCTTTTCTTTATTTTCCTTTTCTTTTCTTTTAAATAAACCTTAAGAAAGAAAACCCATTTAAAATAAGAGTTAAACCTTATTTAGGATTCTATTTAAAATTCCAAACTTAACTCTTAAAAGATTTGGGAAAGAAAATAACCCAATTGATTTGGGATTTGGGTCTTTTGATATTAAAAATAAATATCGAATATTAAACCTCCAAACTTTAAGAAATTAAAGATTTAATTAAAAATCTCTTTCCCCTAAATTATAGAAATTTAATTTAACGACCCAAGGCTAAGCTTAAATTCTAATTTTTCAAATTAGAATAAGAATGCCCAATAATCCCAAAATTGCTTGATTTCGAAACGTGGGGCGTTACAGAAAGATTCCAACCACCCCACCTCCACTAACGTAAAAGATGGGATGGGAGTTACCCATAACTCCCTGATCAATCTCAACCGTTGAATGGATCAACATGATCCTGGCCGTTAATTATTATCAAATAATTAATTAATTAATTAATTAATTATAATTAATTTAATTAAACCATTATTAATTAAATCAATTATAATATAAACTATTTAATTCAATTTAAATCACATTCAATTGAATTAAATTGGTCATTCAATTAATTCTCAATTAATTGTTTCCCATATTAATTAAATATCCAATTAATCTCACAATGGAATCATATTCAAGTTTATCTCTCTCATTAAACTTATAGTTTCAATGTGCATCAAATGTACATTAATTATAAGCTATAATTTTAATTTCGATTAAATCATATTTAACCAAATTAAATTAAAATTAATTAATTCTCCAATTAATTAATTTATGAATTAATCAAATATCACATACTTAATTAAATTCATAATTCTTTCATATATTAATTTTGAATCATATCCAAAATTAATTATAAAGTTTAATTCTCTAATTAAACTTTATACTATAACATATCTCCATGCATTATATTAATTCCCGTAATATTCAAGACTAAATAATCTCAGTACCCGTTACGAGCTAGCAGGTGGACCTAATGGACCTATAGATCATAAGCTCCAACGATACGAGATTAACTGGCTAAACTCATTAACCAAGTTAATCAACATTCGTTAACTGTGGGTCACTCCACTAAAGACTCACAGTTGCACTCTTCTCACTGTAGAATATTTTTGTGTCAACGGATATCGACCAATACAGTAAGCCAATCCTTCACGAGTGTTCGTAACTCCAGCTGGGTCAAATTACCGTTTTACCCCTGGGTTACCTCTGGATCCTTAAGTACAACTGATCCCTCTAATGAACAACTTATTTAGGGTCCAACCACTAAACATAAATTCCTCTCGGGCCAGGAGAGGACAACACGTTTTTGTTCAAGCCCTGGAATAAGCCCTTAAGGGAACACACATCTACTTGCCCCAATAGGGGAAGGAGTGAATTTCATGTTGTACTGTTATGTTCCCAGCCCTCATTCGGTCTTGCCCCTGAAATGGTAGGATTATTGAGTCGGCGAACAGGCCACTCTCACCCATACAAATCTAAGGACAACCCCTCTTGAAAGGAGTTCATAACAGACTCAGGATTGAGATTGAGTTACCTAAGTCATCCTATTGAAATAGAAACCTAAACTAGTCAACGACGTTACATCTAGTGGTTACTATTTCGCGGTCCAGTTTATGCAAACTCATTGCATAGGATACCCCCACCCGCATGTCTCCTACATGGATGCTTTGGAGCAATGCATCTGTATCGAATACAAGGTGGGCCGTATCACATGGTTTCACCAGGATAAGGTACCCAACCTTATCCCTATACTATAGACCATTTAGGTTGTTACTTGGACACCGATCCCCGTATGTCCCCACAGTTGGGTTTTATGCCCTAAAACTCGTAGATAGTAAATGTACATTTGACCGAACATTAATAAAATTGATGTACTATTCATGTGTTATTGGTGTTTGTATTATATCTTGTCTTGTTAACCCTAATCCAATAAACTAAACATCCAAGGCTAATAGAATGAGGCTTGAACTAGTATGTAGGGACATACGAGGATCGATGTTCAAGTTTTAGCCTAAAGGGTCTGTAGTATAGGGATAAGGCTGGGTACCTTATCCTGGTGACACTATGGATACGACCCGCTTTGTATATTGATACAAACGCAATGATCCAACGCGTTCGTGTGGTTGACATGCGAGTGGGGGTATCCTGTGCAATGAGTTTGCACAAAGACCGGACTACAAAATAGTTAACCACTAACTGTAACACCGTTAGTTAGCTCGGTTTCTATTTTACTAGGATGACCTAGGCAACTTGGCCTTAATTCTGAGTGGATTATGGACTCCTGTCCATGAGGGATTGTCCTTTGATTTGTACCGGTGAGAGTGGCCTATTCGCCGACTCAATATGCCTATCATTTTGGGGACAAGACCGAGTGGGGAGCTGGGAACATAATCTTACAAGATGGAATTCACTCCTTCCCGATATTAGGGTAAGTAGAGGTGTGTTCCCTTAAGTGGTGTCTCCGGGTCTTGAACAATGGGCCCTACCCTCTCTATGACACGAGAGGGACTTCTGTGAAGGAATGAAAATCCTCACAGCGGAAGCGTATATCAGACCTTACGTTCTTAATTTGGTTTTACAGAAAGCACTGATACATTGGGCAACAAGAATTTAAGAACTAATTCTACAAATTCTACCGATTAAGCATGCTTTAACGATTCTAAACTATTTAGAACTGAGGACTTACATGTATAGCCGAAGAACAGCACAATGCTCCTCTTGAATTTTCCAAATGACACTACCACAAGCGAACACCTGCTATCCTCTGGGGTTCTTGAGATAGAGCTTGTGGGAACTCGGTCTTGAAGGGAATTTTATGAAGAAAAACAACAGCAAGAATGATGCTGTGTTCTTGTGTGTGAGAGAAGAAGAATTTGAGAGAGAAGAAAACTTTTTTCTCAAATGTTGCAGAGAGATCCAGAGAGAAGTTGAAGTTGAGAGAGATGGTGTTGTCGTTTTTCCATAGTGCTACACGCTGGGAGTTACGATATGTAACTCCCTCATCTGCCAAATACCCACTCCTCAGCATAACTGCTGGGGAGTTATTAATTTAATAATAATAATATTAAATTAATATAAAAAAACTATATAATATATAAATTGAATTTATTTAATCAAAACCATTTCAATTAAATTAAATTCAACATATAGTTTCTTTATTTAATCCAATTAAATCATATTTAATTGAACTAACTAGGAAAATTTATTAATTGAATATCATATATTAAATTAATTGCATCTCTCTCTTTTAACCTATAGTTTTAATGTGCATAAAATGTACATTAATTATAAACTATAGTTGTCGCAACGTCATCGCGACGCGGAGCGGCCGACGTCCTTTCCTAAGGGTCTCTTTCGAGGTTAAAGGTTTGGAGTCGGCACCAATCATCTTGGGGTGTGATCGGTCACCAAAAAAAAATGAACTGGTCTTAAAAACCAAAAATAGGTTCGGGGGTCAGTTGTGTGTAGGGAAGGTATTAGCACCCTACAACACCCGTTTGAAAACATTTTATTTTATTACTCGAATTCATTAAACAAAGGTCCATGTCTTAACAAGAAATAAACAAATAAAATTTGAGAGAAAAAAAAATGAAAATCGAAAATTAAATGTCTCACTAATTTTACCTTATCTTTAAATAAAGTAAGGATTTAATTTTGTGAGTGGGGTTAACCCATAACTTTATTATCACGTATAAATTTCCCAATTAAAGAAAATCTTTCACCTCAAGAATTTGAAAATTATTTCAACTCCGTCATAGGCTCTACATGAATTATTTTATCCATATTTGTTAAGTTACACTTTAACGACAAAATGTAAATCAACAATTATGAGTGGTAAAATCATTCAATAAGGAAGAACCTAATTTAATATTTTGAAAGCTTTTGAAAACTTAATTTAAAACCAAAACAAAATTGACCTCCAATTCAAATTTTCAAATTGAATTCAATTGGCTTTATGAAGTGAAATTCAATTTTGAAAAAAAAAAAAACAATTGAATAAGAAATTAATTTTTGAGTAAATTGAAGTTAATTTCAAAACAAAACCTTAGGCTAATTTCAATTAGGCTAAAAGTTTAATAATCAACGTTCTTTTTCCTCTTTGTCATTTTGCCTAAAAAACCAATTTGAAATTGATTTAGAAAATGAAGGGAAATTTACTTTGAAACTCCAAATTAAATTCAATTTAACATCAGTTTAAGCATACAAATCAAAATCCAATATGAAAATAATATAAACCTTCCTAATTAAAATCCAATTTAAGATTTACGTAGGCAACGTTAAATTGAAAGATAATTTGAAATAGATAATTGCAATTCATGAAAGGAAAGAAAAAGAACAATAAACTGAAATTAACTTAAGATTTTGAATTTAAATCTAACATGAATTTCAAAGTTCAAGCCAATTAATTAGGATGAGAATTTTAATTGGAAATCGCAAAACCACAATGAAGGAAAAGAGTAAAAGGGGGGGAAAAACATAAAAGAAAGAAAGAAAGGAAAAACAAATACATGCATATACACACAAGAATGCTTTTTTTGAGAAATCAAAATGAATTGATACAAAAATGTCTTGTGTTTTAATTATTTTTAGTAGAAATGTAAAAAAATAATAAATAATAAATAAATAATAAAAAAAAATGAATGAAGCATGGTTTAAAAGGAGGAGAGAGACAAAAGATAATCATTAAATAAATCGATTTAAAGTGGTGGGGCCCACCCCTTTTAATGCTTTCTTTTCACCTTCTTAAAGAGATGAAGCCCACCTCTTTTAATGCTTTCTTTTCTCCTTCCTCTCCCACGATTTGCATCCATCTCCCTTCTTTTTCTCTTTTTTTTTTTTGCTTTACAGATATGGGCGGCAGTATCTACCTTTGACGGCGGTGGAAGATGTCGGTGGCGGCGGCAATGGCAGCAGTGGCGGCACGGTGGCAGCGGCAGTGACGGCACGACGGCGGCGGCGGCGGAAGCTTTGGGTTTTTGAAAATCTTTCCCCAAACTCTACTTTTTCCTTTCAAATAGTCTCTCTCTCTTTAAAATTTCCTTTCTCTCTCTAAACTCTTTCACTCTTCTTCTCTTGTTTCTTTGTGTCTTTGTTGTTCTCCCCCTTCATCCTCCATAAGCTCTCATTATATAGTAGAGCTTGGAGGAAGGGGTTGAGAAAAAGGGGGGAAGTTGGAGAGAGTGGGGGAATGAGTTGAGAAAGAGGGGGAAAGAATGGGAAGTTGGGAGAAAGAGGGGGAATGGAGAAGAAGGGGGAAAGAATGGGAAGTTGGGAGAAGGAGGGGGATTGGAGAACGTGGGAAGAAGAAAGAAAAAATAAAATAAAATAAAAAATAAAAAGAAAAAAATAAAAAATAATAATAAATAATAAATAAATAAATAAAAATAAAAATAAAATAAAGAAAAAAGAAAAATAAAGAAAAAAAATAAATGAAAATGAAAATAAATCATGAAAACAAAAAAAAACAAAACAAATTTTTTGATAATATGCAGGGTGAGGGATTCGAACCAAAGACCTTGTGATCATTGATACAACTTTATGCCAGTTGAGCTTTGCTCTTGTTGGCATACCAAAATCAAATTGACTACCAAATATTGAAAAACTTCAAACATTATTACTAAAAATCAAGCCGGACCAAATACGGTGTCTACAATAGTTTTAATTTCGATTAAATTATATTTAACCAAATTGAATTAAATTAATTAATTCTGCAATTAATTCATAAATTAATTAAATATCACATATTTAATTAATTTCATTTTCTCTCTTATACTATAGTTTTAATATGAATCACTATTCATATTAATTTTAACCTATAGTTCAATATGAATCTAATTCATATTTAATATTTGAACTCCTTCAAATATATAATTTTCTCATTAATAATTTTGAATCACATCCAAAATTAATTTTATTATAAAGTTTAATTCACTAATTAAACTTATACTATAATGTATCTTCATACATTATATTAATTGTATCAAATACAATTAACTAAAATTCCCTTTAACATTCAAGACTAATTAATCTCAGTATCCGTTACGAGCTAGCAGGTGGACCTAATGGACCTACAGATCAGAAGCTCCAACGATACGAGATTAACTGGCTAAACTCATTAACCAAGTTAATCAACATTCGTTAACTGTGGGTCACTCCACTATAGAACCACAGCTGCACTCTTCTCACTGTAGAATATTTCTGTGTCCACGGATATCGACCAATACAGTAAGTCAATCCTTCACGTGTGTTCGTAACACCAGCTAGGTCTAATTACCGTTTTACCCCTGGGTTACCTCTGGATCCTTAAGTACCACTGATCCCTCTAATGAACAACATGTTTAGGGTCCAACCACTAAACAGAAATTCCTCTCGGGCCAGGAGAGGACAGCGCGCTTTTGTTCAAGCCCCGGAATCAGCCCTTAAGGGAACACACATCTACTTACCCCAATAGGGGAAGGAGTGAATTCCATCTTGTACTATTATGTTCCCAGCCCCCAATCGGTTTTGCCCCTGAAATGGTAGGATTATTGAGTCAGCGAATAGGCCACTCTCACCCATACAAATCTAAGGACAATCCCTCCTGAAAAGGAGTTCATAACAGACTCAGGATTGAGATCGAGTTACCTAGGTCATCCTATTGAAATAGAAACCTAAACTAGTCAACGGCGTTACATCTAGTGGTTACTATTTCACGGTCCGGTCTTATGCAAACTCATTGCATAGGATACCCCCACTTACATGTCTCCTACATGGATGCTTTGAATCAATGCATCTGTATCGAATACAAAGTGGGTCGTATCACATAGTGTCACTAGGATAAGGTACCCAGCCTTACTCCTATACTATAGACCATTTAGGTTGTTACTTGAACAACGATCCCCGTATGTCCCTACATACTAGTCCAAGTTTCATTTAAACAACCTAGAATCTTAGTTTATTGGATTTAGGGTTTATTAATGCAAACTCGATTATTCAATAACCAAATTACTGAATCACTCAAATAACACTTTATTGAGATCGATTAATTTGTTTTATTTACTATCTACGAGTTTTAGGGCATAAAACCCAACATTCGGTTTGTTGGTTGGACCTCAAACAAGTTGTTCATTAGAGGAGCACTGGTACTTAAGAATAAAGAGGTAGCCGAGGGGTAAAACGGTAATTTGACCTAGCTGGGGTATGAACACACGTGAAGGGCTAACTTGCTGTTGATGGTCAATATCCGTGGACACAGAAATATATCTACAGTGGGAAGAGTGCAGATGTGGTTCTATAGTGGAGTGAACCACAGTTAACGAACATTGATTAACTTGGTTAATGAGTTTAGCCAATTAATCTCATATCGTTGGAGCTTCTGATCTGTAGGTCCATTAGGTCCCACCGGTAGCTCTATAAGGGCGTTGAGGTAAATTTCTAAGGGAGAATTGAATATTCGAAGGGGTTCGAATATTAAGTTATAATATGAATTTGATTCATATTAAAAACTATAGGTTATAATTAATGCACATTAGATGTACATTAATACTATGGTTT